>CM051457.1:88900593-89041675 GCA_028274465.1 Plantago ovata | reverse complement strand
CGATGAGCTCTGGCAATAAGTTCTTCTATACTTCACACTCGGCCCGGCTCGGTTTATGTGGACGCTCCGTCCTCAAGGGCTACAGTGTTTCAACCCTCAAGTCAGTCGCACAAACCTATGTTAAGAAGAACTCCCCGGATGAGCGACGCGGATGTGGAGTGGGGAGTCCCCAAGCACTTTTATCGAGACCGATATCTGATCGGTACCCCCACCCTTGGAGTCCGACCCCTGGGTACTGGCGCTCGAGAGAGGAACGCTTGTGAAGAGCCCGAAAAGTACTTTTATTGGGGCTTGGTGTTGCAACCGCTCCCTTATCTTGCCGGTCTGTCCTCCCCGGTCTACACGGGTTACAAGAACTCAGGATACACCGACGACCTCCTCTTTGGTAACTAGATCGAGGATCACTTTAGAAATGCTTTTACTTGTGTTTTTTCTCTGTTTTCCCTGTATCGAATACCCTTGCTCTTCGCGTTTGCTAACCATTTTGTTCTCCTCGATTGTGCAGAGTACTGGTTTGCTTGGATCATGTCGAAGACCCTAGAGGCAAAAGAGGAGCAAAGGCGAAAACAGCGCTTGGCTGGCAAGACTACGAAAATCCTTGGGTCCCTTGACCTTAGCCATCCCAAGAATGCGGCTGAGCACCGAGACACTCTGGTCAAGGAGGGGCTCGCGACGATCGAGGACCCCTTGGAGGCTGTAAAAAGAAAGGCCGCGGAGGACGTGGCGGCCGCAAAGAAGACCGGGGAGGCCGGCGAGAGTACCCTGGAGAAGCGTCCCAAAGAACGGGCCCCTCCAGCAAAAAGAGCTGGCGCGAAGAGGCTCCTAAACCTCGGCGGGAGCGACCAGCCTGCCCGTAAAAGGGGACGGCCGCTTTGGATGTCGACCGCGATGCTGAAATTAAGCGGATTGTCCAAATGTCCGAGTTGGACCGTGCTCACGGATTGAGCCTCTACGCTCTACAGGTAAACTTACAAATTTTTACAAGTTTGTAACTTCCTTCCTCCTCGCTTTTGCAAAATTTAACTTTTACAATTTATCGCAGCTCGAGCACATCAAGGAGGCGTATGCCAATGTTGCAGCTGATCGCTCTGATTTAGGCCAAGTTATCGAGGAGCTCGAAAAGACAGTGGCGGCGGAGAAGGCGAAGACCCAGGTGGCGAATGAAGAGGTCCGCAAGTCTCACGGAAGGTGGATCAGCTCGAGAAGGAGTTGGCTAGGGAGAAGCAGAGAGCCCTGGGTTATAAAGGTGGGTATTCCACACTGTCGCAATGCATGCAGAAGTTTAAGGACAGTGTGCTATCCTTCCTCGTCGGTAGCAGGCTCGAGACCGCCAGGGATTTCATGGAGTCCGCCACTTATAAGTTGGCCACTCAGGACATCAAGGATACTGCTCGCGAGGAGGGTTTCTTCTCCTGTATCGGGCAGATCAAAAGGGTCAAGCTTCTTCCTGAGGATTCCGATGTAGATGCGCGCGAAGATATGCATGCTGGGCGGCGCGATGACATGACCCGGTATCCTGATGAGATTCCGAGCGACGAGATGCATCATGCATGCGAGTTCGGCGAGCTTGTCACTGATCCGGATGTGCCTTACCCGAGTAAGCCTTCCTATCTTCCCCGCTGGGTCCCCGAGTGCATCAGGGCCGGTCTACTTCTGCCGTTCGAGAAGGCGCCTCTTCGGAATGCGAATTGGATTCAATTTAACAAGCCGGTGATGGGGCGCGGGGAGGGTTTTGTGGAGCCCGAGCTGATTACTCATGCTAACGCAATAAAGGAAGCTCGCGAGAAGGAGAAGGATGGCGACGTGAACTTGCATAATCCGAACAGCCCTACTCGAGCCGGTGCTTCGACGAGCAGTGTCCCTGGTAACCAGAGCGAGTTCTCGGCTAGTCGGACCCGCTAAAAGCGCGAGAGATTGATCAAGGCCGAGTATGCTCGGTTAACTTTGTACTTGTATTTTTTAGAGTTTCTTCTGAACAATTTCCTGCTTTCATAAAGTGCTATTCGGCCTCTTGTGGCGTACTTCATAATTTTCTATTCGGCCCCTTGTGGCGTACTCGATCCCCGTTGTATTATAACATGATGCATGCTTTCCTTACTTCCTTCAATAGAACTTTCTCCTCGATTTCTTTCCTATACTTGTATTTTTCCACTAACTCCGTAGTTATGACGTATAACTTGAATAGAGTAGTCAAATACGTGCAAGTTAAGATCGAGTAGCCATGCTCCTCGAGTCGTAAAGTAGCAAGATGATCTTTGCTAACGATAATGCGGACAATACTGCTCGAGCTCCTAAGGTAGTTGCAGCGCTGCTCGATTTCCTTTGATAATTAAGGGAAATTCTAAGTGTTGGGCCAAAACGACTCAGGTTTCTCCTCGATCGCCTTCTGCTCGCCGCTTCTATCGCCTTAAAAGGATTCGCTATTAATTTTCTCTTACGAATAAGAGAGCGGGGAGGGTTCCCTCGATAAAGCGAAATCGGGTAGCTCCTATGTAGATCGAGTAAGCTTTCATGATTGAATAGCAGCATAATAGTTCTATAATCGAACAGTTTTTGAAAGATAGACATTGCATTGATTGTCGGAAATACAATTACAATGGGGGCTCCTCGACCAGCTCGCTTACAACAACTTCTTAACAAAAACAAGAGGTACCTCTCACTTGAATCAGTGAGGAATCCTTCTCGATCAATGGTCCTTTCGCATGGGTTTTCAGAAAGCTTTTTCTCCCAACAACTCAAGCGTAGAATCTTTGGAGGTTAGAAGTATTCCATGGGTTCTTTAATACTCTTCCCTCCATGTCTTGAAGACGATAACTTCCATTGGACCTTGCTTCTATTATCTTGTAGGGGCCTTCCCAATTGGGTTGCATCTTCCCAACTTTGCCCAGGATGTCTGCTCTTCGGAGTACTAGGTCTCCTACTTGGAAGTATCTCTCTCTCACGCCTTTGTTGTAGGTCTTCGCGATCAATGCTTGATATCTGAGGATGTTGGCCAAAGCGTTGGTCCTCGCTTCACTAACCGTCTCCAGGTCGAAGAGCCTCTCTGTATGATTGTCCTTGGGTTGATACCCTTGGATTCTGAGGGTTTCTACCGCCACTTCTGCTGGTATGACCGCCTCGGACCCGTAAACTAGCGAGAAGGGAGTCTCTCTCGTAGCTGTTTTTGAAGTAGTGCGGTATGCCCATACCACTCCATCAAGCTCGTCGACCCAGTCCTTGTTGGTGGCGAACCTCTTCTGCAAGTTGTTGACAAGGATTTTGTTGACGGCTTCTGTTTGCCCATTGGATTGAGGATGTCCTACAGAGGTATACCTCCTCTCAATCTTCATTTCCTTGCACCATTCATTGAATCTTTGGCCACAAAATTGAGCACCATTATCCGAGATGAGGACCCTTGGCAAGCCAAATCGACACACGATGTTCCTCCATACGAAGTTCATCACTCTTTGTTCGGTGATGGTAGATACTGCCTCGGCTTCCGCCCACTTGCTAAAGTATTCGACCGCAACAATGATGAACTTCTTTTGCCCCGTGCCTCTTGGGAAAGGACCGACTATGTCGATGCCCCATATGTCGAAAGGGCAAGTGATGGTGATGGGCATGAGAGGTTTCGCCGGGACGTTGATCAAATTCGCGTGCATTTGACACTCCTCGCACTTTCTCACAAATTGGGCAGCGTCTTCGCGAACAGTGGGCCAGTAGTATCCTTGTCGAATGACTTTTTGCGCGAGGGTTCTTCCTCCGGCATGGTCTCCGCAACTTCCTCGATGCATTTCTCCCAGAAGTTTTTGGACTTCATGCTCGGCGACGCATCTCAAGTAGACTCCCTCGAAAGACCTTTTGTACAAGTAGTCTCCTTGCATGATGTATCGGGGAACTTTTCCTTTGATCTTCCTTGCTTCAGCCTTGTCACGAGGAAGGCTTCCATTTTTGAGATATGTTGTTATCTCTTGCATCCAACTCGATTGACCGTCAATTGCCAAGACGTTTGGCTTTGATGACCACAGAGATGATGCGTTGATTCTCATAAGTATCACGTTCTGGGTGTCAACTCCTCCGGAAGCTGAGGCATACTTTGATAGGGCATCTGCCCTTTGATTGAGATCTCTTGAGAACTTTTCAATCTCACAACTTTCAAATTTTTGGATTTCTTCCGTGATGGCGCTCTTGTACTCAGCCAGTGAGTCTTTCTTGGTTCTGAATTTCCCCGAGATTTGCTTCTCGGCCAGTTGTGAATCAGTGAAGAGATGTAGCTTCTTCACTTCCAATGACTTTGCCATACGTAGAGCTATGAGGATGGCTTCATATTCTGCTTCATTGTTTGATACCGGGAAACTAAGAGTAACGGCGTACTCGAGTTCAGCTCCTCCGGGACTCTTGAAGTATATTCTATCCCGCCATTTTTTCCTGACGAGGATCCATCAACATGAAGAATCCAGACGTCTCCATGGTCGACTAATTCTTTGGGTTTTGGAGAGACGGTCTCCGCACCCTTTGGCTCGTTGATTTTCTCTGTCAGGAACACTTCATGCCTTTTTCTTTTGGTTTGGGACATCGCCTTAAGCTCTTTCAAAGCATCTTCAAGAGCTTGCATGGGGTTATTTTGCTGGGGTTGCTCTTCGACCATCATCATAGCGCTCTTTGTTTCCGAAGGGTTTTCCTCTGAAGTTCCTTTTGAGGGATACTCTACGAGGAAATCGGCTATGACTTGTGCTTTCTTGGCCACGGGTGCTTGATAGTCGATGTCGTACTCACTTAACTCGATCGCCCATCTTGCCATTCTTCCCGAATTTTCGGGTTTCCCGAGGACTTGCTTAAGAGGTTGCTTTGTCAAGACTACAACCTTGTGAGCACCAAAGTAGGGTTTTAACCTCCTTGCAGTATAAACGAGGGCAAAGGAAAGCCTCTCGATATCCATGTACCGCGTTTTAGCCCCGACAAGTACTTTGCTCAAGTAGTAGATGGGCAAGTGGTCGTTTCCTTGGATTCGTACCAAGACCGAGCTGATAGCTTCCCGAGTCGCTGCTAGGTATAAACAGAGTACCTCTCCTTCTACGGGTTTCGACAATAGTGGAGGAGCGAGTAGATACTCTTTCAACTTCTCGAAGGCTTCCTCGCACTCCTTCGTCCACTCGAAGTGGCTGTTCTTTCTTAGCACTTTGAAAAAAGGTAGATTTTTCTCGGCAGACCTCGAGATGAATCTACTCAATGCAATTGATTTTCCGACCAATTGTTGCACCTCATTGATGGATTGAGGTTGGGGAAGATCGAGGATGGCCTTTATCCTTTCAGGGTTTGCTTCTATTCCTCTCTCTGTCACCATGTAACCGAGGAACTTCCCCCCTTTGACCCCAAAGGTACATTTCGCCGGGTTGAGCTTCATGCCGTACTTTCTCAAGATTGAGAAGCATTTTGCCAGGTAACCTACATGTTGCTCCTCGGTTTTGCTCTTGACGAGCATGTCATCGACATATACCTCCATTGTTTTGCCCAGCTCTTCTTTGAACATCTTGTTAACCAACCTCTGGTAGGTCGCTCCGGCGTTTTTAAGACCAAATGGCATCACGTTGAAGCAATACACATTGCCATTAGCGAAGAAGGCAGTCTTAGGCACATCATCTTTGGCCATTTTAACCTGGTAGAAGCCCTGGTATGCATCCATGAAACTCAGGAGGGCGCATCCGGCGGTGGAATCGACCAGCTGGTCGATCCGTAGGAGAGGGTATGGATCCTTTGGGCAAAACTTGTTGAGCCTTGTGAAATTGTTGCACATTCTCCATTTTCCCGGACCTTTCTCCACGAGGACCACATTGCATACCCAATCGGAGTATCTCACCTCCTTGATGTGGCCGGCCTTGAGAAGTCTCTGGACTTCCGCTTCTATGATGGCATTATCTTCCGCACTGAAGTCTCTTCGCTTTTCTCTGATGTGGGTGATCGACGGGTCTACGTTCAGACGGTGAACGGCGACACGTGGGTCGATCCCCTTGAGGTCCTCGGTACTCCACGCGAAGATGTCGTTGTTATCTTTCAAACATTGGATGAGTTTCATCCTGACTTCAGTAGTCATCTCGGTGCCAATTTTTGTGACCTTGTCGGCACTTCCTTCGACAATTTGGATTTCTTCTAGGGCTTCTCTTGCTTCAATTTTGTTTTCCTCAAAGAATTTCTTCTTTTTGGAAGAGGGTGGGACAGGTGGAATCACTTGATACTCCTCGAGCTCCTTAACAGCTCCTACTAGGGTATCCTTGTCTCTCTTCATGATTGTTTTCCTTCGCCTAAGTGACGGACTTGGCTTTTTTGACTTTCTCTTCACTCGCCGAACCGTGTAGAAACGATAAGGCGCATTGTGAACAAGGGGTGTCTCCTCAGATGACTGCCCAGGGTTGGGTTCTCCAATGGCAACCCTCGTAGTGAACTTGGCTGACATGGTGTAGCATTCCCATGCTTCTCGTATGTCTCCTACTTCTTGTCCAATTCCCAAAGGAGTGGGGAATTTTAGCTTGTTGTGGACTGTGGACACTACGGATCGGAATTGAGAGAGACCGGGTCGGCCTAGGACTGCAAAATAATCAAACGACATATCGACGACCACAAAAGGAACCTGTTGCGTCACTCGTCTAGGAGCGCTACCCATTGACACCGTGAGGTTGATCATCCCGAGTGGCATGATAGGTTGTCCTCCAAATCCTACCAATGCGCTCCTCACTTCTCTGAGCCCTTCCCTTGGGTTCATTTGCATCCTTTTCAAGGTTCCGGTGAAAATCAAGTTCGCCGAGCACCCGGTGTCGACGAGGATTCTTCCTAGCTTGTATGATTGAACATCCAAGGAAACTACCAGTGGGACGCAAGGATCATAGATGTTCCCTCCTCCGGCATGCTTCAGAGGTATCTCGCTATCGTCGAAAGAGATAACATTGGTCCCCGGTCGTGCGGCTTGAGCATACTTCACATCTCGGACCCTAAGGTTGTCCGCCGTAATCTCCCTTTGATTACGAGTGTCGCCGCCGGAGGGTCCTCCCGCAATTGTTAGAGTGTAGATGCTTCCATTCACGGGGCGGTTCTCATAATTGTTGTAATTATGAATGTCATCGTCCTGAGGGTTTCCTTGGTAAGGGTGCTCGCTCCCACTTCGAGGTGGTGGGGGCAGGAGTGCCAGGGGTTCCTCCTTCCGGATGTAGTTAACCAATTGACCGTTGCGTATCATCCTCTCAATTTCGTTCTTGAGCTCGACACACTCATCGGAGGTGTGCCCTTTCCCCTTGTGAAATTTGCAAAATTTTTCCGAGCTCTTGTTCCTTTGATTTTCCTTAATCGGGGGTGGCCAGGAGACGTCTAGCTTCCTCGAGACTATATAGTTCAAGATGTCGGATCTTGGCCTATTTAAGTCTGTGTAGTTGCTATATCGTCTTGGCGTTGACCTTCTAGGAGGAGACCTCTTGTCTCTGAAATCATTTCTAGAGTTGCCCTCCTTGATCAATCCGAATTTTTGATCTTTTCTTTGCTTCCCGGGATTTTGGGGGCGAGGAGGGTACTCCTTCTCTTTTTCTTTTTCTTTCCCTTTTTCCTTGGGAAGATTGGTTCTCACGGTGACAGTTTTTTGGAACTCCTCAGCCTCGAGGAAATCCTTGCAAACTTTGGCAAGTTGTGCTTCATTCTCCACACACGATGCTGAGAGTACATCTTGGAATTTGATGTTGGTAGTGTTACCATACAAATATTCTTTCCTCTCATTGATCGAGTGATCTTCGACTTGGAGGGCTGCTTCATGAAAGCGATTGATGAAGTCCCTCAAGTCTTCGTTGTTTTTCTGAACAATTTCGGCCAAGTACCTCACCCGTCTCTTGGCGTTCATCACCTTCTCGAAACGCTTAGAGAACTCCTTGCAGAGATCTCTATATGACTTGATGGATCGGTGAGGGAGGCGCGACCACCACTTCATGGCTTCTCCGGATAGGTTAGCCGGGAAGAGGAGTGCTTTGGTCCTTGAATCATGACCGTAAGCGTCCATTTCAGTGCCAAATCTTACCAAGTAGTCCTTTGGCAGCTTGTTCCATCATAGCTTTCGAAGGTGGGGAACCCTCTTTCGATTTTGGCTTGGTGGCTTCTAATCTCATTGCACAAAGGGCTCGGATCTTGGTCTTGCTCTTTCTCTTGGACAGTTCCTCGTAGAGTCTCTATCTGAGCATCCAGTGCGGATTTCCTCGCGTTGAGTTCCTCCGGAGTGAGCCTCCTCCCCTTGATCGGGTCGATCAGGGGGGTTACCTCAACTACTGTTCTCAATGCTTGATTCTCCTCCACTGCTTCTTGTTGGTTTTGAGGAGTTACCTGGTTGGGGGTAACTTGATTGGGGAGAGCGGGTGGGGTAGCGACCACCTGAGCTCTATTTTCTTGTTGAGCTACATTTTGTAACGATGCCCGTATCCTTCTATCAATCAAGTCTCTCAAGTCATCCGGGGCACCTTGGGGTCCTAACCTCGATTGAATTCTTGATGGTCCAAGTCGAGATTGGATCGGCCTTGTGTTGGCTCTCGAATGTGCTTCATCTTGTGCAACTGGTGCTCTTCCTTGGGATTGACGAGGAGCGACCATGGTGTCACAAGGTTGCTCTTGCACCGGCGCTGGTTGTGCTCCCTGAGCTTGTATCTCAGTGTTAACCCTAACAGCCTCATTACCCCCGACGTATCCTTGTAGAGTAAGAAGGAATAGACCGTATTGAGCTTCGCCCATCCCGAAGTCTGATGGTCGGACTACACGTCCATCGGGAAGGGTGAAGGTCAATGCGGCCGGTTGAGGAGGGTTCCCTTCTACGAGAGGTTGGTTGATTGCTACTGGAGGAGGCTGCCCCCTAGGCTCGGCGTTGTTCGGGACTCTCAACGCTCCATAGGCATTTCCTACCGGGATTCCTTGCGGGTTGTTTTCGCCCGATCTTTCATTTTGGGAGTTGGTGACATTAGTAAATGCCCCTCCGTGTAATCCCGATTCCTTGCAACATTGTTGTTTCTTGGTTCCCTCGGAGCACCCTCCGTTCCTCCTCCGCGACCGTTACTAGAGGGACGACCTCTAGGTCGAGGAGGGTTCCTGGGTGGTGCATTAGCAAGACGGTTGCTTCTTCTGGGAGGCATATTCGTGAAGGGTCACGAGGAGGGTTGTGGCTCGACTAGTAGGGCAAGGAATGACCTTTCGTGTCGTTTCCCACAGACGGCGCCAAATGTTGAAGGGTAATTCGTGTTTCTTTCTGAGTTCGCAATAAGTCGCTAATCTAAGTCATTCTAGTTCTTCTTCTTGTAGTATTCCTCTGAGATAGGAAATGAGCCTTCTTGTAGCTTCCTCGTACCTGAAATAGACTAGAGGGGGGGTTAGTGTCTCTTGCCCGGTCTGTAAGGCATCAGATCGGAGAGACGACTTTACGAGTAGGGAGTTGTGAGGCTTCCCTAGTACGAGTAGTAAATGTGATGGTTGAGAGGTGATATTAATGCTTACTGTTGAGGAGTAAATGAGGCCTTTATATACTCGTGGCCTTTCAACTTCCGGTCGCGTAGGATCACGACACGTGTAGGGCTAGGATTGAAGCCTTGCTCGGCCCAGGCCCATTAAGGAGGTCCTTGGGCCTTGGCCCAACGGAGCAACCGTGACTGGTCGCTCCAGGTCCTCGAGCCCTCCTTGTACGTGAAAGGTGCGAGTAGTGTCCTGCTCAGTTTCTCTCAAGGAGCGTTACCTTGACGTAAGGACCTCATCGAGACATAAAGATGGTCCTCGAGCTCACTGGCAGCTTTGTCCCTATAATGAGCTTATTTTGAGGGTTGTCCTCCCAGTGATGGTCGGACCCTATGTTGGTCGATCCACACCTTAGTGACATACGTGGGTGTGGTCGTGCCCCTTGAGGGACGGCCTATGATGCTTTGTCGCGTTCTTAGACCGTTCAAGTTCGTACATGCGGACTGGACATATTTCAACACTAACAAATGGCATAGCTTCTGCAACGGATACTAATAGTGTTGGTGTTAAATATGCCCAGTCCGCATTTTTGAAATGAAGCGGCCTAAGAGCGCAAACAGGCACCAAGGATATTCCTCCGGGTCTCCAAGGATGTCCCTCAGGGGCACAAAGGATATCCCTCCGGGTCTCCAAGGATGTCCCTCAGGAGCACCAACGATATCCCTCCGGCTCTCCAAGTATGTCCCTCCGGAGCAACAAGGATATCCCTACGGGTCACCAAGGATGTCCCTCGGAGGCTCTAAAGGTCGTCCCTCAAAGGGATCGACCACACTTCCAGTATGTCACCTGAGTGTGGCTCGACAAACATGTCCCGACTAGCTTCAAGAGGCCGACCCTTAAGATGGTTCACTAAGGATAAGGCTGACTAAGAGTGGGGCTCGAGGAGCATCCCTAGGGCTCGACCACCATAGGTGGGCGGACCGAGAAGGACCGTACGTCAAGGTATCACCCTCCAAAGGAGAACAGACAGAGCACTACATGGACCATGGAACTTGAGGAAGTCATGAGGACCCAGGTCTGCCACCCCTAGTCGGTCCCTAGGGGGCCCGCCTTCCAGAATATTCCACGAGACATGAAAATTCAATCATGCCCTCCAAACCCTAGACCGGATGTCTGGGCCAAAGCCAATGGACATTCTTAATGGGCTTGAACCAAAGGAGGATTCCATCTGAGCCAGACACATGTCACAATCCTACACAAAGTTAGAAGACAATACAAGGAGTATATAAGGATTCCTCACTCCATCATTCAAAGGTAATCAACAATCTCCAACTCTCCATCAATATTTCTCTGACTAGGGAAGCCTACAACTCCCTACACGTAAAGTCGTCTTTCCGGTCTGATCCTCGACAGACCGGGCACGAGGCACTAACCCCCCCTTATCTAGTCTATTTCAGTTACCAGGAAGTCTCGAGGAGGTTACATAGAAGTCAAAGTAACATCCTTTCAACAGTCGAAGTATCTTCCTTTGAGAAGACTCAAGTGACATTCCTTCGAGAAGACCAAAGGCACACCCTTTGATAAAGGTCCTACTAGTTTCCTTTGACGGTTTACTACGATTTAGAGAGAGCATAAATTACCCTTCAACATTTGGCGCCGTCTGTAGGAATCTGATCGAAAGGCCATTTCTTGCCCTACCGGTCGAGCCAAGAGACACTCCTCGAGATGCCTCCCAGAGGAAGTACTCGACTTGCCAATGCAGCACCATAGAATCCTCCTCGCCCAAGGGGTCGTCCCACTCTAAATGGTCGAGGAGGAGGAAGGGTAGCTGCTCCAAGGGCTCCTAGAAATGATAATGTTGTGGGAAGAGGACATGATCCAAGAGGACTCACTTCAATTGTCATGAAGGACATCGAAGGAAGGGGGTAGAGCATCAAAGAATACTTAAAGAATTGAGAGTTGGAGCACTAGCTCTTCCGTCAAAGAGCCGAAGCTCCTCTTTCTCCTATGAACAAGTTGCAACCCAAAGGAAGTCCCCTACCAGATTGTGGAGAGAAGGACCATTGGAAGTAATCAACTCAAGGACTTAAAGCTAGGATATGGTTTTATTGGTTGGGTTTCGTTTATTTCGGAACCCAATGGCCAACTTATCTACAATCTTTATGGAGGTCCAGAAATAATGCTATACATTTCCGATGAAAATGTAAGTACTTCGACTTACTATCAAAGGATCACTCCATTCATTCATGCATTCATTCATTCATTCATGCATTCATACATTCATTCACCATGCATGCATCATTATGCATCACTTACTACCAAAGTATGCATGGTCCAATGAATGCGAATGCTATTCGGGATCCAACACTCTTAAACTATATAAGACCGAACGTCTCGGCATAAGGTTCAAGGATCAAGGATAAGAATTGCAAGGAAGTGAAGAACACTTGATTTGCAACCAACCTACAAAGGTTTTATGCCTAAGAGACAAACCTATTACGTCAATAGGAAACATGTCCGAAGGAACATGAGCGAAAAGTCGGACAAATGTGTCAAAACATTTTGTTCTCAACTTTTTAAAACAAGAAAAAATGGTCTCGGACCATTTTTGAAATTTTTGAATTTTTGAAGCAACGGACCCCTGAGAGTTCGACTACCAGCTTCTCGAGAGAAGGGTGGTCGAGCCCGCATAAATTCCGCAAAGGAAGGAATGATAAGGGGCAAGACCATGGTGTCAGATTCCGACCAGCTCGAAAGTCCCAAAAGGACCGAGTAACACCACACGACTAGCAAGGTGAACACTTGTAAAATTTCTCACAAGAACGCTAGTCGAGCCATTATGGTCGAGAAAAGGAGAAAGAAAGATACTTCTAGTCATCATAGACATCGAAAAAATGTCCAGAGGTCGAGAAAAAAAAATCCCGAAGGAAGGAAAGGCCTCCTCGATTCGCCAAAAGATCCTCGAAAGCTCCTGTCTCAAGTACCCTACTGTGGATCGACCATCAGGAAATCGCGGAGGAAAGCACTTCAAAAAGACAAGGAGTAATGTCTCGACTACATCGATAGCTCGAGGAGCACATCTCAAGTAGCTTCATCAACACCTGTAAAAAACAAAACAAAAAAAAGGTGTTCTCGGACCATTTTGAAATTTTTGAGTTTCGGAGGTCACCCTCGAAAAGGTCCGACTACCAATACCATAAGAGAAGGTACTTAAGACCGACTACTAAGTTGACCCTAAATAATGAAGGGAGACCTTTGAAGAATTTACTTTGGAAAGCCTTGCAAGGGAACACAATGGAAGTACAAACACCTTAGTCATATGTTTCGGGCTCGAATTGGATACAAGGACGACCTCAAGATCAGAGAGATCAACCTCCAGAAGGCCCTGAGTAAACTTCTTTTCGGTAACCTTGGTCACTTCGGCCTCCTCCTCGGTCTCTTGAACAACCTTCTTCCGGGAGCGACTAGCCCTTTGCCTCTAAGGAGTTTTCCCAGGAGCATGCTTTTGCTCCTTGATCTCTTAATCATTTGCCTCTTCGGGATGTGCTACTCGGGTTTCACCCCCAGGAAAGTAAAGTCTAATGTCTGAGGATCAATCGAGTGATAACTTGATTCCTGCTCGGGACCGCCATACGTAGCTTGAAACTCGGGATTATAGAAAGAGTAATCCTCTTCGTTCCCAATCAGCGGAGGAGACATCCTCCTCGGACCAGCTTCATCCCCATGGAGATCTTTTATGGGTTGAGGATTTCCCTCGTCCTCCTAACAGTTTGAGGAGGAAAGTCCTAGCTACGTTTGGAACTTTGGAGAGACACTTGGAGAGGATTTGGGCTAAGAGTACCCTCCTCATACTCATCCTCCTCGCTCTCACCTCCTTGCTTAAAGTAGTTTCACCCCTAAAGGGACTACAAGAGAGTGTCCTTGGTCGCAAAAATCCTCCGGAGCATGAAAAAGACATTTGTTCTCAACTTTTTAAACTGAGAACAATTGATTTTCGGACATTATTGATCGTACAAACAAGTGAGGCAAAAAGTCCTACCACCATGTTCCTTCCAAAGAAGGCGTCTTTCCAAGAGAGAGTGTTCTCCGACCAAAAGTGCCATGTTCCTTCCAGAAAGACGTTTCCTCCCAAGAGAAAACAACCTCCTGCACAAGTCAAAAGGATGAATGTTCTCCCGAGAGAATGTATCCTCGGGCCAAAAATCATCCGGAGGACGAAAAAATCTTTTGTTCTTAGAAAATTAAACTGAGAACAAAGTATTTCGGGTGTCCGAAAGGTTTTTCAAAAGTTGGGGGAAGGACCTATGTCCACGAAAAAGCACTTGTCCTCCGATCCAAAAGAAAGCATATTCCTCCGAAAAACTTGCTAGGACACCAAGTGTCCTCCCTCCGAGGTTATATTTCGAAGAAGTTATCCTTCAAGAGTTGCTAGGACACCAAGTGTCCTCCCTCCGAGGTAATATTCGGAAGAAGTTATCCTTTAAGAGTTGCTAGGACACCAAGTGTCCTCTTTCCGAAGTTATATTCCAAAGAAGTTGTCCTTCAAAAGTTGCTAGGACACCGAGTGTCCTCTCTCCGAGGTTATCAACAAGTCGCTTCTCCAACACTTGAGTGTCTTTTCATTCGAAATTTTTGCGGGGAGTTGGATAACCAAAATGATCATCAAAAGTGCAAGGACCTACTATGTCCGTCACAACTTGTAGATATCGTCCAAACTTGATCATTAAAATTTATCCGAAGTGCAAAGCTCGAGAGAGGTTTTCCAGCCTTTGAGTGCTATGATGGAACTAGTTGTCCCAAGGACTACTTGGTAAGGTTTGGCACCAAGATGGATGCATATGGCCATGATTCTAAGACTAAGGCGTTACTACTCCCAGCCAACCTCACAGGGGAAGCCATGAAATGGTGGTCGCGCCTCCCTCTTCGCTCCATCAAATCTTACAAGGAACTCTGCCAAGAATTCTCCAAGAGATTTGAGAAGGTCATGAACGCCAAGCGGAGTACTTGGATGAAATCGTTCAAAAGCCAAATGAAGATCTGAGTGACTTCATCAACAGGTTCCATGAGGCAGCCCTCCAAGTGGAAGACCACTCGATCAATGAAAGGAAGGAATATTTGTATGGTAACACTACCAACTAAAAATTCTAAAAGAGACTTTCAGAATCCCATGTAGAGAGTGAAACTCAATTGGCAAAAATTTACAAAGACTTCCTTGAAGCGGAAGATTTTTGAAAAACAGTGACCGTAAGGACCAATCCTCCAAATGAAAAGGGAGAAGGAACATCCTCCCAAGCAACAAATTCCGGAAAGCAAAGGAGAGATCAAAAGCACAGTTTGATCAAGGAAGCCCCATCGAGAAATGAGTTCAGGGACAGGAGAACTCCTCCGAGGAGATCACGCCTGAGGAGGCTAATGGAGAATGTGCAACAACTTCACTTGTCTCAACAAAATTTGCCCGAAGGATCACTACCATTTGGCCCGGATCGACCAGCTGGTAGATTCAACGGCAGGGTATGCCCTCCTAAGTTTTATGGATGCATACCAGGGATTCTACCAGATCAAGATGGCCAAGGAGGATGTGCCCAAGATGGATTTTTTCGTAAAGGGCAATGTCTACTGTTTCGACGTGATGCCCTTCGAGCTCAAAAACGCAGAAGCAACCTTAGGAAGTGTACGTCGATGCCATGCTTGTTAAGAGTAAGACCGAAGTGACGCACATATCATACTTGACAAAGTGCTCCTCGATCTTGAGAAAGTATGGAATTAAGCTCAACCCGGACAAGTGTACCTACGGAGCCCCCGGAGGAAGTTCCTTTGATTTTCTGGTGGAGTCCCCGGGGGAAGTTCCTTTGATATTGGAGCTCCCAAAGGAAGTTCCTTTAATTTTCTAGTAGAGCATCCTTCCAAAGAGTCCCCAGAGGAAGTTCCTTTGATTTTCTGGTGAAGCATCCTTTCAAAGAACCCCCAGAGAAAGTTCCTTTGATTTTTTGGTGGAGTCCCCGGAGGAAGTTCCTTTGATTTTTTGATGGAGTCCCCGGAGGAAGTTCCTTTGATTTTCTGGTGGAGTCCCCGGAGGAAGTTCCTTTGATAGAAATATAGTTAAAGCATTATCATACCTCTCAAATGGATACATCCACCTGAACTGAACCGACCCAGCATGCAATGCTTCATATGGGAGGTGGACCGGCAAGTGCTCCATAGAATCAAAGAAGCCAGGAGGGAATATGCGCTCAAGCTTGCATAGAATCAAGGGTATGTTCCTTTCAAGTGTCCTCAACACTTCTATTTCAACAACCCTTCTTCGGGTTCGGTTTTATTTTCGATTCGATTCGAATCTTGTTTTAATTCTCTTTTCTTTTCGATTTATTCGATTGCAGATTTGTTCAACCTTTTATTTCGATTCGAAGGTAAATCTCGTTTCACTTACTACTGCTCTTGATTCGAAACGCGTTCGTATTCTGTTTGACTTTTTGACTTGGACGATTTTACCCTTGATCGATCTGAACTTGCTAATTATTTCGAACCGAGGACCGGGACTTAGGTTGTTAGATTGTAGTTACTGTTTGCTGGACTTGTGACCTTATTGACCTCGTAGGTTGACTTTGATTTCCTGTTTGACCTCGAAAGGACTTTTGGACTTGTTGTTCTGTTTTGGATTCTTTGTGGACTGATTTGGAAAACTTAAAAACCTAAAGGACCTTTTTGCAGTTTTACCGTTGACCGTAGTTGACTGACAATAGGCTTTTATCGTAAATCTTTTTGCTTTGAGAAGACTGTTTGATGTCTGGAAAACTACTGGTTCGTTTGTACTGTCTGTTTTTGAAAAGGGTTTTTCTTGCAATTTACCACTGAGGGTATTTTGGTAATTTCCAGAATCTGAAAATCGAAAGAGTTTCTGAAAATGTTTTAAACTTAGTTTCTGTTTTGTAAGTTAGTATTGACTTGACTTGCTAGCTTAGTTGGTTAGGTTCTTGCTTGACTAACTTAGAGGTCCCGAGTTCGAACTTTACCATTCCTTTTTCAACCTTTTCCTTTCCGTCCGTTCGACTTCTAAATTGTGTTTAGTACTTTCTTGTTAGGTTCTCCGTTGTCCGTAAACCCGTAAGCTCTTTTCTTGTGAAGGTCGTTTGCTCGCAAGCTAAGGTGAGTGTTCACCCCTAAACCTATTATTTGCGAAAAACTGGAAGGCTACGTGACTGTTTGTACTTACTACTGTATACTGTATATTGTATGCTTCCGCGTAAACGAATAAGTCCTAAGTATGACTTTTGGATTTCTGTTATTGCTACTCTGTTCTGTACTGACCTTTCTGCAGGAACACCTCTTGGTGTTAATTATTTGTATCTGTTGTTCTGTATCTGTTCTGTTTCTGTGTGACCGGTCGATTAGGTTATGGTTAGGTAGGTTTGGGTAGTAGAGGACTATCGGGTTTGCTTCATCGTGGCCTAGTCTATTCCCTTTTAGGCGCGAGGCAGAAGTCGCTGAGGTCTATTAGGGTCGTAGGATCTGTTTCCCCAAAGTACACGGGGGTTTCTGTTTCTGTCCGGAGTTATGCATCCTCTGGAGGGAGTTATAAGGTCATTCTGGGAGTAGGAGCAATAAGGCGGGCTGCACCAACGGTCTACAACGTTTCTGTTCTGTTAATCTGTTATATGTGTTCTGTTCTGTTTGCTCGTTTTCTGAAAAGGATTTTGTTTTTAAAACCATTTACTTTCTGTTTTAACTTAGAACCTCACTGAGATCCTTTATCTCACACTCTTTTGTTTTTCCAAAATTCCTTCCTTCCAGATGCTGCTGAGGATGTGCGTGACTAGGAAGCCAGCGACTGAGAGAAGGGTCTGGGGTGTCACAGGTTTCTTTTCCAAATAAGAAGATACACTTTTATTGTCTTCATTCGTTGTCTTTTCGAACTTGAGTTGTCATTGAATATTATTTATTGTCGTTAGCGTCAAAGATTGTTTTGGGCATTTATTGCCGACCGTTGTTATTAAAGTATTTTCGAATTTCTTTTTCAAGAAAATATTTTGTTTTCAAAATCGGTACCGTTACAGCATCCTCCTCCCAATAAATCATGCACATATCGGGGCAACAATCAATCTTCTCAATAGGCAACCCCAAACCACGTATCTTCTTCTGCGCGTGATAGAAATTGGTAGGAATCAAGTTAGGCTCGGGAAACGCCTTCCTAGGGATGTTTAACCAAGTGTTGAAGTTCTCTTCTGATTGGGCACCCTCAGCTTTTGGCACTCAAAGTTTGAGACACCAACTCTAACTCGGTCATAGGACTTCCTGGAAAGATATGCTTCTTTGAGGACTCTAACATCTCGTAGAATGCCATAGCCTCGGCATTTGGAGACTCCTCAAGATCCTCCATATTACTGTCACCAAAATCGATACCATGTGCAACATTCTCCAATATGGCATCCATATCACCATGTGCTGACGATGTACCCGAGGAAACGGCGGACAAATCCTTGGTCCGTCTCATCTTTCTCGCGCTCCCATAGTCTAGGAGCAAAGGAACAGTCTCACCGTGATGATTCCATACCTCATAATCAGGCACGAATCACCTACTTCTCACGTGCTGCTTAACCATATTGGGGCTCAACCATTGCGTGTTTCTACATTTATTTGCACTACAAGGACACTTCATATCCCCACATTTCAAACAATCAGGGTGTGCAAGTGCAAATGCAATAAATGAATCAAGCCCCTGCTCAAAACTAGGCAGAATCATCCCATGCTTGGTCCGTTTATACATCCAAGACCGATCGGGTTCCATTTCAACAATGACTAACCTGAAATTCTTTAATTATTAAATTCATACATTTTCAATATTCATATTTAGAAATGTAGTTTTAAGGATATTTATATGTCTTATACAGATTTGGAGTTAACATTATAATCATTTCATTTAATTTTAAGGACAAATTATAATCATCAACCAACCATATCACCAATCAACCATATAACAAAAACATCTCTAGCCTAACATCATCAACCATATCACCAATTTACCAACCATCAACAACATCATCTCTAGACTAGCATCATCAACAACAACCATATGAACATCATCTCTAGCCTAACATTATCAACCATATCACCAATCAACCATATAACAACATCATCTCTAGCCTAACATCATCAACTTTATCACCAATCAACCAACCATCAACAACATCATCTCTAGCCTAGCATTGTCAACAACAACCATATGAACATCATCTCTAACCTAACATCATCATCATATCATCATCTCGAACCCATTTTCACTTTATTTCAAAACCCCCAAATTGAGCTACAAGTCTCGATTTTCATAAATTACTCAATTTTATCGTATTCAACTACAAAATTAACCTTATATAAGTACATAACCTAGTTATGGAACATGAAATTCGATCAAATACAAAACTAAAAAAATCCCTAAATTGATCTAAGTCTCGATTTTAATTAACAAATCCAAATTAACATAATCCAAAACTAACATTCAACTATAACAACTAATATCTACTTAATACTAACATACATTTCCATAATTTAAGAAATCCCCAAATTAATAAAATCCCAAAATTGATTCATTACTCAATTTTAACAACAATCAACTACACATTTACGCAAAATAGACTTGTATCAACTACTATGTAACATACATTTGACAATTTAACCAACAATTGGATAATTCCCAAATTAAAAATCAAATAAGGGTTAGAGTTCATACCTTTGATTTTGCACAAATTGACCAAAAAAACTTCGAATTGAAGGTTGTTCCTTGTTGCTTGTGCAATAAGCTTCAATTTGCTACCAAAATGGATGAAAATGGTGGAGTTTTGAAGGAGAAATGGATATGAGAAGAGAGAAAAACGAGAAGAAGAAGAATGTAGAAGAAGAAGAGTGGAGGTTCTGCAAGTCGACGGATCGACGATATATTAAACTTACCGACGGATAACGTTATCCGTCGGTAAGCTTTATTTTATTTTATTTTTATTTTTTTTTATAATTCAGCGATGGATAACGGTATCCGTCGCTAAATTACCGACGGATCGGTACTCCTTAGCGACGGATGACGAACAAAGTGGTCAACTTTGTTCGTTATCCGTCATCCGTCGGTAACTGGTAGAGCATCCTTTGAAAGAGTCCCCAGAGGAAGTTCCTTTGATTTTCTGGTGAAGCATCCTTCCAACCCTCCGGAGGGGACCCCCGGAGGAAGTTCCTTTGATTTTCCGGTGGAGCTCCCGGAGGAAGTTCCTTTGATTTTCTGGTGGAGCCCCCGGAGGAAGTTCCTTTGATTTTCTGGTGGAACTCCCAGAGGAAGTTCCTTTGATTTTCTGGTAGAGAATCCTTCCAAAGAGTCCCCGGAGGAAGTTCCATTGATTTTTCTGGTGAAGCAACCTTCCAAAGACCACCGGAGGAAGTTCCTTTGATTTTCTGGTGAAGCATCCTTCCAAAGAACCCCCGGCCCGGAGGAAGTTCCTTTGATTTTCTGGTGGAGTATCCTGCCAAAGAGCCCCCGGAGGAAGTTCCCTCTGAAAATCAAAGTGCCACAATGATTACAGAAGAGGAAGAACCTCAGCCCAACGAGGCAATGCAGGCCTTGGAAGATGCCTTGAAGGAACTTTCTCGGGAAGGAACGGAGGAATTGGAAATTATCTCAAAAGACTAGGAGGAGCGGAACTCACATACGCGGTCACTTTGGGTTTTGCCGTTTCAACCAAAGAAGTCGAGTATGAGTCCATCCTCATCAGACTCCGTATGGAAAAAGCACTTGAAGTAAAGGAACTCCGACATTTCACGGACTCACAATTGGCCAAGCAAACAAACTTGAAGGAAGAAACCAAGAGTCTAGTCAAGCCTTCCCAAAGGATAGTCCTCTTCAGACCCTCATGGAAAAAACGCGACTTGAAGAAAAAAATCCAGAGGCCCTTCAACATTCTGATTGATCCTTCCCAAAGGGTCAGGCTCCTCGAGGCTATTCACAAAGAAGCGCGGAGAAGTAACTTTCCTTGAAAAAGCTTGGTCGCATCACCTCAAAGGATTAGGCTCCTCGAGCCCATCCACAGAGAAGCACGAAGAAGTAACTTCCTTTGAAAGAGTCTGGTCGATCCTTCCTAAAGGATCAGGCTCCTCGAGCCAATCCACAGAGAAGATGAAGATTGCGGGAAATCAAGTAGATCCCATGAGTGGGAACCTGGTCGAACCACTTCAAAGGATCACTCTCCTCGAGATAACTCAAAAAGAATAACGATAAATCACAAAATCAAGGATCCTACTTCTACCTTCGAAGGCTTACCCGGATCCAATCTCTACCCAGCAAAACTACATCTTTTATAAGGTCTGAGCAACGTCTACTCGGACCCTATAAAAGGGGGGGAGGGGGAGATAGGAGGAGGGAAAACTACTAAAGCATGAATACGGAGATCTTTTTTCGCCCATTACTGGTCGAGACAACCCTTTATGTCAAAGAATACTCGACCTGAACTTTAAATAGTTCCACAACTATCTTCTGTCAAGATACTTGGAAACTAGGGGGACATATGCTGGTGTTAAAATATGTCCAGTCCGCATTTACGAACTGGAGCGGCCTAAGAGCGCGAACATGCATCAAGGATATCCCTCCGGGTCTCCAAGGATGTCCCTCTTGAGCACCAAGGATATCCCTCCGGGTCTCCAAGGATGTCCCTCCGGAGCACCAAGGATATCCCTCCGGGTCACCAAGGATGTCCCTCGAAGGCTCTAAAGGTCGTCCCTCAAGGGGCTCGAGCACACTTCCACGTATGTCACCTGAGTGTGGCTCGACCAGAATGTCCCGACTAGCTTCAAGAGGGCGACCCTCAAGATGGTTCACTAAGGATAAGGCTGACTAAGAGTGGGGCTCGAGGAGCATCCCTAGGGCTTGACCACCATAGGTGGACGGACCGAGGAGGACCTTACGTCAAGGTATCACCCTCCAAAGGAGAACATACAGAGCACTACTTGGACCATTGAACGTTTGGAAGGCATGAGGACCCAGGTCGACTACCCTTGGTCGGTCCCTAGGGGGCCCGCCTTCCAGAATATTACATGAGACCTGAAAAGTCAATAATTTCCTCCAAACCCTAGACCGGATGTTTGGGCAAAATCCCATGGACCTTCTTAATGGGCTTGGACCAAAGGAGGATTCCATCTCAGCCAGACGCATGTCAAAATCCTACACAAAGTGTCAAGACAATACGAGGAGTATATAAGGAGACCTCACTCCATCATTTAAAGGTAATCAAAAATCTCCAACTCTCCATCAATATTTCTCTCACTAGGGAAGCCACTACAAGAAAACAATCTTTTAGCGACGGAACCTTAGGAACAGATAGCATCCGTCGCTACATAGCGATGGATCACTATTTCTAGCCACGGATGGACACGAACCGCGCTATATGCTCAGTTCGTGTCACGAAACATCCAGTTCGCGTTCTATTAAGTGACAGATACTACTTGAGCGACGGATAACTCTATCCGTCGCTAAATAAATGAATATATAGCGACAGATGAGTTCATCCGTCGCTACGTCACGATATACAGACGGCCGACCTTTCTTCTTCCTCATTTCTCTGTTTCTCCATTCTTGAGTTCTTCGTTTCTGCTTCTTGTTTTTCGTTCGATCCATCTCCAAACTCAACCAATTCAAGCAAATTTTAGATCAAATCGAAGCCTATCCAACAAGGAGGTCGATCCCTAATCAATTTGGAGGTTTTTTCAACAGTTTGAGGTAATTAACATAAACCCTTAATTTTAATATTTGGGTATTTTTCATTTTGATAGTGATTTTGATTTTGATTGTGATTTTGATTGAATTTGTTCTATGTTTATTGGAGTCTAGGGTACGAGGAGCAAGGCACCTCCACCGCCTCCGCCTCCGCCACCGCCACCGTGCCGGACCGCCACCGCTTAGTTTCTCCCTCTCTTTCCCATTTAAAAGGATAGGATTCCTAACTGTCAGTTTATTAATTTTAATTTACCAATGAGGTCTAGCTCAATTGGTTAGACTGAGGTGTCATGACACTAGAGGTAATAGGTTCAATTCTCGCCAAGTGCGGGATTATTTATAGTTTATTACTAGCTTTGTAATGCTACTTGTGAAATTGTAATGTTTCGATTATTAAAAAAAAAAAGTTTAAGTATCGACTATTTATTGAGGATTTACGGTTGAATATTTAAAAAATGTTAATTTTAATTTAGGGTTTAGGGTTTTTTGATTGAATTTGTTATTTAGAAACTTGTTAATTGTTAATTTAGGGTTTATGTTTATTTCGTTTCCTCTCCATTTCATCTACTGCACTGCCTAATTTTTTTTATTTTTTTTCGTTTTTTTTTACATAGTTGAAAGCCATTATAGAAATGGTTAATGCTTAATGTAAATCAATTCTTAATTTAACTCAATTCTGGAAATTATTAATAATTAAGTCAAGAAAAAAAAAGTGACTGCAATGAACAAAGATTAGAAACATAGAAAATATAAAAAGTTGAATTTTTATTAATAATATATGTTACATATAAGTTTCAATAGCTAATTCTAGTCACTCTTCATCCTCTCGTCCTCGTCCTCGGAGCTTGACTCCTCATTTAGGAGCGACCAGTCGATGACATCCTTCGGTTCCACAAGCTGTTATTGACATAGCTTGCAGAAGACTCCTTGGTATTCGAAGTACTCAACCTCCTTGTTCTCACAAGGGGGAGGAGTAGGAGATTTGGGAGGAGTTGGAGGAAACGCCTCTTGGAGAGCTTCCTCCATTTCAGCCAATATCTCGGGATCAACTTGTGGTGGGGGAGAAGGTGGGGGTGTATCTTCAAATATGAATTTGTTAAGGTTTTCCATATTTCTGTGAGAATATGTTAAAATTAGTTGACTTTTTATAGTTGGTGTTGGGAATTCTAAAGGACAAATACACTTTATTGTTAATGTATTAATGTACACATTGATGTAGCCACATTCATGTATAGGAAAATATTTATGAGGCATACATTTATATAATGACTTTTAGGATTTTCGAAATTAAAGATTTTGGTTAATATCTAATCATTTTATAAAGTGTGGTGATGATATACGTATATTAGTTTCAATGTGTTGGTTTAGGCTTACCTTGGGTCATAACTAATTGTGTACGTGATGAATGTGTATTTTACACTTTCATTCGAGTCTTTTTCACCTAATTTAGCTATCCTCTATGTTAATTTAGCTATATTTAGTACATTTTATTAGAATAGTGTCACGTTTCCCTTTAGATTTTATTTTACAGGTTTTGGTTGAAATTCGGAGATTTACGGGCAATTATATTGAAGTCTACAAGGAATTGGTGTTCCAGAAGCATATTTGGAGTATCTGAAGGTTTCCGGATAGGATTTGGAGTCTAGGAGCCAAATCTGAAGGTTAGAAGGCTACTAGAAGTCATAAACCGAGTCCGAAAAGGTGAAGAAATCCAAAACCGCGTCGAAAACGCGAAAATCTCGCGTTTACACTGGGGGGCGAACCGCCCCAGCTCTCGGGCGAACCGCCCCAGAGGTTTCTCGGGCCTATATATAGTTGCGAGTTTTCTCTCCGAAAATCATATCTTTCCAAGCCTTTTTTCTCACCTCTCTCTATAGTTTTAGGTAGAAACTTCCCGGGGCCTGTCCTGGGAGTTCCGTAGCTTAGGGGATACTTTTTCATAGCAGATTGGAGCGCGTAGGATCACAATCATCCGGAGATTGACAACCTTCGGTAACTTTGTATCTTACAACTTTTATCTACTTATTTTATATATTCTTTCAATATGTTTTCTTCTATGATTGCTATTGATTGCATGCACATTATGAGTAGCTAAATTTATCGTTGGTGGTAGTATGTGAATTCTTAGCGAGGGAAGATAATCATGCTAATGGCTATATCGCGCATTATACTCCGTGTCATTGCTTTATTTCGTTGATGAGTTGAACACCAAAATCCTCGTATGTTGTATTGATCATTATGCACACTAGGACACTTGTCGGCCAAACAGACTTAATTATCTTCGTAGTGTTGAATGATTACGGAACACAATAGGACGTTAGTTGTTGACAGGTCAGACCCATACTATCTTCGTAGTGCACAATACTTACAACAGGACCCAAGATTCATTCAAAGATCTCTATGCAAGACCGAGGAATTTATGCATGAATATCGACCCATTATGTTAAGAAGGACCATACTATCACCAACCTCCATTATCTGCTTGAAAACCCCTTATTGCTTTTTATTTTCTGTTTTTTATTTTCTTGTTAAATAGATAAAGCTAGTTATAGTCCTGAGAGAACGACACTCGAGTCATTCTACTGCTACACTACGGTTTTCGTTGTAGTTGTGGATTGCCTTTGGCTAAATAACAAATATTATTTGATTGAACCCTGACAACGTTCATCAAATTGGCGCCGTTGCCGGGGACTATACTCCTTTTTTCTATTTAATTTGTTTTTATTTACAGCTTTAGATTCCTATTTCTTTTAGTTTTTGTTTTCCTTTTTAATCTCTCTCTATTTTTCTATTTGTTTCTAATTCACTTTTCCTAGCTTTAGTAGTATTCGATATCTAGAAATATTCTCGATTGTCGAAATTTCTAACGAGGCTGACTTTTAGTTTGAGTTACTCCTGATACAAGATTTCTAGGTATGACGACCTTAAAAGCTTGCTTGACACCGACGTTCTCGCAGGTCAGGAGGGGGTCAGCTATATACTTGGAAGAAGAGTTATCGGGGTACGAGGTAACAAACACCATAGTAAGAAGGATACCAAGGTTCGAAGAAGGAGAAGATATGAATCCAATAAGCTTCATCAGATCCTATGAAGAGGAGATAGCAAAAGTTCCAGCAAAAGGGTTCATAGAGGACCAATTATGCCGAAACTATTTCCTTTTGCTTTGGGATATGAACCAAGGATATGGATAGCAAGGTTAGCACCAGGATCACTAAAAACCTGGAACCAAGTAGTAGAGGAGTTCCTAGCACGTTTCATGCCTTACCATGAGACGATGGCACTACGGAATCAGATCGAATACTTCAAGCAAGGAGAATACGAGCGGTTCTGTGATACCTATGAACGTTTTGTGTTGTATAAACGTGAGTGCCCCCATCACCGTTTCGACGACGGGGAGCTGATTTGGTTCTTTGTTGGAGGACTACGAGATGAAGTTAGGCTTCAAATAGATGGGATATGTGGAGGATTGGAAGAGTGTACAGTTGAAGAGGCAGTGAAGGTCTTTCAAATATACGCCAATGGATCCGCGCAATCTGAGAAAATAATGTCGAATGAAGTCGCCAACATATTCTCGAATCAAGTCGAAACTGACGGGTTATACGAAGACTATTCTGAAGACGAGGACATCAGTGAGGAGGAGGAACTTGCGTTTTACGCAGGGATTAAGGCCATCGAGAGTGTCTTCGAAGTAGCACACGCAGGGCAAGCTGAGAACAATCTTCGCATCGAGAAGGCTTTTGAAGCGATCGAAGTAACTGAGCAACTAATAAAAGAACTCAGCCTACTGAAGTGTGGAAGGTGCGGTGAAGAAGTCGAGGACACCGCACAAGAAGTAGCAAGCAAACCACCCGAGGTGAGGAGCGAATTACCCACCAACTACAGGGAACCAAACAGTCCGAGTCTTACTGATGAGACATCTGAAGCTGATCCCGAACAATCTCCAGCCGATGCAACTGAAGAGAATGAGTGCGAAAAAGTGAAACTACTGCTCCGAGGAGGCAAGATGACCAAAATTCCCAACTTCGTACGTCCGAAGCGGGTGGAGCCTACTGAAATCGATAATAGAGGGCCAAGCACAGAACAAGAGGATGACGTAAGATCCAAAGAACCTCAAGAAGTTCCAGAAAGGAATGATGATCCTAGACCATCGGTAATACACATAGATGACGACGAGGTCGAAGTTGGAGTCAGTATACCAGGAGAACTTCACAAATCTTCCAATCCATATGTGCCTCCGAAGCCACATGTACCATACCCGAGTCGGATCAAACCAGCCAAGAAGGATATTCGAGATTCACCCTTGTTCCAACGACTGTCAAAAGTAGAAGTAAATGTACCTCTCTTGGAGTTAATCCAGAACATTCCAGCTTATACGAAATTCTTTCGTGAGATCAAGAACAAAAGGATTACTTCAGGAAAAGAAGTAAATGGGGTTGAAACAGTCAACTCGCTTGCCGGACTGCCCATGAAGAAAAAGGATCCTGGCAGTTTCATAATCAACATCGCCTTAGGGAATGGACGAACTACACAGGCAATGCTTGACTTAGGGGCTAGCATTAACTTAATGCCGTATTCGGTATACAAGGCCCTAGAACTCGGAAAATTGACACCAACTGATATGGTGGTCCAAATGGCAGACCAAAGTGTGAAGAGACCAGTAGGGATAATAGAGGACATCCTTGTGAAAGTAGACAAATTGATAATCCCAGCTGATTTTGTGGTGATGAAGTCCGCAAACGAGGGAAAGAGCCATATCCGTGAGCACATAGTACTACTTGGGAGACCGTTCATGGCAACTACCAACACATGCCTTGAACTTAAGGGCAAGAAGATAACCATGGAGGTAATGGGGGAAAAGATTGAGTTGGTAGGATGTAGCATCAGAGATAAGGAAGTTGCGGAGGAGTTAAAATTTGTCGATTGTTACGAATCCGTAATTCCCGAATTTCATCATAGCCATAGCAATCGCGAACCACTTGAGGAAGCACTTACAATGCAAGCTGGGACATGCTACATGACCGAAGAAGCAAGGGAACTAGTCGGAATAATGGATAGCACACCAGAAATTCCAGCAGGAGAAGAGGTACTTGAACCTTTAGAGGAAGAAGAAGAACAAAGTGGGTTTCCTGAAGAACCCAGTTTAGAATTAAAACCTCTTCCTGAGCACCTCAAATATGTGTACTTGGGAGAAGATCAGAAGAAGCCCGTGATTGTATCCTCGCATCTCTCCAACAATGAAGAAAGTAAGCTGATCGAGGTACTAAAGGAAAATTCAGCAGCTATAGGATGGGGGATCAGCGATATCAAGGGAATTAGCCCCACAAGATGCGTGCACAACATCACTCTAGAACAAGATGCCAAACCTGTTAGGCAACCTCAGAGAAGAATAAATCCAGCAATGCAAGAGGTGGTAGAAAAGGAAGTGATCAAGTTGCTAGATGCTGACATGATTTACCCCATTCCAGATAGTCGATGGGTGAGCCCAGTACATGTAGTTCCTAAAAAATCAGGAGTCACTGTGGAAGAGAATGAGAAGGGAGAATTGGTACCGGTTAGAAAGACCACTGGATGGCGGATGTGCATTGACTACAGAAGATTAAATGCCGCCACTAAAAAAGACCACTTCCCTTTACCATTTATAGATGACATGCTAAACCGCCTTGCGGGGCGGAAGTTCTATTGTTTTCTTGATGGTTTATCAGGTTTCTACCAGATTCCAATAGCACCAGAGGATCAGGAGAAGACGACATTCACTTGCCCATTCGGAACATTTGCCTATAGGAGGATGCCATTTGGACTATGCAATGCTCCCGCCACTTTTCAAAGGTGCATGCTTTCTGTTTTCTCTGACATGGTAACAAAATTTGTTGAAGTTTTTATGGATGATTTTTCCCTATTTGGTGATTCATTTGATGAGTGCTTGCAAAGATTAGATCTAGTTTTAAAAAGGTGCATTGAATGCAACTTGACCTTAAGCTGGGAGAAGAGTCATTATATGGTTAGAGAAGGCATTGTTCTAGGACATGTAATTTCTGAAAGAGGTATTGAGGTAGACAAGGCTAAGATAGAAATCATTGAAAAACTTCCCCCGCCTACTTGTGTGAAAGAATTGCAATCTTTTCTTGGCCATGTAGGATTTCATAGGAGGTTTATTAAAGATTTTTCGAAAATCGCTAAACCTTTAAGTAGCTTGCTTGCTAAAGATGTGGTTTTCCATTTCTCTAATGATTGCATAGTTGCTTTTAATACTCTTAAGGAAAAGCTTGTTTCTGCCCCCATTGTTGTGCCGCCTGACTGGAATCTCCCTTTCGAAATTATGTGTGATGCTTCGAATTTTGCTATGGGTGTTGTTTTATGCCAAAAAGTTGATAAGCAGTATCGTGTGATTTATTATGTTAGTAAGACTCTAGACTCCGCACAGGTTAATTATACAACAACTGAAAAAGAATTTTTAGCTGTTGTCTTCGCTTTACAAAAGTTTAGATCTTATTTAATTGGTCATCCTGTGAATGTCCATACTGATCATGCTGCTTTGAGACATTTGATAGCTAAGCAAGATTCTAAGCCTAGATTAATCCGTTGGGTCCTTTTGCTGCAAGACTTTGATTTGACTATAGTAGATAGAGCTGGTAGAGAGAATTTAGTAGCAGATCATTTATCTAGAATACCTAATATCCCTGTTGATCCAATACCCATTAATGAAGATCTCCCCGATGAGCATCTCATGAAGGCTAATGAGGAGCCATGGTATGCAGATATTGTAAACTATTTGGCTATGAATATTTGCCCCACTAACTTTTCAGCTTCAGACAAGAGAGCTCTTGCCAAGCAATGCAGGACCTACATATGGGATGATCCGCATCTATTTAAGGAAGGAGCTGATGGGATTCTAAGGAGATGCGTGTCACAGGAAGAGCAACAAAGTATACTGAGCCATTGCCATGAGCTTAACTGTGGGGGGCACTACAGTGGATTGAAGACAGCACGCAAGGTATTGCAGGCAGGATTTTTCTGGCCAACAATATACAAAGATGCTCGAAGTTTTGTGAAGAATTGTGACCCATGTGAACGAGGAGGTGGTATCGGCAAGAAAGATGAAATGCCCCTTCAAACGAATCTAGTGGTAGAACCTTTCGATGTTTGGGGCATTGATTTTATGGGACCATTTCCAAACAGTGGAGGCTATGAGTACATTCTTGTTTCAGTGGATTACGTGACTAAATGGGTAGAGGCAATTCCTACAAAAACAAATGACGGCGCAGTGGTTATAAAGTTCTTGAAGGAAGTCATATTTTCGAGGTTTGGGTGCCCTAGGACAATCATCAGTGATGGAGGGTCACACTTTGTCAATAGAACATTTGTCTCACTTCTTAAGAGATACAGTGTCCACCATAGCGTCGCTACACCTTATCACCCACAGACATCGGGGCAAGTAGAAGTCAGCAACCGTCAGATCAAGAAGATCCTTGAGCGAGTAGTGAAGCCTAGCAGGAAGGATTGGGCAGGAAAATTGAATGATGCACTTTGGGCGTACAGAACCAGCTACAAGACAGTAATCGGAACCACTCCGTACAGACTTGTGTATGGGAAAGCATGTCATCTTCCCGTGGAACTAGAGCACAAGGCATATTGGGCAATTAAAGCACTCAACCTAGATATTGGGAAGGCTGGCGAGGAACGATTGTTGCAATTAGATGAGCTTGATGAATTACGACTAGGTGCTTATGAAAATGCCAAGATTTATAAGGAACGTACTAAGAAGTATCATGATCGTGGTATAGTACGTAAAGAATTAATTCCTGGACAAAAAGCTTTGGTGTTTAATTCTCTCCTTCGACTATTTCCTGGAAAGCTCCGTACTCGTTGGGATGGACCGTACGAAATTCTCGAAGTTGCTCCCCATGGAGCTGTTAAACTCTTCGATCCAAAGACGGGAAATACCTTCAAAGTGAATGGCCAACGAGTGAAGCCGTACTTCGAAATATCTAGTGATCAAAGGGAGGTTGATCACCTAGAGCTTACCCTTACCGCCTCCACTGAAGGTTAGTATGTTTTGTTTTCTCACGAGTTTGATTGAGTATTATAGGTAACTTATACAAGCATTGGCTCTCACCTTGGATCCACTTTCGACGTTCGGGACGAGCGACGACGTTCAGGTTTGGGGAGGAGGTTATCGCTGGTTATCTCTTTACTTATCTTGCTTATGAAAAGCTCGTGAAATTTTTTGCATTTGCACGTTTACTGCTTTCCTAGGATAGTTTTGCATGTTTTTATATGGAGTTTATTGCCGAATTTTTGAACTTTTTTATTGGGTAGATCAACTTCCGAATAGGTTTGGGGAGGGGGTTACACCATCATAGACTTGTTTCTGTTTTTCATTTTTCGTATCGTGAGTTTATTTTTCCTTTTCCGTAAATTTTGTACTCCAACCTATTCTTTCGAATAGGTTTGGGGAAGTCGTGTGAGTCTTTTTGTTTCTCTCTTTGTTATGCTACTGCTGGCTAGAAAAAATCGAAAAAAAGAAAGAAAAATTCCAGAAGAAAAAAAGAAAAAGGAAAAAAAGAATCTGGAAAGAAAAAAAGAAAAAAAAAGAAGAGAAGACCCCAAAAAAGCAAAGAAGGGTCCAAAAAATAAAGCCAAATAGCAGTTTAGCAAAGTATTGAGTCTTTTCCATTTTTCGTATTGATCGTAATTGTGTTTTTCTAATTTTTATCTTTTTTGTCTTAAGTGTCATCTGTTCTAGACCACCATCGTCCTGCCATTCAGGAAGTGGTGAATAGCTTAAGACTTTACTTGACAGATGGGTAGAATAGGGGAGTGTTATCTTTTATAGGGAACCCTCCTTCGTTTGATGAGAGCCAGTACTGGTTCGACCTCTTTTGAGGAAAAGTCTTAACATGGTGGAACAACAGTAAGTCCTCAGTTTCATAGGCACGGGGCAACCATTCGTATCTTAGCATGCATCATTACGTCGTCACTGACTAGGTCCAGGTAGAGAATGTTACGAGAGACTATCTTCTCATGACATAAGTGCTTATGTGGATGTGTATAAGTCAATCGAGGTATTTTTCAACCTATATTCATGCTTTGATTTATATGGTTTTTGTTCATATGTTATTTGGTAGATTCAGTAATTTAGTTCATTTTATTTGGCATGAAACTCCATTTTTGTGTCTTGCATGTTTTTTGTATTAGAGTCTAGCTTAGTTGCTTGAGGACAATCAAAGGTTCGGTTTGGGGAGTTTGATGAATGTGTATTTTACACTTTCATTAGAGTCTTTTTCACCTAATTTAGCTATCCTCTATGTTAATTTAGCTATATTTTAGTACATTTTATTAGAATAGTGTCACGTTTTCTTTTAGATTTTATTTTACAGGTTTTGGTTGAAATTCGGAGATTTACGGGCAATTATATTGAAGTCTACAAGGAATTGGTGTTCCAGAAGCATATTTGGAGTATCTGAAGGTTTCCGGATAGGATTTGGAGTCTAGGGGCCGAATCTGGAGGTTAGAAGGCTACTAGAAGTCATAAAACGAGTCCGAAAAGGTGAAGAAATCCAAAACCGCGTCGAAAACGCGAAAATCTCGCGTTTACACTGGGGGGCGAACCGCCCTAGCTCTCGGGCGAACCGCCCCAGAGGTTTCTCGGGCCTATATATAGTTGCGAGTTTTCTCTCCGAAAATCATATCTTTCCAAGCCTTCTTTCTCACCTCTCCTATAGTTTTAGGTAGGAACTTCCCGGGGCCTGTCCTGGGAGTTCCGTAGCTTAGGGGATACTTTTTCATAGCAGATTGGAGCGCGTAGGATCACAATCATCCGGAGATTGACAACCTTCGGTAACTTTGTATCTTACAACTTTTATCTACTTATTTTATATATTCTTTCAATATGTTTTCTTCTATGATTGCTATTGATTGCATGCACATTATGAGTAGCTAAATTTATCGTTGGTGGTAGTATGTGAATTCTTAGCGAGGGAAGATAATCATGCTAATGGCTATATCGTGCATTATACTCCGTGTCATTGCTTTATTTCATTGATGAGTTGAACACCAAAATCCTCGTATGTTGTATTGATCATTATGCACACTAGGACACTTGTCGGCCAAACAGACTTAATTATCTTCGTAGTGTTGAATGATTACGGAACACAATAGGACGTTAATTGTTGACAGGTCAGACCCATACTATCTTCGTAGTGCACAATACTTACAACAGGACCCAAGATTCATTCAAAGATCTCTATGCAAGACCGAGGAATTTATGCATGATTATCGACCCATTATGTTAAGAAGGACCATACTATCACCAACTTCCATTATCTGCTTGAAAACCCCCTAGTGCTTTTTATTTGCTGTTTTTTATTTTCTTGTTAAATAGATAAAGCTAGTTATAGTCCTGAGAGAACGACACTCGAGTCATTCTACTGCTACACTACGGTTTTCGTTGTAGTTGTGGATTGCCTTTGGCTAAATAACAAATATTATTTGATTGAACCCTGACAACGTTCATCAGTACGTTTATTGATATGTTAGACTTTCTAGTTTGTTACAAATAATAATGGTTCATACTTAAATTTTATACATACAGCCACAATGTAGTATGTTAGGAAACTTGTAATTTTGATAAGCAATTAACCATGCTAAATTAACGAAAGTCCAGTAACTAGTACTCTTAAGGTCCATAGGAATTTAGAATTTTAAGGACATTGTAAAAGAGGAACGTTTGCTGAAAGACTTAGTGTAGGTACTAGTTAGGTTCTTTCGTTTGCTGATGATGTACTTTGTTTTACAAACGAACTATTGAAGACCTAGAACCGCTCAGAAAGTTGAAGATTCGAAGATGGAAGACTTAGAAGAATTCTAAGAAAGATATCTACAAAGGCACATGTTGCTCAGAAAGTGAGATTTTCAGCAACAACTTGCATAACTGAAAATCTATATGACAGAGTAGGTTGTGCTTGCTGAAACTGAGACTGACCACTTGCTGACAACATATGTGACCTCCTTGCTGAAGAGCACTTGCATTTTGGGGCCAATGTTCACATTTGAATTTGATTCAAATGAACATTAAATGCAAAGTAGGCACGCGAAGAACATGAAGACAAGAAGACAAATGAAGGACGCTGCTGAAAGTACAAAAGCAAGATAGTGACATCTTAAGGTGCAGAGCCTTAGAATTTGAAATTAAAACGGCTCCCTTGAGACACTATAAATAGAGGTCATCAGGCAAAGAGTAGCGGTGTGTCAACAACGTTATCAAACTCTCACTTGTGCTTTAAACAATCAAAACCTTCTATACTCTTTACTGCCTATTGATCTGTTCCAAGACTTAAACTTGAAACAAAAGCTACTTGTGAAGAAGTAGAACATTTACGGATAAGAAATTAGTTAAGTGTTTTTTCTTTCGAACAAGAACAAGTCTTAACACCAGAAACAATCAAACTTGCTTACTGAAAAGTATTACAAGTTGTGTTTCTTTACATAACTTGTTATAACTGAAAAAGTTAAATGCAAGCGATCTCATCCCAAACCTCTCTAACTAATAAATACCCTTTTCAGGCGTGAAATTCAGGGGGAATTAATCAAGCATAGTGTTGCTGATTATAAGTCCCAAGTTTGGTGGAGAACAAGGTTACAGTTCTCTAGTTAGGTTGTAAAGGAAGCAAGTGTGCTTTGGTTTCTAAAGAATCATTAGTGATAGGATTTGTAAGGAACCTCACATCTTATCTTAGTGGATTCAGTCCTAGAAAGGACAAAGTGAATTAGTTGAGAGATTACGCCGCTCTCAGATACCACTATAAAAGTGTTTGTGTGATTTACTTTACCGCACTTAGTTTTCAGCAAGACTACATTTCTTGTACACTGACACTCTGCTCACTTGCTGAAACTAGAACTCTCTAAAAAACACTTATTGTAAAAGACTTCCGCACTCTGTTTTTAAGTATCAGCAAACTCATTATTGAAAAGTAATAAGTACGTGCTGAGAAAGTTAAGTACCAGCAAACTCATTACTGAAAAGTAATAAGCACATGCTGAGAAAGTTTTAAATGACGAAAAGTTTGGTAGTCTTTTGCTGACCGGATGTCGCTAGGAGACGCTCCCTTGCTGAAGCTGGGAAACTATGAAAAATGACGAAACAACATGATGCTACATTTTGAGGCCATTAGTGATGAGATGGTTACTGTCATAAATGATGGACCTATCAGGATCACTAAAATTGAGAGAAGTTTTCCTCACAAAACCATAGAGGCTGGAAAAGGAAACTATCTTAGGTGAACCAGTCGATACTGTCGTTCCAAAACCAAGAGAGGAATGGACTTCAGATGAAGCAAAAGATTCCGTCTTGATGGCCAAGCAAGCTATAAACATCACTAATTGAGCCCATAGGCTAGCGCAAGGTTTTAGTAGTGATTCATGCGGTTTCTGAAGTTTTGCCATTTCAATACATTGAGATGTTATGATAGAACTAATGATTTGGTGGAAAGAAACCATTGTTTCTAATAAAAAATTAAAGAAACTCTGTTTCATCTATTTCTTCTCTATTTTCTGTTGAATGAATGGATGTAAGCTAACAATTTCGTACCCCACCTTTCTCAAATATTTTATCTGTTCTCAGAGTGAAGCTATCAGTTTTAAAAAATGTTCCCTCAAACAATAAAATTCTGGCTTGAAAGAATCATCAAAACAGAGGTGTAATGGCATCTGAATTGCAATCCGCTAACCGATGAATTGTTGCGCACAAGTCGCATTGGAGAGAGTGATCATCAGCGGTAATTAAACAATGACATCATCTAGGGCCTCACTGTATTTGGCTAAAGGAACTATAATTTTGAATAACAACAACTGTTCAATTTGTTTCTCTGCTTCTTGGATTAATAATAGATGATAATATTGTAATAAGTTAGTCATGGCTTAGCACATGATATTGTTGACAATGCAATGTTTCAGGTCAGGTTCTGATGTGTTGATGAACCTGTGCAAGATTTTTTTAACAGAATTTAACAAAAAAAAAAGAAAAAAAAGACTGTTCCCTTTTATTGTAATCCCTAATAGAGTTATTATCATGGAAAGGTATCCTTGTAACACCTAATAACAAAGATTAATACCCTTTAGTTCAAAAATAACATTTTAGTACCTTTTTGGGTTGACTACTCAATATTTACAACTTTGCCACCGAGAATTTCATGCCCAAACAAACAAGGTCTTAGCTACAGTAGAAGACAAAATTATTTTCCTTTTTCTTTTTTAATTCTTTTATATTGTTTTTATTTTTCTTTTTATCTCCCTTTCTTCTTCAGAACTTCGGTCACCGGAATAATTCGGAGCTCTGCTCCACCGTCCACCGGAATAATGCAAGCTCCGATCTGGGAGCACTTAAGCTCCCAGATCGGAGCTTGCAAGCTCCCTGGTAAAGCTCCGGTCAGGGAGTTGAGCAGCAAAGCTCCGATCTGGGAGCATTAATGCTCCGATCTGGGAGTCCCATATCGGAGCTTCTCCGATCTGGCCGGATTCCGGTGGCAGGATTCCGGTACCGAAATCCGGTAGTAGACTTGAAGAATGAAGAAGAAGAGAAGAAAAATAAAAAGAAAAAAGTAAAAAATAAAAGAAAAATAAAGAAAAGACTAAAAAAAGATAAAATTCAATTACATTTTAGTCCTCCCACACAACCTTGTTTGGCTGTCCCAAAATCAGATTTTGGTTGGTCAAATTTGGCACTAAAATGTTATTGTTTGTCTAATGGATACTAATCTGTTATTAGGTACGCTAATGATACCCTAAAAAGATACTGGCCCTCGCCAATATTATTGGCCAAGGAAAATAATACAGTATTGTACTACTCCTGGTTATTGGGTACACGGTGAAAGTTTATAAATAACTCATACGAAGTAGTACTGTTTAGTGTTTACATTTTGATAATTTAAAATTGAAACCGTTTAAAAAAAGAAAAATTTAAAATTGAAAGTTTTTAATTATTTTTCTTATATATGATTTACTAGAAATCACGGGTGAAGCGCAATTTTATAAAACATTATTTCTTAATTGGTTTTAGTATGTAATTATCACAAAATGACTTTAAACATAAACAAAGAATATATATCAACTGATAATTTACAAATTACTAATTGAGTAATAGTACTTAGTAGGATTTATGTCCCTTATAATATATTATAGTCACAAAAAAATTTCAATTGTAAAGAAAAAAATATAAAACAAATGGAATGTATCAATAAGTAAACATTTGAAAATTATAAAATTGTTTATCTAGTAGTTAAATGTAATAGAAATGTATATAGTTTTTGTAGTCATGTAATGAATAGTTTCGAATTGAACTATATTAGACGTACATAAAGTATTCCTCCGATGAGTCAATAACCTTCTGGTAACTCCGTAGGTGATAGAAACATTCAACTTCGAAATCTGCAATGCAGTTTTCGCATGTTAATTGATGTTCTTCATCTATCGAATATACTGTCCTGTGGTTCCGTATCTCTTCCCATTTTTCTTCTTCGAAGCTGCAAAATGGGCGATGTTCAAATTCGAAGTGCTCTGGTATCCTCAGGTTCTCTATCCTCATAGCTAAATTCCACCTGCATTTCTTCACATAATTGAGTCCTGACGAGGTACTTTTTATTTTGTTAATTGCTTCCCATCCTTGTAGTCTCTGTTTCGGATCCAGTGTCAGTATCTTAAAAACCATTGATGCATACATGTACTCTGGATGTTTAGATATTTTTGTGGACGCCTCTTCAAAAAGATGTCCCCTTTTCTGGTGTTCGTGGTCGTAGTACCCAGCCTGTAATTTTATTAGATATAATTTTAACGTAATGACACAAAAATATATGTGCTGATCAATGGTTGTTTTATTGTAATTAAATGAAGGATGGTGTTGTAATTTGCTTACAACTCGTGGATCTTCAGCTGTTCGGCACATGTCCATGAATTCTTTTTGCCTTGGTTTTGGTCTTCTTTCCAGGTCTTGGGGGTTGAAGAAGTTGGCATGTAATTTGATTAGATATAACTTTAACTTATATATATATATATATATATATATATATATATATGTATATATATATATATATATATATATATATATATATATGTATATATATATAGTAATTTGCTCACCACCAATGTCCTGTAGTGACATTCTGGATTTCCTGCTGTTATGGATTTGTCGATGAAATCTTTTTCCCATGGTTTTGGGGTTTTCCAGTTATTTCTTCGAATTCTGAACATGTTAACTTTCATGTAGAATCCCGGTTCTTCATATATGTGCTTGTACTTCTTGTTCCTGTCAGTTTTGCAAGTGTTCATTAGTTGCCCGATTTATATGTAGTGTCAGTTATTACTAATTACCGCATATGAATAACTTACGTGAGGAGTACCGCAATCATGTACACAGTGAGGAGCAGCAATGAACATTATCTTGGTTTGGATGTCACTGGTAGTTGTGTGAATGATTCGAATTCAGATGTCTCTAGCGTCCTTTGTTTCTTCTAGGTCAGATAAAATTTGAAATTAGCATGTAACTGGTGATGTCTGCCACTAAACAATTTGCTTGGTTTTTGAATGAGTGAAATGAATATGAATGTTTTAGTTGTGTAAAGGAAGTAAGATTAATTACCTTTATTCTTGTGCACCAAGAGTTTGAGGACCGGATTTGTAGCTTATAATTTTCGGCTTCTAGTCTACTGTTTAGGAGGTCCAATCGCTTTTTCATCCAGAGCCTTTGTTCTTTGATTCGTGCAATCCCTTCTTCTAGTTCCTCTTTTGACATGTCATCAACGCTCTTCATTTTTCCCTGAATGAAAACTAAAATCCAAAGCAGGAAAATAAGATTAAGATCTAATTCGTCAATGGCTACTGAGTGACTAATAACCAAGAGTAAACTCAACAAATATATAATTTCAGGAAACCAGTTATACGATTGAAGAATATTAGATAAGCTCAAACATCAAGCCCCATTACACACTAATAAAATATAAATTGACCCAATACGTCAAGAAAAATAATCCATTCCATTGGTATCAAAATCTAGCTCAACATCTTCAATTAAACCAACATAATCCGTTTTCTCACCACCGGCCTCACGACGGAGCAGCCGTCGATTATCACTGCACACTAAGAGCTTCAGGTAATCGGCCAGTTTTTACTCTTTAGATACTCCAGTGTATTCGAATCGGGTGAAGATGGAAGGGCGGCGCGTGGAGATGTCGACGGTGGCGATGAGGGAGAGGCGGTGGCGGCTCTAGCCGTCAACGGCGTGCCAGCGGCGGGAGACGAGAGAGCAGGAGATGTCTCACTCCACAACCAAAATTCTCAATGCCTTAGAAGATGAAATCCCTATATCAACACCAGAGTTCCGCGGGTTCCATCTTACATTAACTGGATATCAACTATGAATACAGAGTAGCAGGTTGGGGATTTGTTTACCTGGAATTGGAATTGATGATTGCCGTATTGGTTTTCCGGAGGATGAAATCTGTCTTCTGCTCTACGTAAAACTGCTATGTGTTACAAAGGTGATTAATTCTCCGTTTATGTAGTACTTATACTTTTGTTTTTTCAACGACAAAGGTCTTTGATACGTGATAAACACTATAAACTATTAGGAAGTATATGTTGTCTAGGAGTCTTTCTTTTCTAGCTAATTTAGTATAATTTTGTATTTGTTTGTGTCTTTTTTTTTATTTTTAGTTTGTCTACTGGAGATAGAAAACAGTAACTTTAGTTGATCTGATTTTCCTGATTCTAACATGAGAGGAAGCCTAATCTCTCTCTTTGCAATATAGGATAATCAACAATGTACTACCCATGTATGCCATAATCTTTTACGCTAGAAATTGAAAATTACCATGTAATAGGAGTAAAATACTACTGCACTGCACATATGTTTTAGCGACATTGTTTGTTCACGCATTTAGTTTCAATAGTAACAGAATATATCCTAGATGCTAGTTAACAGAGTATTTTGTCATTGGACAACACAACAAAAATGAAAGGGTTTCCTATAGTTCTTTGAAACAGTAGGATTTTCCAGAACTATTGCTAGTAATATTAGCACGCACAAAAGCTATACTAAGCTCCTTCACCTAGGCTTCTCCTCGAAGTGCTGATGCAGAGGACTACATTAAGAGTGGCAAAAAGAATGAGCAATAGATTTAAGTACAGTCATGAATTAGTAATATTAGCACGCACAAAAGCTATACTAAGTTCCATTCAGTTGTCTTACCCGTATTACTTATTAATTTCTTTCATCTTGTTGGTCGTCCTGAGTGCGAAGTATCTCATGGTATACAATATTCCTTGTCTTGTTGTACTCGTCGGAATCTACTGTTGGAGGCTTTATCAATACCTTTACCGAAGATGATTTCCGGACTTTGGACAATGCCACATATAGTTGGCCATGTGAGAATATTGGTTGTGGCAAATATATTCCAACCCCGTCCAGTGTTTGTCCCTGTGCCTTGTTAATTGTCATTGCAAAACATAGCTTTATGGGGAACTGTGTCCTCTTGAAAGGTATTGGACATTTGAGATTATCCCTCGTCGGTTCGAGTTTTATCCTTGGGATTATAAGATACTTTCCCTTGTGTTCTCCGGCTGCTATCATTGCCCCGATAGTTTTGCTTCCTAGCTGTTTAGCTAGCAGTCTCGTCCCGTTACATTGTCCTTCTGTAGCGTTCTGATTTCTCATCATCATTATGGGGCAGTTGATCTTTAGCTTTAGGTGGTGTTGAGGGAAACCTGATATGTTAGTTTCATTCAGGAAATCTTCATAGTGAACCTGTTGCGAAGGGTCATCTGTTCTGTCTAGGCTATGCTATAATAGTGGAACATCTTACCTAGGTACTTTTCGATTAGAGAATCGTTTATTTCATCAACACAATCATTTCTCGGGGCAAGGATTGCCCTATCCATAACAGAGCAAGGGCTGGGGATGAATGCATCAAATGATGGGTATATTTGTGATATCAACTGCTCAAGTGACTTCTTATCGTCTGTGTATTTGATGCACATATGTTCTGGAAGTTTGATCTTCTCTCCTGTCTCAGTTGGTTGTTTCCCATCGCCTATCCTCATTAAGAATTCCATAAATAGGGGATCTTCTCTGGCTCTCATGTTTACGGTCAACCTTAGTTTACGCAATTGTGTCCATATGTATGATCTGACTAAACACGCATTTACCGTATCTTTTCTTCCGCCCCTTTTGACTACGGGAACTGTCTGGCGGAAATCGCCGCCAAACACTATTGTCTTTCCGCCGAATAGCTCATGTTTGCCTGTTAAATCCTGAAGGAGGTTGTCTAGACCTTCTACCAGCTTTCTGTGTGCCATTGTTCCTTCATCCCATATTATCAGTTTCGATTCTATGAGTAAAAGAGAATCACCACTTTGTTTACTAATTGATGAGGACACCATCTCTCCTATCTCATTTGGGAAACCGAATCTGTTATGTGCGGTTCGCCCTCTAGGTAACAGGGACGCAGCTACTCCTGAAGTTGCTACAGCCAGTGCGATTTGGTTTAAAGATCTTGTATGAGCTAGTAAAGCTCTGTAAAGGAATGTTTTTCCTGTTCCTCCGGGCCCATCTAGGAAGAAAGCCCGTCCTTGTGTCGCTTTCATTGCACTTGTAATCTCCTTAAAAGCATGCTTCTGATCATCATTTAGTAGCTTCACTGCATTCAAGTCTGCTTCTGAAACGGGTATCTCAATTTCACTCCTGTAGTTTCTCGAATTTCTCTCCTCTTGAGTGCCATGTATATCGTGTGGTACGAGTTTGAAATCATTGATTGATCTGCCGTAACTCTGCATCATTTAATATATATAGTTGATTTATAACTTGTTCTGGATCTTCTCCTGAATATTTACTTGATAGTTTATGGTACGTTTATCTTAGAACATTTCGTAAGTAATACTTTTAAAGCGTTAATATAAAGTTGTACATGTAGGAGAATATCGATTGCTTTGAGTGAATTGTTGTATGCCTCATCCTCTGTTGTGTCTGATATATTTAGGAAATCATATGACATTTCTTCCTTGAATTCCACCCAGAGAGAAGCTGGATCAGATGGGGAATTGTAGTACAAAATTGTTGCAAACATTCCTCGTAACGCGTATGGCATCTTATATCCGCAGGCTTCCGTTAGAGTTTCTCTAAGGTCAGAGTCAGATTCTAGAAGGCCCCTTTTTAGTGCTGCCTCGTTGAAGGTATCATATGTAGTATTTTCTACTGTCGTTAAATATTCATAAGAAGTTGGCACTCAGACATTATTCAGTAACACTCTGAGGTAATACATCGGGCCTTCAGTTGAACGAATTGCTACCAAGCGTCCAATAACATGCTTTGCTTTCTGTTAGGAAACTTGTAATCTTGATGAGCAATTAACCATGCTAAATTAAGGAAAGTCCAGTAACTAGTACTCTTAAGGTCCATAGGAATTTAGAATTTTAAGGACATTGTAAAAGAGGAACGTTTGCTGAAGACTTAGTGTAGGTACTAGTTAGGTGCTTTAGTTTTGCTGATGATGTACTTTGTTTATACAAACGAACTATTGAAGCACTAGAACCGTTCAGAAACTTGAAGAATTCGGAGACTGAAGACTAAAAAAGATTTCTGAAGATGGTATCTACAGAGGCACATGTTGCTCAAAAAGTGGAAACTTCAGCAACAACTTGCATAAGTGAAAATCTATATGACAGAGTAGGTTGTGCTTGCTGAAACTGAGACTGACCGCTTGCTGAAAAACATATGTGACCTTCTTGCTAAAAGTACTTGCATTTGCGCTCCAACGTTCATATTTGAATTTCATTCAAATGAACATTAAATGCAAAAGTAAGCATGCGAAGAACATGAAGACTACAAGACAAATAAAGGACGCTGCTGAAAGTACAAAAGCATGATAGTGACATCTTAAGGAACAAAGCCTTAGAATGTGAAATTCAAACGGCTTCCTTGATTCACAATAAATAGAGGTCATCCAGCAAAGAGTAGAAGGGTGTCAACAACGTGATCCAACTCTCACTTGTGCTTATTCACTCATCTTTCTTACTCTTTACTGCCTATTGATCCGTTCCAAGACTTAAAGCTTGAAACAAAAGCTACTTGTGAAGAAGTAGAATACTCACGGCTAAGAAATTAGTTAAGTGTTCTTTCTTTCGAACAAGAACAAGTCTTGACACCAGAAACAACTTAACTTGTTTACTGCAAAGTATTCAAAGTTTTGTTTCTTAGATTACTTGTTATAGGTGAATAAGTTATACTCAAGTCATCTCATCCCAAACCTCTCTAACTGATAAACACCCTTTTCAAGCGTGAAATTCAGGGGGAAATTTAATCAAGCATAGTGTTGCTGATTATAAGTCCCAAGTTTGGTGGAGAACAAGGTTTCGTTCTCTAGTTAGGTTGGAAATGAAGCAAGTGTGCTTTGGTTTCTGAAGAATCGCTTTAGATAGGAGTTGTAAGGAACCTCAAACTTATCTTAGTGGATTCAGTCCTAGAAAGGACAAAGTGGATTAGTTGAGAGATTACGCCACTCTCAGATATGACTATAAAAAGTGTTTGTGTGATTTACTTTACTGCATTTAGTTTTCAGCAAGCTTATCTCTCTGTACACTGTCACTCTGCTCACTTGCTGAAACTAGCACTTACTGAAAAGCACTTATTGTATAAAGACTTCCGCACTCTGTTTTTAAGTACCAGTAAAAATCGTTACTGAAAAGTAACTAGTACTTGCTGAGAAAGTTAAGTATCAGCAAACTCATTACTGAAACGTAATAAGCACTTGCTGAGAAAGTTTTAAACGACGAAAGTTTGAAAAGACTATTCACCCCCCCCCCTAGTCTTTTCTTGTTGTTTAAAGGGAAACGGTCCCTTTAAACAACAAGAAAAGACTGGGGGGGGGGGGGTGAATAGTCTTTTCAAACTTTCGTCGTTTAAAACTTTCTCAGCAAGTGCTTATTACGTTTCAGTAATGAGTTTGCTGATACTTAACTTTCTCAGCAAGTGTAAGTTACTTTTCAGTAGCTAGGTTTGCTGATACTTAAAATCAGAGAGCGGAAGTCTTTGATACAATAAGTGCTCTTTCAGTAAGTAAAGGTTTCAGCAAGTGATGTGAGTGATTGTGTACAGACAGATATGATTTGCGGAAAACTAAGTACAATAAGTAAATCACACAAACACTTTTATAGTGGTATCTGAGAGTGGCGTAATCTCTCAACTAATCCACTTTGTCCTTTCTAGGACTGAATCCACTAAGATATGATTGAGGTTCCTTACAATCTCCTATCTAGAGCGATTCAAACAGAAACCAAAGCACACTTGCTTCGTCTCCAACCTAATCTAGAGAACGCAACCTTGTTCTCCACCAAACTTGGTACTTTTAATCAGCAAAACTATGCTCGATTAAGTTCTCCCTGAATATCACGCCTGAAAGGGTGTATTTTCAGTTAGAGAGTTTTGGGGTGAGATAACTTAATTATAACTTATTCAGTTACAACAAGTAATCTAAGAAACACAACTTTGAATACTTTGCAGTAAACAAGTTTGATTGTTTCTGGTGTCAAGACTTGTTCTTGTTCGAAAGAAAGAACACTTAACTAATTTCTTAGCCGAGTTTGTTCTACTTCTTCACAAGTAGCTTTTTCAAGCTTTAAGTCTTGGAACGGATCAATGGCAGTATAGAGAGTTTGAAGGTATGTGAGTTTAAGCACAAGTGAGAGTTTGATCACGTTGTTGACACACTTCAACTCTTCGTCGGATGACCTCTATTTATAGTGCAAATAAGGGGCCGTTTGAATTTTAAATTCCAAGGCTTTTGATCCTTAAGATGTCAATATCTTGCTTTTGTACTTTCAGCAGCGTCCTTGTTTGTCTTCTAGTCTTCATGTCCTTCGCGTGCAAGCTTTGCATTTAATGCATATTTGAATAGAATTCAAACAGTAACATTGAAGCGCAAATGTAAGTGCTTTCAGCAAGAGGTCACATATGTTCCATCAGCAAGTGGTCAGTCTCAGTTTCAGCAAGCACAACCTACTCTGTCGTTCAGATTTTCACTTATGCAATGCTGTTGCTGAAGTTTCCACTTTCTGAGCAACATGTGCCTTTGTAGATACCAGTCTTCGGAAATCTTCTATTCTTCAGATCTTCAAATTCTTCAAGTCTTCAGTTCTTCGAAATCTTCAAGTCTTCAGATCTTCAAAATCTTCAAGATTCTGAGCGGTTCTTAATGCTTCAATAGTTTGTTTTGTAAAAACAAAGTACATCATCAGCAAATGCTTCAATAGGTTATTTTCTTTTTCAGAAAATAAGATACATCATAAGCTAAAGCTTCAATAAGTTATTTTCTTTTCAAAAAATAAAATACATCGTAAGCTAAACAACCAACCTATCTAGCACCTAATCAAAGTCTTCAGCAAACGTTCCTCTTTTACAATGTCCTTAAAATTCTAAATTCCTATGGACTTTAAGAGTACTAGTTACTGGACTTTCCTTAATTTAGCATGGTTAATTGCTCATCAAAATTACAAGTTTCCTAACAAATTTCCCCCTTTTTTATGTTAGCAATCCATGGCTAAATTAATTGTTACCCTTTTAGAGGTTTCTGATGTTGAATAAATCAGTTGATTAATGCAAGCATACTTGAATAATTAAACAGTAAGCATAAGTAGATTGCATAATCAAAAACCAATAAGAGTCAAAAGTTTCATTGCTGATAGTTATCTTTCAGAAGTTTACATGAAAAAGCAGAGATAACTTAAACAGAATCAGCAAACAAAAACTTTAACAAAAAACTATTACAGGGAATTAAGCTCTTTTAGAGGATTTTCTCAAAATCTCTCTTACACTCTTCTCAGCAAGTGCAGTAAATTCAAAACAGTCCTTTTCGTAGTTTTCCAGAAGCCTACGGACTTGTAGTTGAAGAATTCTTGCATTTTTGCAGGCAGTGTGATGATGCTTTTCAGCATTCATTTCCATGTAACGAGTTACCCACAAATGCATGCCCCAATTGCTGACATGGAGAAGCTGTATATCTGAAATACTTTTCGGATGAATCTTCCTTAGCCAGAGAAGATCTTCTTCTTGATCCTTAGCAGTGAGATAGAAATACTCATAAGGAATCAATCCAAGTCTCTTCTTTTTTTTCTTTGTTACTGTGTCAGAGTAGTAAGCGATGCCAGGTGGTTTGATCAGATTTGGTTCTTGTTTATATGTCTTACCATTGGCAATTCTTCTTACTGAGACCTCAAGATTCAACCATTTCCTAGCAATATTTCTTGGGAGGGATTCTTCCCTTTGCTTCCTTTGGACCTTTGATGAATGTGTATTTTATACTTTCATTCGAGTCTTTTTCACCTATTTTAGCTATCCTCAAAGTTAATTTAGCTATATTTTAGTGCATTTTGTTAGAATAGTGTCACGTTTCCCTTTAGATTTTATTTTACAGGTTTTGGTTGAAAAACGAGGATTTCCGGGCAATTATATTGAAGTTGACAAGGAATTGGTGTTCCAGAAGCCTATTTGGAGTATCTGAAGGTTTCCGGATAGGATTTGGAGTCTAGGGGTCGAATCTGGAGGTTAGAAGACCACTAGAGGTCAGAAACCGAGTCCGAAAAGGGGAAGAAATCCAAGAACGCGTCGAAAACGCGGAATTCCGCGAAAAACTCTCCGGGGCGAACCGCCCCACAGTATTTCGAAGCCTATATATAGTTGCTCAGATTTTCTCCGAAATTCATACTTTTCCAGACCTACTTTCTCACCTTTCTCTGTAGTTTTAGGTAGGGACTTCCCAGAGCCTGTTCTGGGGGTTCGTAGCTTAGGGGACTCTTTTTCATAGCAGTTTGGAGCTCGTAGGATCGCAATTCTCCGGAGATTGACAACCTTCGGTAACTTTGTATCTTACAGTTTATTCTACTTATTTTTATATTCTTTCAACATGTTTTCTTCTATGATTTCTGTTGATTGCATGTCTATTATGAGTAGCTAAACTTATCGTTGGTGGTAGTATGTGAATTCTTAGCGAAGGGAAGATAATCATTCTAATGGCTATATCGCGCATTATACTCCGTGTTATTGCTTTATTTCGTTGATCAGGCTCAGCCTAAATTCTCGTATGTTGTATTAATTATTATGCACAATTGGACCCTCGTCGACCTGCACGCGAGTTTATCTTCGTAGTGTTGAATAATTACGGAACATAATAGGACAATAGTGCTTGACTTGTCAGAATCGTTATCTTCGTAGTGCTTAATAATTGCAACAGGACATTAGATTGATCAAAGATCTCCATGCAAGACCGAGGAATTTATGCATGATTATCGACCCGTTATGCTTTGAAGGATCATACTATCACCAATCTCCATTATCTGCTAGAAACCCCTTTGCTATCTGTCTGCTGTTTTTATATTCTGAATTAGATTTGATAAAGCTAGTTATAGTCCTGAGAGAACGACACTCGAGTCATTCTACTGCTACACTACTGTTTTCGTTGTAGTTGTGGATTGCCTTTGGCTAAATAACAAATTTATTTGCTGAATTGAGACCCGACAAATCTCCGTTCATCAAATTGGCGCCGTTGCCGGGGACTATACTCCTTTTTTCTATTTAATTTGTTTATATTTTCAGCTTTCGATTCCTAATTCTATTAGTTTTAGTTTTCCTTTTTAATCTCTCTCATATACTGCTTTCCTAGTCTGTTACAGATAGTGTATGCCGCATGCACGTTCTGCAGGAACACCGCTTGCTGATTCAATTGCTGAGATCGACAGAGTCTACCACCAAAGAAGGCGACTACTCGAAAGGCGCGCACTAGAGGAAATAGAGGATACCGATTTCTCTGAATCTCTACACAGTCTTTTCAAGGAAATCGACGGAATGGCAGAAGCTAGACCACTGAAAGCATGGGTTCAACCCACCAAGGATCGTATGAGGGGACCGGCGATTGTTCTTTCGTCTGCAACCCGAGATCTGGAAATCAAGAACCACGCATTCCAACGACTTCCGAGGTTCTATGGCTTATCAAGGGAAGATGTGATGGGGTACTTGCACGATATCGATGATTTCGTCAACCAACTCCCACGACCCGGAGCTGAAATAACAACGGATGAGTTGAGGATGAAGGTTTTTGCTATGGGACTTGGCGACAGAGCCAAGTCATGGTTGAGTTCTCTACCAGCAGGCTCGCTGGACACTTGGGAGAAGGTTTTTTCAGCTTTCATGGAGAAATACTTCCCTCACACCTTGACTACCGCGCTAAAGGCGCAGATCACTGGATTCAAGCAATACTATGATGAGACCATCTACACCGCATTTGAGAGATTTCAAGATCTCACGAACAAGTGCCCTCACCATGGTTTTGAACTTTCTGACCTAGTCCAACACTTCTACAATGGACTAACCTTCGAGAACCAACAAGTGGTGGATTTCCAATGCCGAGGCAATATTTGGGAGGAAACCGCAGAAGCCGTCTGGGCAGTTTTCGAAAGGCTTGCTAAGGGTTCGCAGTTTAAGGACCCAAGAGCGATGATTAGGAGACGTGGACCTGAAGATCCACCGACTCAAGATGCCCCTATGTATAGGGGGAATGGGGATCAATTCGAGTGCTTTACCAACGAACTGAAGCAAGTCCTCAAGAGCGCCACCGGAACAACTGTTTCGAACGAAGTATGCCGAATATGCAAGAACTATGGGCATGGGGCTCATATGTGTAGATCGGAGCTGGCGTATGATGATGGCAACTGGGCTCGAGGAGGCGAAGAAGAAACCTTTGCTACGGAGTTTGGCACTCAAGAAGTTAGCTACGGACAAGACGGTAGGAATCCTCGAGGTGGATTTTGGAGAAGAGGATTCCGAAACAATCAAGGATATGTACCGGCTAACCAAACTCATGGCCCTAACCAAGAGCGTAGCAGGCTAAACTATGGTAATGATCACTGCGAAAACCCCGCTCCGAAAGAGCCACCGAAGTCGAAGTCGGCTCAACTGATGGAGAACTTGCAAAAGATGGTTGATCACACCCAGAGTTTTCTCAAACGTTATGAAGAAGATTCTGAGAAGACTAGGGCAAGGCTAGATAGGTTGGAAGAGAGCACTAGGCTTGCCCATCAAAACATGCAAGAATTCATCGACCGAGGAGCAAGTAGGGAGCAAGGCAAACTGCCTAGCAACACTGAGAAGTCGAATGCCATTACATTGGCTGGTGATCTACCTGACGAAATCACCATCAAGAAGGTTGCTAAGTGCGAGTGTTGCAAGAAGGAGGAACTTCTACAGGCTAAGGAAGAAGAGAAGGACCTTGGTTCTGACGAAAGTGAAGAGGAGCAAGAGGATCCCGAACCACTCCCTAAAAGTTTCGATGTTAAGGTAGGGATTGGTGAGCTTGAAGATGTCCGTGCCACACTAGACACGGGATCCTACTCAAACATACTCCCTTTAAATGTGTTTGAAAAGAGTTGCCCTGGAAAACTATCTGAGCATAGGGCTATTGTGCAACTGGCGGATGGATCCTTTATGAGACCCGAAGGCGTTGTGAAAAATGTGTTGGTCAAGATTGGTGAAGCATCTGTATACACCAATTTTGTAGTTATGCCGGCGTCTGCACCTGGAACGGGGGATGTCATACTCTTAGGGCGAACATTCTTGACTAAACTACGCTCCATGATGGACATATACCAAAGAACTTGCACTATTGAAGTAGATGGCAAGCAACACGTGTTGAAAGCCATATTTGATCCACCTGATCCGCCTGATATTTCTTTCACTACTCACTACTGTGGTCTTGCAGCCTATATTCTTTCTTATTTACAGGTTCGTGGCATGGAGAGGAGATCAATGAAGGGGAAGCCTAGTACCCGCAAAAAGAAGAGATAGGCGCAGACAGGAGTCCAGTCAAAGACTTTAAACAATGATGCTATCCGGGAGGCAACCCGGAATTTTTATCGCTTTCTTTACTGTTTTTTTTTTGCATGCATTCATTCTTGAACTATTTGCTTCTCGTATGCGAATTTGTTCATATCTGTGTCGTATATGCTTATGTTTGAGCGATATTTTTCGAGTGGTTTTTTGAAAAAAAATTGGTTTTGGGGATTAAAACCGCGTTTTCTGACGACAGGAACCGTCTCCCCGCATCGGGGAGCACGGGGCGAACCGCCCCACATGGGGGGCGAATCGCCCCGTGTGGGGCGACTCGCCCCGCACCAGGGGCGAACCACCCCACGGCTCCAGTAAGTCAAAAACGCGGATTTCTTCCTCTTTTCCTCATTTTCTTCATATCTTCATCATTCCTCCTCCCCAAAAACCGAAAATTGCGATTTCATCTTCAAATCCTCATAACTTCTCCATTTCTTGACCAAATTTAGTGTTCTTTAGCTTAAATCGAAGCCTATTACACGATCTATCTTTCCATCCGAACAGATTTCGTCCTAATGCATTAGATGTTCAGATCTGAGGTATCATCCTAAGAACCCTAATTTTCAAATTTGAAGGTTTTCTAATTTGAGCTTCAATTATGCTTATTTGATGCATGGGTATGTTGTTTGTATGATTAGAAGTGTTAATTACTATCAATTGCATGCTCAATTATGCTTGGATTGTTGATTTGGGAATTTTGCTACTAGATGATATATCTTGTTATGCAATATGTCTTTATCTTTGATTTCATGCTTATGATTGTGTTTATTGCTGTAATGTTGGTGGATTTGATGATAGAATGCTTAATTGTTGAGTATGAGTATTTATGATGCTAGAATTTTTCGCTACTATGGTATGAATTGAGCCTTGTTATCTAGGATATTGGTTGTGTAGTAGGAGCATGATGTGATATATTGCATGTAGTAGTTACATTGGTATGTTGCATGATGAAGAAGGTAGGCTAGACATTTAAGGTTTGGGGAGCTCGATTGTTGATTCTATCACTTGTGTGTTTCATTCTTACACTAGCATATGCATGAGTCAGTTTTGTGTCATACGAGGTACTAACTGTTGTTTGTAGGAACCATGCCAAGGGAAAGGAGCATCCCGTATGATTACTATGAAGTATTGGAGGGGGATCGATTACAACCATGTCAAGAAGAGTGACCTCGTTAGATTTGCGTTCGAGACAAGGGGTTTTGCAACAACGTCGTGGATTATCCAAGAGGAGGAGCTAGAGTACACCTGGAGTAAGGACTCCTATGCCTATTCATGCACCACTGAAGGGACAGAAACCATTATTACGTTATCACTCCATCACGAGGACTGCATAGTTCGAGTGAACTGGAAGGCACCGGGACAATCTTGCCGCGACGGATTCAATCTTGAGTTCGTAGTTGCTAGAAGATTCCGAAGCGCTAGCTTGGTTCCAAAACATAATGACATGGGTGCCCAGCCCCTCGTTCGGGTGCCCCTTGCCTGCCTCTAAAGGGAGCATCGTATAGACATCGGTCGGATCAACCGTAGAGAATGTGGTCGACATTGGAAAAAATGGTAGAAGACTTCTGAGTATCCGAGCAGCTTATTGTAACCTTCTCGTGGTGTAAAACGTTGGAGGGGGAGGTCCTGATACCACTGTCCTTTCCCCTTCAACAGTTCACATCCTATTGGAGGGCTTCAGGATGGAGGATTCCATAACAGCGGCGGCTAATCTTGAGAATTCTACTCGACACTACAACTCTACTGCTGAGGATGTGCATGAAAGTAGTGACAATGAAGGCCATACGGGCAATGATGATACTAATGGAGGAGTTGTTCCTATCCGGCCTATGATTGAAACTACCACGCATACCAGAAGACCTGATGACACCCTATAAAGCTCCCGGAGCGGTCCCAATAACTCACAAGCAGCATATTAAGCCGACCGAGGCCAAACCATGGGGTAACATCTAGTATCACATCTTATTTCCTCATTTTCATATTGCTAGGGACTAGCGTTAATTTCATGAGGGGGGATGAGATTTAAGTGATCTGATGTTGTTAGTTTGGAGCTTGGTATTGGTAGGATGAGTATAGTACCTCGCATGCTTTATCCGTCTGCATTTGCATTTGCACGTTTACTGCTTTCTTAGATTTTTTAGGCTGCATTCACTACATTCATCCTAGGATAGTCTTGCATGTTTTATATGGAGTTTATTGCCGAATTTTTTGAACATTTTTATTGGATAGATCAACTAACTATGCCATTAATCGTATGCTTCATCTCTATGAATTTGTTTGAGGTTTTTCTCGCCTGGCTTGTCACATTTATGTATTGCACTTAGTTAAGCATGGTAGTCTTGACATCACTTAGTGGTGTTTTCTCTACTGCGGTTCACGAAGGCCTTTATAATAGGATGATGCATGTTAGGGTCTTATGGTTGTTTCCCGAGTAATTATGTACCTAAGAGGCAACAAGTCTTCACCATGCTTTGAGATTGCTAAATGCCTAGGAAGGAGGTAGTGTGAGGTTGTGTGATCCTTGTTTATAACCTATTCTTAAATAGGTTTGGGGAGGGGGTTACACCATCATTAGACTTGTTTTCGTTTTTCATTTCCGTATCGTGAGTTTGTTTTTCCTTTTCCGTAAATTTTGTACTCCAACCTATTCTTTAGAATAGGTTTGGGGAAGTCGTGTGAGTCATTTTGTTTCTCTTTTTGTCATGCTACTGCTGGCTAGGAAAAAGAATCGAAAAAAAAAGAAAGAAAAATTTCAGAAAAAAAAGAGAAAAAGAAAAAGGAAAAATCTAGGAAGAAAAAAAGGAAAAAAAGAAAAGACCCCAAAAAAGCAAAAGAAGGGTCCAAAAAAGCCAAATAGCAGTTAGCAAAGTGTTGTATCTCATTTTTCCAATTCTTGCAATGTTCGTAATCGTGTTGTAATTTTCTATTTTTTGTCTTTTATTCTTGAGTGTCATCTGTTCTAGACCACCCTCGTCCTGCCATTCAGGAAGTGGTGAATAGCTTAAGACTTTACTTTAGAGATGGGTAGAATAGGGGAGTGTTATCTTTTATAGGGAACCCTCCTTCGTTTGATGAGAGCCAGTACTGGTTCGACCTCTTTGAGGGAAAGTCTTAACATGGTGGAACAGTAGTAAGTCCTCAGTTTCATAGGCACGGGACAACCATACGTATCTTAGCATGCTTCATTACGTCGTCACTGACTAGGTCCAGGTAGAGAATGTTACGAGAGACTATCTTGTCTTGACATAAGTGCTTACGTGGATGTGTCATAAGTCAATCGAGGTATTCTTCAACCTATATTCATGCTTTGATTTATATGGTTTTTGTTCATATGTTTTTTGGTAGGTTCAATAGTTTAGTTCATCTTATTTGGCATGAGACTCCATTTTGTGTCTTGCATGTTTTTTGCATTAGAGTCTAGCTTAGTTGCTTGAGGACAAGCAAAGGTTTGGTTTGGGGAGTTTGATGAATGTGTATTTTACACTTTCATTCGAGTCTTTTTCACCTATTTTAGCTATCCTCTATGTCAATTTAGCTATATTTTAGTGCATTTTATTAGAATAGTGTCACGTTTCCCTTTAGATTTTATTTTACAGGTTTTTGTTGAAAAACGAGGATTTTCAGGCAATTATATTGAAGTTGACAAGGAATTTGTGTTCCAGAAGCCTATTTGGAGTATTTGAAGGTTTCCGGATAGGATTTGGAGTCTAGGGGTCGAATCTGGAGGTTAGAAGGCCACTAGAAGTCAGAAACCGAGTCCGAAAAGGGGAAGAAATCCAAAAACGCGTCGAAAACGTGGAATTCCGCGAAAAACTCTCCGGGGCGAACCGCCTCAGATGTGGGGCGAACTGCCCCACAACGGGGGAACCGCCCGGTGTGTGGGGCGAACCGCCCCACAGTATTTCGAAGCCTATATATAGTTGCTCAGATTTTCTCCGAAATTCATACTTTTCCAGACCTACTTTCTCACCTTTCTCTGTAGTTTTAGGTAGGGACTTCCCAGAGCCTGTTCTGGGGGTTCGTAGCTTAGGGGACTCTTTTTCATAGCAGTTTGGAGCTCGTAGGATCGCAATTCTCCGGAGATTGACAACGTTCGGTAACTTTGTATCTTACAGTTTATTCTACTTATTTTTATATTCTTTCAACATGTTTTCTTCTATGATTTCTGTTGATTGCATGCCTATTATGAGTAGCTAAACTTATCGTTGGTGGTAGTATGTGAATTCTTAGCGAAGGGAAGATAATCATGCTAATGGCTATATCGCGCATTATACTCCGTGTTATTGCTTTATTTCGTTGATCAGACTTAGCCTAAATTCTCGTATGTTGTATTAATTATTATGCACAATTGGACCGTCGTCGACCTGCACGCGAGTTTATCTTCGTAGTGTTGAATAATTACGGAACACAATAGGACAATAGTGCTTGACTTGTCAGAATCGTTATCTTCGTAGTGGTTAATAATTGCAACAGGACATTAGATTGATCAAAGATCTCCATGCAAGACCGAGGATTTTATGCATGATTACCGACCCGTTATGCTTTGAAGGATCATACTATCACCAATCTCCATTATCTGCTAGAAACCCCTTTGCTATCTGTCTGCTGTTTTTATATTCTGAATTAGATTTGATAAAGCTAGTTATAGTCCTGAGAGAACGACACTCGAGTCATTCTACTGCTACACTACGGTTTTCGTTGTAGTTGTGGATTGCCTTTGGCTAAAAAAACAAATTTATTTGCTGAATCGAGACCCGACAAATCTCCGTTCATCAACCTTGAGCTCAATTCATTTGAACATTTGATTCAATATGGCTGTAGGAAAGAACTCATTTACCAGCAAGTCTTCCATCTTTAAAATCCAGCAACCATGAATGTTTCTGATTAAATTCTGAGTGGTTTCTTCATTGCTGGTCTTTATGTATTCAATGCCGGAGCCAATAGAAATGCTGGCTAGCCTCTTTTCTTCATGTCTTTGCCTTCTTCTTCTTGATTTAGCATTGTCTTGATCTCTTGCTGAAGAGTCAGACGAGAAATGCTTTGAGTGGCCAGACGGAGTCAACGCTGTTAAGGGTCTAGCTCTTATGGCTTGAGCTATTGTCTGATTGTCATCATCTTCATTCAGATTGTGATGACTTTCAGTATGGAAAAAATCTTGAGTTTCAGCAGCGGTTTTTCTCTTTTTGGTACCTGCTGAATTCAACTCAGATTCTGCTTGCCTTTTAGAACTTTGCTCTCTTTCAGCAAGCGATTCTATGGGCAGTGGCTCATCAACATCAGGAGGGGTTTGGTTTCTTTTTCTGGTACTCTTCTTTTCCCCCTTAGACATGGATTGCAACATCAGAGTGATGTGTAGAGAATAAAACTCATTGCAATTTTCAGAAAGAGTGCTTAAGCTGTTATACTTCATGATGATTTGTTGCTGGTCAGATGTCATTTTTGACAACTCTCTTTGAATGCTCATCATGTTCTCTTCATGTCTTTTCTCTGTTGCGGCCTTGTCATCCATGAAAGTCTGAGCCTTCACGAGAGCGGTCTTTGCGAGCTTAAGAGCTTGATTTACATCTTCTTCATAGCTTTTGTGATAAAGAATGATGTCTTTCTGAGCTATGGTCAAAGTAGTAGTGCGTCTCAGCACTGTAGCTAATATCTTTCCAAAGTCAAGTGGGCTCTCAGCAAGCAATGCTTCATCTTCAGCTCTGCAGGCATCATGAACTTCCTTTAGTGCTAAAATTCTAGGAGTAAACTCCTCAACTCTTGGGAACGGCACTAGATGTGGTGTCAAGGAATGAACTTTGAGTTCAAAAGCAAACTGATCATCCTGTAATAGCAATTCTGCTCTTAGACCATCGTCTAAATCATTTATGTAATCAGGAGGAGGAATCTGAACAACTTTGGGGTCTCGCTTGGATTGTTCATCCTCATTTTCTGACAAGTAGTCGTCATCCTCAGATTCATCAAGTCCAGCGACTTTAGAACTGAAATCAGCAGTTTCACTTCCTTTTTGTTGAGTGGTTGCTGATGGCAACGCTTCAGACTCAACAACTGGAGTTTCACCAGTAGTTAGTTTTAATTGAGTAGTTGTTGAAGGCAACGTTTGAGACTCAATAACTGGAGTTTCGCCAGTAGTTAGTTTTAATTGAGTTTGGGACTCAATTACTGGAGTTTCGCCAGTAATTAGTTTTAATTGAGTTTGGGACTCAATTACTGGAGTTTCGCCAGTAGTAAATGGAAGGGAGGGGACTTCCTTTGATCTTACTCCTGAAGATTGACCAATTTCTAGATCCTGCGTATGCCTTGCATGGATCAAGAGACTGTTCTGGAGAGCGCGTTGGTAATCTTCATCTTGTTCATCATCATCATCAAGGTTTTCTTCAGTAACCTTGGCATCAGAAACTGGACTTTTGCCATTTTTCAAGGCAGCCCTTTTTCTGGCATATTCTTCTTCAGTATCAGCACCTTGCACAGGTGCTTGATTTTCAGCAGTAGCAGGAGGAGGTTGAGATTCTTGCTGAGGTTGTTGTTGTTCAGCTTGCTGATTTTCGGGTTGAGCATTTTCAGCAACTGTCAACTTTAACCCTCCAGCATCAGGACTTGGACCTTGATTGTCATCATCATCGTTTTTCTTGTCCTTGGAATCTTTCCCTTCATCATCACTTGGATCAGTGGGAATGTTCTCATCTTCTTCCTCTTCATCATCATCAGTCAGAATTACTAGCTCAACGTGCTTATATAAAGCAACACTTGTCACTTCCTCTCCCTCATTGATTTTGTGGGGATCAGCCACCACAGGTACAAATGAACCTTTGAGCATCACAGCTTGTTCAGCTGGAGAGGCACTCTTGAATTTTGCCTTCATATTCTCTCTGATTTGAGCAATCAGATGAGAGCTCATTTGCTGAGAATATGACATTTCTTCAGGAAGGATGGAGTGGACAAATGTTTCGAGCTTCAGCAGAGAAGATCTCTTTTTCTCGTTTGAAAGATGAAGATGGAGATCAGAGAAGTCCATTCGCCTATATCTTTGCCAGTTGCTGACGGACTTAGCAACTTGAGACAAAGTAGTCCTTTTGAAGTTCAAGTACAGTTCCTCAGAACTTACTTGATGATCTTCAGTGATGAGTACCACTTCAGTGGTCTCCTTTTGAGCCTGAAAAAGAATGTTTTTTAGATCAGGATTGGTTTGGAAAAATGTTTTAGAGTTCATATCTGAAACATGAATTACCTGCTGAGAGTCAGAAAGCTCATGTTGTACAATTTCCATTCCATGAGGAGCTTGAGTAGCATCCTCCATTTGTTCATCCTGAAATAAATTAGAGTTAGACACAAGTACTAAGCTGTCAAACTTAGTTTTATTACCAAAAACATTAACTACCTGCTGAGCAGGGAGTGTTGGTTCTGGTGCAGAGGCTTCAACAACCATCTGACTTGCATCTTGAGAAGTCTGTAGAGATAATATAATATTAGCAAAAGAATAAGTTTCAGAAATTGAAGTTTTACTGATGGTTGAATTAACTACCTGCTGAAGAAGGACAGGTTGTGGCTCATTCCTCTCAGCATTAACAGTTTCTTCAGCTTCTTGGACTGTTTCTTCAGCAGACTTCTTGTCTTGCTCTATTTGAGAAAGCTGTGCGGTTTCAGCAATCTCCCTTGTCTCTGAAATGACAAGTTGAGCAGAAGCATCTTGACCCTTGAGCTCACTGCTTGTCATGAAGACATCAATGGATTTGTTGGATGATTCTTCAATCTCCAACTCCATTTGTTGGCTTATAGCTTCCAGTACAAGCTGGACTTTGTCAATTGATGTCTTGGGTGAACTTGGGCCAGTATTCTCAGCATCACGAGATGCGTCGTTGAATAATGCTTCTTGTGTTTCAGCAACTTCTGGAACTGGAACCATTGCTGTCTCAGCAACTGGTCCTTCAGTAAGCGGGGTTTCAGCAACTTGATGAGTTGCTTGTTCAGCAACCATCTTTTCAGCAGCATCAGCAAGTGCCGCTTTTTGCAGATCAACAGCAATGTCACTTGCTGGTTCCATAGTTGGATCATCTAAATTATCTACAATGTAGATATCTGGGACTTGGGCAGGAATTTCATTTCCACTGCCTTGTGGTCTATTCACAGTAGAAGGATCAACATTAAGTTGATTGTTGAAGGCTTCCGCAAACACTTCAACATTGCTGACATAGGTTTCAGTAATCACCTCAGCAATATCTACTGGCAAATGCGTTTCAGCATTTGTGTGGGAATTGTCTGAGAGGTCTTGGACAGCAGGAACTGACTTGCGGGCCAGTGTTTTCTTTCTTGTGTTGCTGGTCCGTTTCCTCTTAGGTACGGGGTTTGCTGATGACGCTGCAGTCTGAGTGTCATCATCAGCTTTCCTCTTTTTCTTGTTAGATTTCTCCAGTTTCACAGAGGCATCTATAGTTGCATTTTCAGCAACGGTTGTTGTACACGTACCTTGTTGATTTTCTACAGCAGTTTCATTTGTGTTACCACCACCAACAGCGGTTTCATCTCTAAGTTGCTGAGGGGTAACATCTGCAGCTGTTGTATACCTTTCTTGCTGGCTTGTGCTGACAACATTTGCAGTTGTTGTCGTCTTAGTTTTCTTTCCAGCAGTCTTAGGTACATTCTGCTTGTAGAATGATCTTCCCACATTGCATACAGACTTTTTTATTGGCAATGGGTTTCTTAGCTGAATCCTGAAATGTTCAAGGATGTAGCATATCTTGATTCCATACATAACTGGAAAGGAAGGTGAGACCTTGTTGTCTTCTACCTTTACCTTGAACTTAGTAACACAATCAACAAGCCTGTTGAAAATGTACTTAGCCCAGTTAAGTTCCGTTTTATTTTCATGGATATGCATCAGCAATGGCCATCTTCTCAGGCCTACTTGGTCAATTCCTCCAACTTGGGAGTCAAGAACTTTTATCAGTAGCAGAGCTACTAGACCAAGTGAGTGGCAGAGATGCTTTCTCTTAACGTGCTTTGTCCAAGTCACGGGAGCAATCTCGCCTTTCTTCATTTTCGCGTTTCTGACGTCACTGTAGAAAGCTTCAATTTCTTCGTCAGTGGCAGTGACGTCATCTTCAGTTCCAGTGGTTGGAATCTGAAATATCTCCGCCAAATCAGTCCATTTCAGGACGATTTGCGTGTTCTGAACTGTAGTAAGGATCACTTTTTCAGTGACTCCTTTACTATCAGTAAGGGACTGGATTTCTCCATTGTTGTAGAATTCCATAGTATCAATCATGCTCAATTGCTTAGTGCGAGCAGATATAAAGTTCATGAGGCCTTGCTGCTTGATAAGCTCAAGCGCCACTTCATTCTCGTCGTCGAGTTCTTGTTCATAAAAGTACCTAATGTACTTTTCTTTTGCAAAACCTCCCCATTGCATCAACATCTGAATTTAACTAAGATTTTGATTGTCTTTTAGAACTTTGCTCTCTTTCAGCAAGAGGTTCTATGGGCAGTGGCTCATCAACAGTAGGAGGGGTTTGGGTTCTCTTTCTTGTACTTCTCTTTTCCCCCTTAGACATGGATTGCAACATCGGAGTGATGTGCAAAGAGAAGAACTCATTGCAATTTTCAGCAAGAGTACTTAGGCTGTTGTATTTCATGATGATTGCTTGATGATCAGAAGTCAGCTTTGACAATTCATTTTTAACACACACCATGTTCTCCTCATGTCTTCGCTCTGTTGCGGCCTTTTCTTCCATGAAAGTCTGAGCCTTTACTAATGCGGTCTTTGCTAGCCGGAGTGCTTGACTTACATCTTCTTCATAGCTCTTGTGATAAAGACTGATGTCTTTCTGAGCTATTGTAAGAGTAGTAGTGCGTCTCAGCACTATAGCTAATATCTTTCCGATATCAAGCGGGCTCTCAACAAGCAATGCCTCATCTTCTGCTTTGCAGGCATCATGGACTTTCTTTAGTGCCAAAATTCTAGGAGTAAACTCCTCTACACGTGGGAACGGCACTAGATTTGGGGTCAAGGAATGAACTTTAAGTTCTGAAGCAAATTGATCATCTTTCATCAGCAATTCTCCTCTCAAATCATCGTCTACATCATTTATATAGTCAGGAGGAGGAATTTCAACCACTTTTGGGTCTTTCTTGGAGTTTTCATCCTCATTTGCTGATAAATCATCTTCATCCTCAGATTCATCAAGGCCAGCAACCTTGGAACCTAAGTCAGCAGCTTCATTTCCTTTTGGTTGAGTGGTTGCTGATGGCAACGCTTCAGACTCAACAACTGGAGTTTCACCAGTAGTTAGTTTTAATTGAGTAGTTGCTGAGGGCAACGTTTGAGACTCAATTACTGGAGTTTCACCAGTAGTAAGTTTAAATTGAGTAGTTGCTGAGGGCAACGTTTGAGACTCAATTACTGGAGTTTCACCAGTAGTAAGTTTAAATTGAGTAGTTGCTGAGGGCAACGTTTGAGACTCAATTACTGGAGTTTCACCAGTAGTAAGTGGAAGGAAGGGGACTTCCTTTGGCTTCACTCCTGAAGATTGACCAATTTCCAAATCCTGCGTATGTCTTGCATGAATTAGGAGACTGTTTTGTAGTGCTCTCTGGTAATCTTCATCCATTTCATCTTCACCATCAAGGTTTGTATCAGTGACCTTGGCATCGAGTAAAGGTAACTCGGCATCAGAAAACTTGCTCTTGCCATGTTTCAAGGCAGCTCGTTTTTTGGCGTATTCCACTTCAGTATCAGCGCCTTGTACAGGTGCTTGATTTTCAGCATCAGTAGGAGCAGGTTGAGATTCATGCTGAGTTGGTGTTTGTTCAGCTTGCTGATTGTCTTGTTGTGCAGTTTCAGCAACTGTCATTTTTAGTCCACCAGCATCAGGACTTGGACCTTGATTGTCATCATCGTCATCCTTTTTGTCCTTTGAATCTTTCCCTTCATCATCACTGGGATCAGTAGGGATGTTTTCATCTTCTTCCTCTTCATCATCATCAGTCAGAATGACTAGCTCGAGATGCTTGTATAAAGCAACACTCGTTACTTCCTCTTCCTCATTGATTTTGTGGGGATCAGCCACCACGGGTACAAATAAACCCTTGAGCATCACAGCTTGTTCAGTTGGAGAGGCACTCTTAAACTTTGCCTTCATATTCTCTCTGATTTGAGCAATCAGATTCGAGCTCATTAGCTGAGAATATGACAATTCCTCAGGAAGTATGGAGTGGACAAATGTCTCGAGCTTCAGCAGAGAAGATCTCGTTTTCTCATTTGATAGATGAAGATGGAGGTCAGAAAAGTCCATCCTTCTGTACCTTTGCCAGTTGCTAACAGACTTAGCAACTCTTGACAAGGTTGTCCTTTTGAAGTTCAAGTAAAGTTCCTCAGAACTCACTTGTGAATCTTCAGTGATGTGCACCACTTCAGTGGTCTCCTTTAGAGCCTGAAAAAGAATATTATTTAGGTCAGGAGAGGTTTGGATAATTGTTTTAGAGTCCAAAGCTGAAACATGAATTACCTGCTGAGTTTCAGCAAGCTCATGTTGTACAATTTTCATTCCTTGAGGAGCTTGAGTAGCATCCTCCAATTGTTCATCCTGAAATAAATATGAGTTAGATACAAGTACTAAGTTGTCAAACTTAGTTTTATTACCAAAAACTTTAACTACCTGCTGAGCAGGAAGTGTTGATTCTGGTGCAGAGGCTTCAGCAACCATCTGACTTGCATCTTGAGAAATCTGTAGAGATATCATAATATTAGCAAAAGAATGAGTTTCAGAAAATGAAGTTTTATTGATGGTTGAGTTATCTACCTGCTGAAGAAGGACAGGTTGTGGCACAGTCCTTTCAGCATTAACAGTTTCTTCAGTTTCTGGGACCGTTTCTTCAGCAGACTTCTTGGTTTGCTCTGTTTGAGAAAGCTGCGCGGTTTCAGCAATCTCCCTTGTCTCTGAAATGACAAGTTGAGCAAAAGCATCTTGACCCTTAAGCTCACTGCTTGTCATAAAAACAACGTAGATATCTGGGACTTGGGCATGAATTTCATTTCCACTGCCTTGTGGTCTATTCACAGTAGAAGGATCAACATTAAGTTGATTGTTGAAGGCTTCCGCAAACACTTCAACATTGCTGACATAGGTTTCAGTAACCAGCTCAGCAACATCTACTGGAACTTCCTTTTCAGCAACTGCTTGGGAATCGTTCGAGAGATCATGGACAATTGGTACTGACTTTCGAGCCAGTGTTTTCTTCCTTGGGTTATTTGTCCTATTTCTCTTGGGGACGGGGTTTGCTGATGATGCTGCAGTCTGAGTGTCATCATCAGCTTTCCTCTTTTTCTTCTTTGATTTTTCTAGTTTCCCAGTAGAGGCGTCAGTAGTTGCATTTTCAGCAACGGGTGTAGTGGTGTCAGCATGATCACCATCTAGAGCAGTTTCATCTCTGTCATCACCATCTACAGCAGTTTCATCTCTAAGTTGCTGAGTGGTGACATCTGCAGCTGTTGTATACCTTTCTTGCTGACTTGTGCTGACAACATTTGCAGCTGTTGTCTTTTTAGATTTTTCAAGTTTCTTGCCAGCAATCTTAGGCACATTCTGCTTGTAGAAGGCTCTTCCCACATTGCATACAGATTTCTTGATTGGCAATGGGTTTCTCAGCTGAATCCTGAAATGTTCAAGGATATAGCATATCTTCATTCCATACATAACTGGGAAGGAAGGTGAGACTTTGTTGTCTTCCACCTTAACCTTAAACTTAGTAACACAATCAACAAGTATGTTGAAAATGTACTTAGCCCAGTTAAGTTCCGTTTTGTTCTCATAGATATGCATCAGCAGCGGCCACCTTCTCAGGCCTACTTGGTCTATTCCTCCAACTTGGGAGTCCAAAACTTTAATTAGTAGCAGAGCTACTAGACCAAGTGAATGGCAGAGATGCTTCCTCTTAACGTGCTTTGTCCATGTCACGGGAGCAATCTCTCCTTTCTTCATTTTCTCATTTCTGACGTCACTGTAGAAGGCTTCAATTTCTTCATCAGTAGCAGTGACGTCATCTTCAGTTCTAGTGGTTGGAATCTGAAAGATTTCCGCTAAATCAGTCCATTTCAGGACGATTTGCGTGTTCTGAACTGTAGTAAAGATCACTTTTTCAGTGACTCCTTTACTATCAGTTAGGGACTGGATTTCTGCATTATTGTAGAACTCCATTGTGTCTAACATGCTCACTTGCTTAGTGCGAGCAGTTATAAAATGAATGAGGCCTTGTTGCTTGATGAATTCAAGCGCCTCTTCATTGTCAGCGTCCAGTTCTTGTTCATAGAAGTACCGAATATACTTCTCTTTATCGAATCCGCCCCATTGCATCATAATCTCACACTTTGCAGTGTCAAGATATGAAGGAGGCATGGGTTTTTCAGAGATTCTATCGTTTTTCAACACAACTTTCGCTGTGTTTGTTGCCGGAGTAGTCACCGGAGCAGTGCGTTTCTCAACACTGTCAGCCTTAGACAACTTGGAGGTCTTGGAGGATTGTCTTTTCGGTGCCATTTCTTTATATAGAAGAAAATGTGTAGGAAAAAGTTTGTTTGCTTTTTGACCGGAGGTACAGTAGATTCAGGCTAAAATTTGCAGAGAAAGGAAATGTGAGTTAAAGAATTTTGTCATTTCTCTAACTCCTTCTTTATATAGTGTCTTTGATGTGTGAGAAACTCAATCGATTTGATTCTCAGCAAGGGTAAAACAGAGAAACAAAGGCATTAGTGGAGCCTTTGCATTGAATGCGTAGTGGCCCACTAACTAAAACCGTCAGAGCACTCTCTCTCTTTGAAAATGTTAACCGTTATATCAATAACTCCTTTTAATCAATGGCCACGATTGTATTTCATGTCATGATTATTACGAGTTTATCTGTGCCCGGTTAACGTCACAAATTGATTTTATCGAGTTTTATGGGATTAGATTACTTGCTGAAATAGACAAGAATCTTTTCAGCGAGTTTGCAAAAATAGCCTAGATACTTGCCGAAAGTTCCCCCTTACTTTTAGATATCTCATATTTTCTTAAGTTTAAAAGATATTTCTGAGTTCCCGTATCAGTAAATTCTTTTGTACTTGAGATATCCTTTGGTAAAATATGAGAAATGAGTTTTGCTCTTTATCTGAGTTCCCGTCTCAGAATATTCCCTTGATACTTGAATACCTGTTTCAGTATCTTTGATTGTCTTAATACCCGTTTCAGCAATCTTTAAGGTTTTTTTTTTTTTTTTTACTAAGTGCCCGTCTCAGCAATTGATCAAGTTTCCTAACAAATACCCGTTTTCAAGGAATTACTTGCTGAATGCTTGTTTCAGCAATCATGTAGTGACCTATCATTTCTTAGAAGAAATTAGTGGAAGGAGCTTTAAGTAAGAGTACTTTGGCTTGCTGAATACCTGTTTCAGCATTCTGCCAATTGTATCCTTTATTGAGGTAATTCGATCAATCCAAGGTTATACCTTAGCATTGCGAATCTATTATCTGGTAGGGGCTTGGTAAAGATGCCAGCAAGTTGATCATCAGTACCTACTTTTACAACCTCAATATCTCCCTTTTCCACATGATCTCTAATGAAATGATGTCTAATATCAATGTGTTTGGTCCTAGAGTGAAACTTAGGATTTTGCGTGATAGCAATAGCACTCGTATTATCACAAAAGATTGGTGTTTTCTTTGCAGAAATACCATAATCTCTTAATTGTTGCTGAATCCATAGGATTTGAGCTGTGCAACATCCAGCCGCAATGTATTCAGATTCAGTGGATGAATTGGCAACACAGGTTTGCTTCATGCTGAACCATGATATTAATCTAGTACCCAAAAACTGACAAGTTCCAGAGGTACTTTTTCTATCAAGAGTTGATCCTCCATGATCAGCATCAGAATAACTGATGAATGTGTATTTTACACTTTCATTTGAGTCTTTTTCACCTATTTTAGCTATCCTCTATGTTAATTTAGCTATATTTTAGTGCATTTTATTAGAATAGTGTCACGTTTCCCTTCAGTTTGTATTTTACAGGTTTAGGTTGAAAAACGAGGTTTTCCGGGCAATTATATTGAAGTAGACAAGGAATTGGTGTTCCAGAAGCCTAATTGGAGTATCTGAAAGATTTTGGATAGGATTTGAAGTCTAGGGGTCGAGCCTGAAGGCTAAAAGGTCACTAGAAGACAGAAACCGAGTCCGAAAAGGGGAAGAAATCCAAAAACGCGTCGAAAACGCGTAAAGGGCCGAAAAACACTCCCGGGCGAGTCGCCCCACTCCAGGCGAATCGCCCGGTGTGTGGGGCCCTTCGCCCCACAAAATTCGAATGCCTATATATATGAGCTCAGTTTTCTCCGTTTTTCATACTTTTCCAGACCTTTTCTCTCACCTTTCTCAGTAGTTTTAGGTAGGAATTCTCCAGAGCCTGTTCTGGGGGTTCTTAGCTTAGGAGATACTTTTTCTTAGCAGTTTGGAGCTTGTAAGATCGCGATTCTTCGGAGATTGACAACCTTCGGTAACATTGTATCTTACAGTTTTTCTATTTATATTTATATATCTTTCGTCATGTTTTCATTCATTCGTGGTATGATTTATGTTGATTGCATGACATCTATGAGTAGCTAAACTTCTCGTTGGTGATAGTATGTGATTTCTTAGCGAAGGGTTAATAATTATGCTAATGGCTATATCGCGCATTATACTTTGAGTTATTGCTTTATTTCTTTAATCTATCTAAATCTCTATCTTCGCAGTGTTGAATAATTACGGAACACAACTGGACAATTGATTGATCAAAGATCTCTATGCAAAACCGGGAAATTTATGCATGATTATTAACCTGCTATGCTTTGAATGACCATACTATCACCAATCTCCATTATCTGCTAAGAAAAACCTTTGCTAAGTCGTTTGTTGATTTTATATTATGAAGTTAGATTAGATAAAGCTAGTTATAGTCCTTAGAGATCGACACTCGAGGTTATTCTACTGCTACACTACGGTTTTCGTTGTAGTTGTGAATTGTCTTTGGCTAAATACAAATTTATTTGATTAAGTTGGAACCCGACAATCCAACGTTCATCAAATTGGCGCCGTTGCCGGGGACTATACTCCTTTTTTTTCTGTTTAGCTTTTTTATATTTTCAGCTTTCAATTCCTAGTTCTAGTAGTTTTAGTTTTCCTATTTAATTTCTCTCTGATACTCCTTTCCTAGTTTGTTACAGATAGTGTATGCCACATACACGATCTAGAGGAACACCGCTTGCTGATTCAATTGCCGAGATCGACAGAGTCTACCACCAAAGACGGCGACTACTTCAAAGGCGTGAACTAGAGGAAATAGCGGATACCGATTTCTCTGAATCTCTACACAGTCTTTTCAAGGAAATCGACGGAATGGCAGAAGCTAGACCACTGAAAGCATGGGTTCAACCCTCCAAGGATCGTATGAGGGGACCGGCGATTGTTCTTTCGTCTGCAACTCGAGATCTGGAAATCAAGAACCACGCATTCCAACAACTTCCGAGGTTCTATGGCTTAGCAAGGGAAGATGTGATGGGTACTTGCACGATATCGATGATTTCGTCAACCAACTCCCACGACCCGGAGCTGAAATAACAACGGATGAGTTGAGGATGAAGGTTTTTGCTATGGGACTTGGCGACAGAGCCAAGTCGTGGTTGAGTTCTCTACCGGCGGGCTCGCTGGACACTTGGGAGAAGATTTTTTCAGCTTTCATGGAAAAATACTTCCCTCACACCTTGATTACCGCGCTAAAGGCGCAAATCACTGGGTTCAAACAGGACTATGATGAGACCATCTACACCGCGTTTGAGAGGTTCCAAGACCTCATGAACAAGTGCCCTCACCATGGTTTTGAGCCTTCTGATCTAGTCCAACACTTCTACAATGGACTAACCTTCGAGAACCAACAAGTGGTGGATTTCCAATGCTGAGGGAATATTTGGGAGGAAACCGTGGAAGCCGTCTGGGCAGTTTTTGAAAGGCTTGCTAAGGGTTCGCAGTTCAAGGACCCAAGAGCGATGGTTAGGAGACGTGGACCTGAAGCTCCACCTACTCAAGAAGCCCCTATGTATAGGGGGAATGGGGATCAATTCGAGTGCTTTACCAACAAATTGAAGCAAATCCTCAAGAGCGCCACTAGAACAGCTGTGTCAAACGAAGTTTGCCGAATATGCAAGAACTATGGGCATGAGACTCATATGTGTAGATCGGAGCTTGCATATGATGATGGCAACTGGGTTCAAGGAGGCGAAGAGGAGGCCTTTGCTACGGAATTTCGTAGTCAAGAAGCTAGCTACGGACAAGACGGTAGGAATCCTCGAGGTGGATTTTGGAGAAGAGGGTTCCGAAACAATAAAGGATATGCACCGGCTAGCCAAACTTATGGCCCTAACCAAGACCGTAGTAGGCTCAACTATGGTAATGATCACTGCGAAAACCCCGCTCCGAAAGAGCAACCGAAGTCGAAGTCGACTCAACTAATGGAGAACTTGCAAAAGATGGTTGATCACACCCAAAACTTTCTCAAACGTTATGAAGAAGATTCTGTGAATACTAGGCCGAGACTTGATCGATTGGAAGAGAGCACTAGGCTTGCCCATCAAAAGATGCAAGAGTTGATCGACCGAGGAGCAAGTAGGGAACAAGGCAAGCTGCCTAGCAACACTGAGAAGTCGATGTCCATTACCTTGGTGGGTGATCTACCTGTCGAAATCACCATCAAGAAGGTTGCTAAGTGCGAGTGTTGCAAGAAGAAAGAACCTCCACTAGCCAAGGAAGAAGAGAAGGACCTTGGTTCTGACGAGAGTGAAGAGGAGCAAGAGGATCCCGAGCCACTCCCTCAAAGTTTCGATGTTAAGGTCGGGATTGGTGAGCTTGAAGATGTCCGTGCCACACTAGACACGGGATCTTACTCTAATGTGCTCCCAATGAATGTGTTTGAGAAGAGCAGCCTTGGAAAACTATCTGAGCATAAGGCTATTGTGCAACTAGCGGATGGATCCTTTGTGAGACCCGAAGGCGTGGTGAAGAATGTATTGGTCAATATTGGTGAAGCTTCTGTGCTGTGTACACCAATTTTGTAGTTATGTCGGCGTCTACACCTGGGATGGGGGATGTCGTTCTCTTGGGGAGAACGTTCTTGACCAAGCTACGCTCCGTGATAGACATCTACCGAAGGACTTGCACCATTGAGGTGGATGACAAGCGACATGTGTTGCGAGCCATATCAGACCCACCTGATCGCTTCAATGCTTCTCACACTGTTAACTACTGTGGTCTTGTTGTCTATGTTCATTCTTATTCACAGGTTCGTGGCATGAGGAGAAGATCCATGAAGGGGAAGTCTAGTACCCTCAAGAAGAAGAGCTAGGCGCAACCAGGAGTCGAGTCAAAGACTTTAAACAATGGCGCTATCCGGGAGGCAACCCGGAGTTTTTATCGCTTTTTTACCGCTTTATTGCATGCATATCATTGTGTTTTATTTTATATTTTCGTATGGTTTTGGTTTCTCATGAGTTTCTTTGAGTACTATAGTTACAGGTACAAGTTTAGCTCTCACCTTAAATCCACTTTCGACGTTCGGGACGAGCGACGACATTCAGGTTTGGGGGGGTTATCGCTGGGTATTCGTATACTTGTTTTGCTTATTACTCGTGAAACCTTTTGTTTGCATTTGCATTTGCACGTTTACCGCTTTCTTAGTATTTAGTTGCATACACTACATTCATCCTAGGATAGTCTTGCATGTTTTATGTGGAGTTTATTGCCAAAATTTTTGAACTTTTTTATTGGGTAGATTAACTAACTATGACATTAATCATATGCTTCATCTCTATGAATTTGTTTGAGGTTTTTCTCGCTTGGCTTGTCACATTTATGTATTTCACTTAGTTAAGCTTGGTAGTCTCGACATCACTTAGTGATGTTTTCTCTACTGCGGTTCACGAAGGCCTTTATAATAGGATGATGCATGTTAGGGTCTTATGGTTGTTTTCCCGAGTAATTATGTACCTAAGAGGCAACAAGTCTTCACCATGCTTTGAGATTGCTAAATGCCTAGGAAGGAGGTAGTGTGAGATTGTGTGATCCTTTGTTTGCAACCTATTCTTTCGAATAGGTTTGGGGGGGGGTTACGCTATCATTAGACTTGTTTTTCGGTTTTCAATTTTGTGTTGTGAGTTTATTTTTCCTTTTTCGTAAATTTTGTACTCCAACCTATTCTTTCAAATAGATTTGGGGTAGTCGTTTGTGTGTCATTGCTTCTTTTTCGTTGTGCTACTGCTGGCTAAAAAATCGAAATAAAAAAGAAGAAAAAGAAAAAATTCCATGAAAAAAAAAGAAAAAAAGAAAAAAAAAAGAAAAGAAAAGACCCCAAAAAAGCAAAGAAGGGTCCAAAAAGCCAAAAAGCAGTTTAGCAAAGTGTTGTATCTCATTTTCCAATTCTTGTAAATGTTCGTAATCGTGTTGTAATTTTTTGTCTTTTGTTTTTTAGAGTCATCTGTTCTAGACCACCCTCGTCCTGCCATTCAGGAAGTGGTGAATAGCTAAGACTTTGCTTGAGAGATGGGTAGAATAGGGGAGTGTTATCTTTTTAGGGAACCCTCCTTCGTTTGATGAGAGCCAGTATTGGTTCGACCTCTTTGAGGGAAAGTCTTAACTTGGTGAAAAGCAGTAAGTCCTCAGTTTCATAGGCACGGGACAACCATTCGTATCTTAACATGTTTCATTACGTCGTCACTGACTAGGTCCAGGTAGAGAATGTTACGAGAGACTATCTTGTCTTGACATAAGAGCTTATGTGAATGTGTATGAGTCAATCGAGGCATTCTTCAACCTATATTCATGTTATGATTTGTATGATTTTTGTTCATATGTTTTTTGATAGATTCAGTAGATTAGTTCATTTCATTTGGCATGAGACTCCATTTTTTGTGTTGCATTGTTTTTTGCATTAAAGTCTAGCTTAGTTGCTTGAGGACAAGCAAAGGTTCGGTTTGGGGAGTTTGATGAATGTGTATTTTACACTTTCATTTGAGTCTTTTTCACCTATTTTAGCTATCATCTATGTTAATTTAGCTATATTTTAGTGCATTTTATTAGAATAGTGTCACGTTTCCCTTTAGTTTGTATTTTATAGGTTTTGGTTGAAAAACGAGGTTTTCCGGGCAATTATATTGAAGTAGACAAGGAATTGGTGTTCCAGAAGCCTAATCGGAGTATCTGAAAGATTCCGGATAGGATTTGAAGTCTAGGGGTTGAGTCTGAAGGCTAAAAGGTCACTAGAAGACAGAAACCGAGTCCGAAAAGGGGAAGAAATCCAAAAACACGTCGAAAACGCGTAAAGGGCCGAAAAACACTCCCGGGACGTGGGGCCAATCGCCCGGTGTGTGGGGCCCTTCGCCCCACACAATTCGAATGCCTATATATATGAGCTCAGTTTTCTCCGTTTTTCATACTTTTCCAGACCTTTTCTCTCACCTTTCTCAGTAGTTTTAGGTAGGAATTCTCCAGAGCCGGTTCTGGGGGTTCTTAGCTTAGGAGATACTTTTTCTTAGCAGTTTGGAGCTTGTAAGATCGCGATTCTTCGGAGATTGACAACCTTCGGTAACATTGTATCTTACAGTTTTTCTATTTATATTTATATATCTTTCATCATGTTTTCATTCATTCGTGGTATGATTTATGTTGATTGCATGACATCTATGAGTAGCTAGACTTCTCGTTGGTGATAGTATGTGATTTCTTAGCGAAGGGTTAATAATTATGCTAATGGCTATATCACACATTATACTTTGAGTTATTGCTCTATTTCATTGATCTATCTAAATCTCTATCTTCGTAGTGTTGAATAATTACGGAACACAACTGGAGAATTCATTGATCAAAGATCTCTATGCAAGACCGGGGAATTTATGCATGATTATTAACCTGCTATGCTTTGAATGACCATACTATCACCAATCTCCATTATCTGCTAAGAAAAACCTTTGCTAAGTCGTTTGTTGATTTTATATTATTAAGTTAGATTAGATAAAGCTAGTTATAGTCCTTAGAGATCGACACTCGAGGTTATTCTACTGCTACACTACGGTTTTCGTTGTAGTTGTGAATTGCCTTTGGCTAAATACAAATTTATTTGATTAAGTTGGAACCCGACAATCCAACGTTCATCAATAACCAACCAATTCTAGTCCAGAATCTTTAGGATACCATAATCCAACATTGACTGTACCTTTGACATATTTCAGTATCTTAATTGCCTTTTTGTAGTGTGATTCTCTTGGATCAGATTGGAATCTTGCACACACACAAACAGCATACTGAATGTCAGGTCTACTTGTTGTTAAATACAACAAGGAATCAATGAGCTTCCTATATTTGTGTTCTTCAACACTTTTATCTTCTTTAGTATAGCCCAGTTTAGTACCAACACTCATAGGGATCTTTTCAGGTTTCTCTTCCTCTTTGATCCTAAACTTTATGAGCATTTATTTTGCGTACTTTGCTTGATTTATGAATATTCCATCTTTGAGTTGCTTGACTTGCAATCCTAGAAAATAATTCAATTTTCCCATCATACTCATTTCAAACTTGTTTGTCATGAGTTTGGCAAAATCATCACAAAGTTGCTTGTCCTTAGATCCAAAAATTATGTCATCCACATAAATTTGAACTAAGAGTATTTTACCATCATGGTTCATGGTAAATAAGGTTTTGTCAACTTCACCTTTCTTGAAACCATTATCCAGCAAGAACTTAGCCAAGGTATCATACCATGCTCTTGGTGCTTGCTTTAGACCATATACAGCTTTCTGAATCTTGTATACCATCTTGATTTCTGAGGGAAGTTCAAAGCCAGGGGGTTGTTCTAAGTAGAATTCTTCAGCAAGTTCACCATTTAAGAATGCACTTTTAACATCCATTTGGTAAACAATGAAGTCGTTGTGAGCAGCAAAGGCCAAGAAAAGCCTAATTGCATCCAATCTTGCAATTGGTGCATAAGACTCATCATAGTCCAATCCTTCAGTTTGACAGTAACCTTGAGCAACTAAACGTGCTTTATTTCTTGTTACTTCACCAGACTCACTCAACTTATTTCTGAACACCCACTTTGTACCAATAGCTTTCTTGCCTTCAGCAAGTGGTACAAGTTTCCAGACTTTGTTCCTTTCAAATTGATCCAGTTCTTCTTGCATTGCCTTTATCCATTCAGAATGCTTTAAAGCTTCTTCTATGGTTTTAGGTTCAATTTCTGAAACAAAGCAAGAGAACAATGATTCTACTTCTACGACAGTTGCTTCTTCAGCAAGTCCATGAGTAGCAGAAACTTTGGATCTAGTCACTTGGCGTTTATCAATATCAACAATCATATCCGTAGAGGGATGATCTCTAATCCATTTATTAACAGGTTTTCTGCTTGTTGGATATGGATATGTTTGCTCATCAGCATGTGACTCTTCAGCATGTACTTGTTCAGTACCGCTGGGATTTTGTGTCTCTGCTGAGATTGGTTCATCAGCAACTGCTTGTTCAGCATTGCTCGATTGTGGTAGCTCATCAGCAGGCACTGGAGGTTGCATAGTTTCAGCAACTTCCGGAGCAACTGTGTCTTTTGCTGGAAATTCCTTGTCGTGAACTATATTTATCTTGTCATGACTTGGAGGAGGAGAGTCATTGTCAGAATCATCATTTAGTCCAATTGACTTGATTTGTCTAGCATTAGATTCAATTCTTTGCTCATGTATGATTAACTTTTTCATACATTCTGATATTTCTTCTTCAGCAGGCACTCCTAGTGTCTTTTCGTAGAATACAACATGCACTGATTCTTCGATCTTTTGTTCCTTTTAATTGTAAATTCTATAAGCTTTACTATGCAAGGAGTAACCGAGAAATATCACTTCGTCTCCCTTTGGTTGAAATGTTCTTAGGTATTCTCTACCGTTATTAAGAACGAAACACTTACAACCAAATACTCTTAGATGAGTGATATTAGGAGGCCTTCCAACGAACAACTTATAAGGAGTCTTGTTGTATTCCTTAGCAATCAAACATCTGTTTTGAGTGTAACAGGCGGTATTAATCGCTTCAACCCAGTAAGCCTCACTTATTTCAGTGTCAGCAAGCATTGTTCTTGCGGCTTCTTTTAGGGTACGATTCTTCCGTTCAGCAACACCGTTTTGTTGTGGTGTCCTTACTGAGGATAAATGATGTTGTATGCCTTTTGAAGTGCAATACTCAGTTATGTATTGGTTTACAAACTCAGTACCATGGTCTGTCCTTATGACTTTTACCTTGTCATTTTTTCATGACTTCAAGCTTATTCAGCAAGTGAGGTATTTCAGTCCTAGTTTCATATTTGTGCTTGATAAATACTACCCAAGTGAATCTTGAATAGTCATCTACCACCACCAGACCATACTTCTTACCAACATAGCTTGTTGAAGAAGATTCAAACAAGTCCATGTGTAAGAGTTGTAAAGGTTTTGTAGTTGACGGTACTGCCTTGTTCTTGAAAGAAGATTTGGTTTGCTTTCCTTGCTGACATGCATTGCAAACACCATCCTTATTAAAAGTAACCTTAGGTAATCCAACTACAAGTGCCTTTTTAGACAGCTTGTTCGTTTATGCCATTACCATGCTTTTTCAGCAAGGCAATCGTGATCTGAGACAAGGCATTTTTCAACGATTGCTGAAGACCAATCTACGGTGTACAAGCCTCCTGATCTTCTTGCAATCATAATAACCTTTTTAGTCTCGAAATCTATAAGTTTACATTCATCACTTTTGATTTTGATGAAGTATCCTTTGTCAGCAAACTGACTCATGCTGAAAAGATTAAACTTAAGATTTTTGACATAAAGAACTCCAATAATGGTAATGCATCCTAACTTCACGTCACCATAGCCTTTTGTAGAACCAGAGCCTCCACCAGCAAACCTTATTGTTGGACCTTTAGACCACCGTCTATAGTTTATAAGGTTATTCTTGTTGCCCGTCATGTGCTTTCCACAACCACTATCAAAGTGCCAGATTGCATCGTTTGTCTCCGTGGCTGAAGTCTGCACAATCAAGAGCAAACAAGTTAATTATCCAATATTGGATGTCCATTAACATGTTCAAGAATGCGTCTAGTGGAAATCCAAGTCTTAAGTTTTTCATCTTTGACTTGTTTTCTACTTGCTGAGGAACTAGGAGGTTTTGAGCTGAAAGACTTTTGATTCGTGCTGATCAAGTCCACTTTCTAATGTGGTGTCTTGCTCGGTTGACCTTTTTGCTGAACGTACTTTTCAGTAAGTTCTTTTCTAGCTAGGTTCCTTCTAGCCCTAGCATTTAGAGTCTTTTCAGAACTCTTAGGCTTGATTTTATTCATCTCTTTGAAGTATCTTTGCTGACTTTGCTTATACTCGTGACAAAGTTGACTTTGCTTGGTTTTGAAACCAAGTCTACTTTTCAGAGAATGCTGAGCTTTTGTGTCAGCAACCTTACTTGATTTAGGTTTGTCAGCAAAGGTCTTCTGACTACTTTTAGTAATCTTGCCTTTTGACTTAACAAATTGTTTTTCAGCAACTTGTTTGGCGGAATGCTTCACAACATCCTTCTTCTTTACAGTTTGCTTCTCAGCAACCTGTTTTCCTTCTAAAGTCTTGTTACTTTGAGTAGCAACAGCGGGCTTTATGGTCGTAGGTACTTGATTGCATGTTTCAGCAACCTTAGATTGACCAAACTGATAGAGTTCTGGTTGACCACTATCAGTAGCACGTACGAAGGAAATCGGTGATTTGTCTTTACTCAAGATTTCTACGTCATCACCTTCATACGTTGCACCTAAACCTTCTTTCTGAGATGGATCTCTTAAATAAGAGTTTAGTTCAGTCAGCGTATTACTTGCGTCAACATAAGATTTGAAATTGATTTTCATCTTTTTCATTTCTTGGATTTCAGCAAGTAACTTTAGAATTGAGGATTGATACTCTTCCAATTCTAATGTCATTTGAGAGTTCTTCTCTGTAGCTTCAGCAATCAACTTCTTAAGACGTCTTATTTCAAAATCCTTTTCTTCTGTCTCTTCCTTCAGCAAGATATACTTTTCAGTAGTCTGCTTGGTCAGAGTTTCAGCAATCTGTAGTTTCTCTTGCTGTCTGCTCAGAGTTTTCTCAAATCTTTCGATTTCTCCTTGAATCTTGTCAAGGTCAATCTCGTCTTCACTTTCTGAGTCTGAGTCAGAGGTAGGGTTGTTTACCTGACCGGCCATGAGGCAGAACTCGTAGTTTGACACATCTGGATAAGCTTCCATAGCTATTCCACAAACTTCTTTGCCAATCTCTACGTCAAGAGTGGCTTCTTCATCGTCAGTGTCTGAACTTTCATCCTCACTGTCTTCGGAGCTAGTATCAATGCACAATGCATCGATTTTTGCTTGAAGCTTCTTCTTTTCTTCAGCAATAAAAGCTCTTTTGAATTTCTTCTTCTTTTCAGCAGATTTGCCTTTCAGCAAAGGGCAATTTGCTTTGAAGTGTCCAGGCTTTTTGGAGTAAAAGCAAAGATCATTTCCAACTGTTGGTTCTTTTGATGAAGTTGCTTGCTGAGCTTGCTTGTTCAGCGAGCTAGTCTCATTCTTGTACTTATGGTAGTTGTTACCAAGATGCTTTTTCAGCTTCTCTTTTGCTTTTCGCCTTTCAAGTTCCTTACTAATGAATTTCTTCATGTTTTTGACAACTAAAGAGTTTTCATCAGCAGGCTCTTTATCATTCTTCTTTTCAGAAGATGACGGCTTTGCAGCAAGAGCAATGTTTTGTGATTTTTCAGCAAACACATTTTCTCTTTGCTTTGTCTCGTAGTTGACAGTAGCAAGATGAGAGAACAACTATGTTGGTGTAATGTCTGGCATTCCTTGATTGTAGTAGAAGTTCTGAGTGTGGATCCATTCTTGATTCAGACTTCTGATGATGGTTTTCACCTTCTCAGAATCTGAGTAAAGATTTCCAACACCCAAGGCTGCCATTTCACTAACAAGAGTTGTGAATCTGAAGTCCAAGTCTTCCAGTGACTCATTAGTACCTTGTTTAAAGTTCTGGAACTTTAACTTCAGCACTTCGAGTTTGTTTTCCTTGGTTTTGTCAGATCCAGCACAAAGATCTTGAACCATTTTCCAAGCTTCCTTAGCAGTTTTAGCACCCCACAGTTTGCACTGTATGGTATCCGGAGTTGATCGAATGATGATGTTTCTTGCTTGGCCATCAAGACAGAATCTCTTAGCTTCGTCGGAAGTCCATTCCTCTCTTGGTTTTGGCACAACGGTATCAACCGGTTCGCCTAAGATAGTTTCCTTTCCAGCTTCAGTGGTTTTGTGAGGAAAACTTCTTTCGACCTTAGTGATCTTGATAGGTCCATCATTAATGACAGTAACCATCTCATCACTAATGGCCTCAAGATGTAGCATCATGTTGTTTCGCCATTTTTCGTAGTTTTCGAGCTTCAGCAAGGGAGCGTCTCCTAAAGACATCCTGTCAGCAAAACACTACCAAACTGATCAAGTGAGAGTGATTTACGGAAAGCACCTAAGGGGATCTAGGTTCAGTGCTGAAGGTTAAAGAACCTCCAGCTCTGATACCACTTGTTGGTCCCTTTAAACAACAAGAAAAGACTAGAGGGGGGGGGTGAATAGTCTTTTCAAACTTTCGTCGTTTAAAAACTTTCTCAGCAAGTGCTTATTACTTTTCAGTAATGAGTTTGCTGATACTTAACTTTCTCAGCAAGCGAAAGTTACTTCCCAGTAACTAGGTTTGCTGATACTTAAAATCAGTGAGCGGAAGTCTTTGATACAATAAGTGCTTTGTCAGTAAGTGATAGTTTCAGCAAGTGAAATGAGTGACTGTGTACAGATAGATATGCTTTGCTGAAAACTAAGTACAGTAAGTAAATCACACAAACACTTTTATAGTGGTATCTGAGAGTGGCGTAATCTCTCAACTAATCCACTTTGTCCTTTCTAGGACTGAATCCACTAAGATAAGTTTGAGGTTCCTTACAACACCTATCTAGAGCGATCCAAACAGAAACCAAAGCACACTTACTTCGTCTCCAACCTAACTAGAGAACGTAACCTTGTTCTCCACCAAACTTGGTACTTTTAATCAGCAACACTATGCTCGATTAAGTTCCCCCTGAATATCACGCCTGAAAGGGTGTATTTTCAGTTAGAGAGGTTTGAGATGAGATAACTTAATTATAACTTATTCAGTTACAACAAGTAATCTACGAAACAAAACTTTGAATACTTTGCAGTAAACAAGTTTGAGTGTTTCTGGTGTCAAGACTTGTTCTTGTTCGAAAGAAAGAAAGAACACTTAACTAATTTCTTAGCCGTGTAAGTTCTACTTCTTCACAAGTAGCTTTTTCAAGCTTTAAGTCTTGGAACGGATCAATGGCAGTAAAGAGTATTGAAGGATATGTGAGTTTAAGCACAAGTGAGAGTATGATCACGTTGTTGACACACTTCAACTGTTTGCCGGATGACCTCTATTTATAGTGAAATAAGGAACCGTTTGAATTTCAAATTCTAAGGCTTTTGTTCCTTAAAATGTCACTATCTTGCTTTTGTACTTTCAGCAGCGTCCTTGTTTGTCTTCTAGTCTTCATGTCCTTCGCGTGCATGCTTTGCATTTAATGTTCTTTTGAATAAAATTCAAACAGTAACATTGGAGCGCAAATACAAGTACTTTCAGCAAGAGGTCACAAATGTTCCATCAGCAAGTGGTCAGTCTCAGTTTCAGCAAGCACAACCTACTCTGTCGTTTAGATTTTCACTTATGCAATGTTGTTGCTGAAGTTTCCACTTTCTGAGCAACATGTGCCTTTGTAGATACCAGTCTTCAGAAATCTTCTAGTCTTCAGTCTTCGAAATCTTCAAGTTTCTGAGCGGTTCTAAATGCTTCAATAGTTTGTTTGTAAAAACAAAGTACATCATCAGCAAATGCTTCAATAGGTTGTATTTCTTTTCAGAAAACAAGATACATCATAAGCGGTAAAACCAACCTATCTAGCACCTACTCTAAGTCTTCAGCAAACGTTCCTCTTTTACAATGTCCTTAAAATTCTAAATTCCTATGGACCTTAAGAGTACAAGTTACTGGACTTTCCTTAATGTAGCATGGTCAATTGCTCATCAAAATTACAAGTTTCCTAACACAGCTTGTTCATCGATTCCTCCCATTGACAAATGTTTTCAAAAATAAAATTCTTCCCAGATTTCGTCTCCGTCCGAACCCTCGTGACGCAAAAGCACACCGATTGTCTTCTTCCCAGTGACGCAACTCCACATAGATTTAAAAATTTCTCCCATATATCTTCTCCGCCCCGATAAAATATTTTCAACCCAGATTTCGTCTCGTCTCCGGAATCGAAAGATCGATTGGAATTGTAGTTTCGGCCCTATGTCTTCTACCCCGTCTCGGCCCTATGTCTTTTTCGCCGATTAGAATTGCAGTTTTCGGATCTTTATTCTACAGGTAAGTGATCATATATAAATTTTTTCAATTTAAAAAAATGTGTATTAAGTATTAATTTGAAAACTGTGATCAACTCATGTATGACTTTATTTCATGAATGCAAACATTTATTTTGAATATATCAGGGTTTCTTTACTTATCATTTGTTGTGCATTCAGTGGTTATACCATTAAGCCTATTGTCTTGTTGTGGTTGAGTGTTGATGTAGACAAAAACAATTAAGAAAAAAGTTGTTAATAATGATGAAATACAACAAAAAGTAATCATGAGATTCATTCAGATGAGACTTTTAAACAAACTCTAAGGAACTTTTGAGTGCATTTCAATTTAGTACATGGATTACTGATTCTGTAACATGGATTACTGATTCTTTTTCTTGTTGTGAAATTATTAAAAGTTCTTTATCATCCAATTCACAAACTAGGCGCCGTGGCACACTTCCAAAATTCTGGTTAACAGTATAAGGTCTTTTATGAATAAGATCATTTATATCCACGCTTTGCCTCAAACAATTTGGGCAACTTGTTCATAAATTTGTTTATATTTTACAGCAAGTTTGGGGGATTGGTATAACTGAGAATTTAACTAATTCTGTTGAAAGGTCAAAGAACATTATGCACAACATTTGAACTACTTCTTTTACTGGACCTTTCAAACACTGAACTATTATTTTCCTTTATTGACTCAGCTCATCTTATCTCTATCCTTGGGGAAGTGGAGATGTCAGTTTGACCATTGGAAACCGTAATGCTTTAAATGAAAGGCTATGAATGTTGTATATACTGCATTGAGATTGTTTAGTGGGTAGATATGTGTCTATATATATATCACTACTTGTTATGTGCTTTTTGTGTGTGCAAAAAAGTTTATTCCATTAACCTCTCTACAACCTTCTTCCCTTGCTTGTGCCTTCTTCCACCAGAAAGTATGACCTACTACAATACTGGTGCTCACATTTCACCTTCAGATGGCAGTGGCTTGGATAGAATGATACTTTCTCGTTTGCTAAGTATCATTCCCAAACTCACGGTTCATCCAGTTCCAAAACCTATTTTTTTGCCGAAACCTAGAGGTCGACCTAAACCCAGAAGAGTGAATCATTGGCTTTCCTCGAAAATTTTCTTTCTTCATAAAAAGGGAGAGAAGATTGTCCAAGAATATGGTAGCATGGCGTAATGATTCTACAGAATATGCTAGCAAGGCGTAATGCTTCCTAGCTGTTCTGCTTCTCCATCTTTTTCGTTTCTACTCTCCCTCCTTCATAACGGGGATGAAGTAGTTAGATTGTGTCCAAGGCGGTGCATCAAAGCTCGTCTGCCACAGGCCCCCCATACCCTAAAGTAGTCAATGAGCTCGTTTCTCAGGGACGTGGGTGGATGCTTCCTTCCTTGGAGAACGGAGATAGAAACATACTTTCTGTTGTTATGTTCGACTTAGATTAAGATCTTTGTAATATTTAGTATGCAAATGTGATATCAACATTGTAATCTGTTTTTCAGTGAATGAATAAAGATGTGTTGAATGTTGAATATTATGTTCTGCATTTTAATTGGCCTTATGTGGACTTCAAATGTGACTTTTAAGTAAACTCTAAGCAACTTTTTGTTGCATTTGAATTTAGTACATGGATCTGTAACATGGATTACTGATTCTGTTTCTTGTTGTGAAGTTCTTAAAAGTTCTTTCTCATCCAATTCACAAACCAGGCACAGTGGCACACTTCCAAAATTTTGGTTAACAGAAAAAGGTCTTTTATGAATAAGATCATATACCCGTTTCAACATGGGTCTTTTCCAGAAAGAAAAATTAATTGGTATGTTGTTTGTTCTGTTCTAGGAAGAAGCATCATTTATGAATAAGATCATTTTTTTTTGGTTTTGCTGTTTGGATTGGTGAGTCTGAGGGTTATGAAATACTCGTTCAAGTAATGTGCTATGTTGTAGGGAGAATGAGATGAAGTAGTATTTTATTCATGTTTCTTTTGCGTCCTATGGTCACAGTTTTGTGCTATTTGTTGATCTAATTAACTGTTATCAAGGCTATGTATAAAATTTACTTTTGGTTGAATCAAAGTTGTGCCTTTTTATTGTCATTTACTATTATTTTTTTTATTGTATTGTATTTAGTAATATTGTGTGAAAATGATCTATTGCATAAAATAAAAGGGAAGAAAACAAATAAGAGCAAATAAATAGACATAACCTTTTCATTGAAATCATGTAAGCACAGCAGAAACCAGTACATTGATTCCAAAAAGACTTAAAAATATAACCAAATCTGAAAATAAAAGAATGACCTAGACCATGCCACTCTTCACCTGAGCAATGGTCCCTGAGATCCTGGTACACATTGTTCATGATCTCAGGATGAGATACCACACTGATCTCCATGAGAGCAACCTTGATGTCAGTTGCCTGCTGGCTCACCTCAATATGCTCAGACCCCACAATAGATAGTCTTGATGTCAGGTCAGTAGCTTGCCAAAATGGACCTCTCCTATTGCAGTTCCCTAGCATGAGCCTTGAACTGCATGATACATCTTGAATGTTGAGTCTGATACTGTCACCAATGGTCCAGGTGACCTTAGGCTCGTAGTTGAACTTGGCAGGATAAGAGATAGAGGCAGAGGAGGCCATTTTAAATTTATTTTTTCTTTCTTTTTGTATATGAAAATTTCTTGAATGTGAGTTGTGATGAATCCTGGCCCCTTGCTATTGGCCAATGAATCCGGCTATCCTATGTTGTGGCTTTTCAAATAAACCATCTACAGTATTTACCATGCAAAAAAGCTGCTTTGATCCATTGAAATTGCTGAAAAATTAAAAAATGGACTATTAGAATGTAGTTTTCTGATTTTTGTAACATTCTATGGAAACAAATATAATGTGTTATAACATGTAAATTACTGTTGTGGTGCCATGTGATGTAATGTGTGATAACGTGTAAATTACTGTTGCTGAAAAGGATTGTCAAGTTTTTCTGTTGCTACTGACTGGTAAACATGCACTACATGATACTGCAAGTGCTGAATAGGCACCACCCATGAGCAATCAGCGGTGAATTTTACATGTACTGTAAAATGGAAATTCCAATTTTGGTTTCTCTGGATGCTATGCACAATATGGAGAGGAACTTCTGATAAGTTGTAGCAAGAGGACATACGTATGATGGAATTTTTAGTATTTGCATAAGTGTGCATGACCTCTTATTCTCATACCATTGACAGTTTGGGATCGTTCATAAGAATGCAAAAATTGTTAGATCGTTTGTTTGTGTTAGTGTGGATATATATATGGTAGATATCATTTTCAGTTTATGAAATTGGAATTGGTCAGTAATGTTATGCTCGGATTCATGGTCCAAGAGGAATATACTTGGTGCATTTTTTCTAGAGGCAGTTGCGATGGATGGCAGGCGTGCTATTTATGGCCTAATATGCACTGGGCTTATCTCTGCATGTTATGTTCAAATTGTATTATTCAGTATTTCTATTTGATTCACGTACTGACTATGTTCTATTTGTTTGAATAAATCCATCATTATTTGATTACTAGAATTCAACGGCACACGCGCTACGCGTGTGCTACGTGTAGTTTATAGATATATAATGTTCATTCAATTGATTTTAACGTAAGTAAATGAAAATTTACAATTAAATAATTGAGTAATTAAAATCAAAAGTTGTCACGAAATGTCTTCAAACAAACAAAAAATAACTAACTGAATAACTGAATCTAATTTAAAAATAACTTATTGAGTAATAGAAATAGTTCATATAGTCATGCGATGAAAATTTTGAATTGAACGGTACGTAAAGTACTCCTCCGATGATTTAAGAACCACCGAATACGTCTGTAGGCTATTGAAACATTCCACTTCGAAATCTGCAATGCAGCTTTTGCATGTAAATTTGTGTTCTTCATCTGGTGTATATACCGTCCTGTGTGTCATTATCTCTTGCCATTTTTCTTCGTCGATGCCTTCTGTTATGTTTTATATAGTAAATTGCTTACCACCAATGTCCTGTAGTAACACTCTGGATTTCCGGCTATTCGGCATTTGTCGAGAAATCTTGTTCCCATGGTGAGGCTGATGGCTACTCGAAACTCTTTCCGGTCGAAGACCTTTACTGGCATAAATTGATTTGGACTGTAGATGATGAGAGGAGAGGAGATGAATAAAGAAGAAGAGATAGATAGGATGAATCCTTGCCGAACAATGATTCAGAATCGAGAGAAGAAATAAGCAGAATTTTAAGGAAAGAGATGAGCAAATCAGAAAAATTCAGCCGAAACAATCGATAGGCGCGTGGAGCTCCATGCGTTTTTTGCTATTATTATATACTGTTGAACTGAATTTAATTGGTCCTAAGACTTATCGACATATGTATTTTGCAAGCTATTTGAGTTATGATTTTCATTTTTTTTTCTTCGAATTATATTGGCATATGCTTCAGTCGAGCACTATCGGCCCTTTTCTAGGGACAACTTTCCCAATCTGCTTCAATCAAGCACTATCTGACCTTTTTTTATGGGCAACTCTCTCATCGATGTTTTTTACACCCACAAAAATCGAATCTGATATTTTGTTTAAGTGAATTCAAATTCCTTACCATTTGAGACAACGACCGTCGGTGAGAGACAACAACCGTCGATGAGTTATGATTTACTGAAACATGGTTTAACGGTTTAAGGCTTCTTTGAGCATAAATTAAATTAATTATAAAATTATATTATATATATATATATATATATTATGGAGTAGTCACATTCGGTAATTTTACTTTTATTCGGGTGTCATTATCACTATTGCAGAATTATTTCAAGTTGAGCTGTAATTTGAATATGGTTCAACATGATTAATCGTGTTGTAAAGTTGATAGAATTAATGGAATTGTGGAATTACGGAGGAAGATAGTTTTGGTTGTCAAATTAAAATGCTTGTGTTAGTATATGTCCACGATGTGTAGTCTTATGTTTTATTGCACAACCTTCTTAAGAACTTAGTTATAACTTGTGGAACATTATTTTGGGAGATTTTTATTTAAAATCGTAGTGTAACCTGGTGATACAAAGCATGGACTTGTTACCCTTTGTTGGTGAGTCCTTCCTAAACGTCAGGAAGAACGAATTGGCTATGTTTTTGGGTGAATCATTATTGCATTTTGCATCAATAATGGTTCAGTAAACAGTGCAACATCATTCCCAGCTCCTGTTTGGTTGAAATTTGTGTGTTTTACAGTTAGGAGTCTAAGCTGACATTTTCAAATGAGAATAAAGGTTTTTTTTTTTTGTGAAAATTCGGATTATGTGTGGTATTGTGTAACTATATAGTACATATATTGCTCTGTGATAAAAGTCAGCTATGACCCCCATATATGGTGGAGCTTCCATTTAAAAATGATTTTTTTTAAACAATTAAGTAATGGAATAATAATACTAATAGTAAATGAAACGATGTCCTAGAATTAGCGTCACACGCTATTCGTGTGTGATGCGTGTAATTTTGTGGAAAATGTGATTAATTGTTTGTTCTGTTGTATCCATACTCACCCGTCCCAAAACAGCTATGTGTGTGCTATGATTTGTTTTTAAACCATTAAGTAATGGAATAATAATACTAATAGTAAATGAAACGATGTCCTAGAATTAGCGTCACACGCTATGCGTGTGTGTGTGATGCTTGTAATTTTGTGGAAAATTTCATTGTTTGTTGTATCCATACTCACCCCGTCCGAAAACAGTTACACCGCTTTGACTTTTTTACGGTCAACAATTCTGAAGTTTGACTACATATTAATCGTACCCATACTCCGTCCCAAAACAGTTATAACGTTTTGATTTTTTACGGTCGACAATTCTGAAATTTGATAGAGATCAATATATATTTATACTCAAATCCAAACATGTGGTTATGATCATAATATAATTGTTTACTAAGAGTTACTCCAATATATCTATCTAGGCAAAATGACTACTATTGTTTATAGCAGTATTACAAGCAGCGCATCAATCTGTAGAAGAATCCAACTTCATATAGACTTTTGATGGTAAAATGAAAATAAAACAAAAAATTGCCACACAAATCCATTAATCACATACGATTAAAGTGTATGGATGTGCGAAAAATAATGTGGTAAGAAACTGAAAAGAATGTAGAGAGGAAACATTATTGTTGATAAAATTGGGAGACACCGCCGTAGAGAGAGAAAGCCCCGCCATCGGATTTCAGTGGACGTGCAGGCGTCATGCACTGTGTGGGGTATCTGGACAACAAAGGATCACTATGAGCTCTCTCAACTACATGCACTGAACTGATCTAAAAAACCTATGGCATCATAAAAGCTTATCGTTAGAATCCACATGGCCATGTTTCCGAGGTTGCACCATTGTATCCCTTGTTTAAAGGGATTTCAGGAGCAACGTAGTTTGGACTTCCAGAAGTTGTATGCAGTAGTCCGCCATACTACATATTTTTAAAAAATTTGTAGCATCTGGAGAAGGAAGCTGAACCAGCAGGTTATATGCTATGCTTACCTGAAAATGTGAGCAAAGGCCGAAATCATTTTAATATTCCCGTCTGAATCAATTAGCATGTTCTCTAGCTGCATTCATGCTATACATATTAGATGGGTAGACAACATAACTTAATATATTGTAGCTTATTTCATGTGTATTTCTCACCGTGACATAGATCTTTGTGGAGAACTCCTTTGTCCTGGCAGTAACAAATACAATCAATCCACTACTGGAAAAGCTTCCTGCCTTGATTTCTGAAAGCCTTCATTTAGATACCTGTGAACCATAAAATTAAGGACATGATTTGGAGTACCATGAATAAAATTAAACCATGGAAAGGAAAAGAAAAACGTTAGAAAGAAAAGAACCTTGAAAAAAGAAAAAATGATTTTGTAAAATCCAACGCCTAAACTATTCTTTAGTAGTTTATCATTTTCGGGTCCTTGTAGTTTACTGCCATGTGGTGCTTACTGCACTTTCAGGCCCTTGTAGTTTGTTCCATAACTCGCCTATCATCCGGCTAATCTCCCTATCCCTGCCATGATAGTGTGGCTTCAGGCGAGCATGCTGCTACACAAAGAAAAAGTTGTAACCGTTTCTGTTAGGCTTCAGATGACAAGCAGATCAATACAATTTAGCACCAAAATATTGTCATATCTATGAGCAATCTTACTTTTGAATACGAATGACAATGTTCTAAATCAAGAAACTAAGAACTTTATGTAGTGAGTGCTTGCAATCTAGAGGTCAACATAATTTTGAGTGATCATGATCTACATGTAAATACGGAAAAATCCACATTTGATTAACTAACATAATAAGAAAAATAATACACAAAACTAACTAAAGTACATGCAATGGCCTTAAGACATGGAACAAACCTAGCAGCAAAATTTAAGGTAAAAGGGTATACCACAAGTCGAACACCAGTTTCGATACACAACCCATATATCTCCCTTGCGCAGATAAATTCTCACACAACCTCTCCCACCGAACTTCTCTCTGCTTAGATGATAAGCGAAGATGTTAACTTGGATCACATTCAGCTGCCTCAACATAGCACGTTTTATCACCTAGACACATCAAACATTAATTTTCATTAGTCCAGCAGTGGGTGCCTCCCAAGACGTATGTTTGTCTTTCAGGAGGGCGAGACAAATCAATCTGAGTCTTGGTCACAACAAAGCGTCTAAGATCGATAGTCTTTGCCAAAAAAGAATAATCTACAATGGATCCAAGGGAATCCTTAGCATCACAATAACTTGAGATTTGAGAACAGAAAGCCCATGAAAGTCGAGCGTAATGACAAAATTTCAGTGCATGAATTACATATACACTCTCAGTAATACAAATAGCACAGAGATTCCTCTCTGACAGAACATGGCACTTGACTAAGGTTTAGGTAGTCGGAGGGCATTTTAGGAAATCGCCACACAAAAGTAAATAGTTAAAAGCACACAGAAACCTTCATTCAACAATCCGGAAGCAGGTAAATGTATTTCTGAAATTGTCAAGGACACAATTAAGATAATTACTACATTGTGGCACATTTATTCTATCAATAATATCAATATCTTCCTCATGTCGCATAGGATTGGATTTTATTGACACAAGTTAGCAAAGCAAACACGACACGTTTATAAAATGTCCTTCAATAAACTTCTTGGGTGAAGTAAGCAAGAAGACAAAAGCTACAAATGCAAAAGAAAGGAATATTATACTCAAAAGATGAATTATAGTAAAAGGGGATCACTTTTATTTTTAACTCATGATTTCCTCTTCCAACTTGAGCAGATGAGTACACTCAGCCCGAACAGCGGCATCTGCTAGAAAAACTACACAATAAAATCTTATTCAAATCAATCTTACTGTAACACAGAAATTTCACTAATTTCAACAATCGAAATCACAGAATGTAAAATTCCACAAAGCAACAATAAAAATAACTATTCATATACCTTGAAATGAACCCTCAAACCAGATCCCTGAGCTTTGCAAGCTGCATAATCAGATCAAATCAAACAAAATTAAGCTTACTTGAGAAATAAGGGGGGAAAAATCATAGACAGTGCGAAAACCTACATTTGGTGGCATTATCGGGTTCTCTGGAGTACTTCACCTGCGGAAAACACAAACCAATCAAGGATTAAACATGATGGGATTCTGATAGGGCGATCCGTAATCACCGCCAGCATAGGGCGATCCGTATCCACATTATAAGCTCTCAGTATAGTAAAGTAATCAGCCTTCTTGAAATGCCAGGTTTGATGGTCACGTATGCATCCGATCGATTATGGTTGGCTGAGACTGTCATTGGTATCAACACCAAAACAATGCTCATGAACCAATACCTCATTGCAGTTGTGATGCTGCGTCCGTAATTCACTAACTCTCATATTCATTCGAGCCACATTCCTCTTGCTCATGCAATTGAAATTCGACTCCACACATCTAATCAAATATGCATGAAAACTGATAGGCCAGTCTGACAATACAAAGAGTACATGTCTATATCCCACATCAAGTCATAATTTACTTCACATTCCAAAACATTCCTGTTAATTTTACCCGATAATAGATAGTTAAATAGCTCCTAGGTGACTTACCTAGATACTGGATTAGAACCTGAGCTCCCCTATTCTTCTCAAATATTTAGATCTTTTGAACAACTCCACATGAAGAAAAGACCTAATCAAAATAGAAATGACATGCATACTTTTAGTAGCAGTAAGCAGCATGATACGCTTAAAAGAATCAGCATTCATAATACGATATTCTGAATTGAGTATTCAAAAATCAATTGCACCAGGGAATGGATTATCCTGACATCTACATGTAGTGAAACTGAGATTACAAAAAGATTTCTTATTCATGTCTTTGTACCTATTGTTGTACTGCAGTATTAAGTTATGTCTGTGGCATGTTATCTTAGAGAGCACTATATTCTCCGCACTTTCGCCTTGTCCATACATTTCATTGGTTAATTGAACTAATTTCTTTATTGCTTCATTGAAATAATTTCTTTTATTGCTTCATTGAATTTGATAAAAACTAAGAATTAAGATGATGGAGAAAATGGTACAGCAAATTGAGAAAACAATTTTTTTAAAAGAAAAACTGAGTTTATTCATACCTGATAGTGGTACATTACTACTAAGTACTAAAGTACTAAACAATAGAAACCAACAAAACTATAATTGACCACGATAACACTAAATTGACAGAAACATTAACATGTTTTAATGATATAATCTATGTTTTGGTCTCAAAGTTTAGTCCCCAAAGTGCCTGCCTGTAAGCAAGTTGGCGTGAGATCTCGCTGGAAACCTTCTCAAACCAGCTAACCCTTTTGCTCTACACCAGCTCTTCTAGACTCGGGTTACAATAACTACGATGAGTCCCTCCAAGGCTCTCCTCTCTATATTGGTGTTTCATAAGTCCCTAATTACTTACATTACTCTCTTTCCTTTCAATCTGTTGAAGAAAACTGTTTCATTGCTATTGTTTGTATTTGGCAATTCATCAAACACTTGGCAGATTTGATGCATTACTACTAATCGATGAAAACTAACATATTGAACTTCACTACAATATTAATAACAATATACTGATAGAAAATTCCAATGCAATCAATCAATCAATACTATTTCGAAGAATAACATGTACAAACCAAAAACAAAAGTAATAAGATAATAGAGCATGCCCTGACACATAAGGAAGATTAGATAATTAGATAAAATAGGTAGTAAGCATTCTGTGTTGAGCTATTGCAAATTCATCAAAATGGATCATTCAAACAACTTAATCAACTAAATTTCAGCACAATAACTAAAACACAGTGTATGCCAAGGGATAAGAAGTTTCCATGAGAATATTAATTACTTACCGGGAGAATTGTTGGACTGCTGTGAACAAACTAAGGGCGAATAAGGAAAGCAAATATGCCACCTAAGAGTTTCCTGTAAACACAGAAGTGTACAAAATTTCAAATTATCAAATTCCGTACTTCGCCTTGGCTGCCCAGCTATGGCCACCGTAAACATTACTGGAATTCCACCGTAGAAAAGCAGTCATGGTTTTCGGAGCCCTAAGATCCATAATCCGACCCGCTTCCAGGATCCTCTCATCAGCCTCTCATCTACCCTCAGCTACCAAAACCACCTTCTCCTCCTCCACCACTACTCCGTCGGTGGCCTCATTCCGCCGTCCCTGGATTCCACCGTGCAACGCCTTCCATAGCCGCCTGACAGACACCCGTTTCCCCAAGCGTAGACCCTCCGACAAGCCTCGCCGCAAGCGAGCCAGCTTGAGACCCCAGGCCTTTCTGTTCCCGTAGAATTGATGATTTGGGCGAAACTGAAGATAGATAAGAAATCGAGTTGAGCCCATGGTTGAGTAAAAAGATAATTGAGAGGAATGAATGGAGAGAAGATGAAAGAAGAAAGAAATGATATCGACAGAGAAGAAAGAGAAGAAAGAAATAACGAACGGGTGAATGCGGCTAAATTGGGGAAAGAAAGAAAATGCGTCTAAAATTGAAGGCGCGTGGAGCTCCACGCGTTTCTAGCGTGTTATTATATACTGATAATATAATGCCAGTCATAATGTATGTCATGTTTGAAAAATTAAGGATTTGGGCCTCGACTGGATAAAAGTCCAACAAAAATCATATACATACGTAATCGTCCTAAAGAAAAGTCCAACATCCATTCGGCCCATTACCGCATTTAGCCCAAAATCGATAATAAAATAACCGGGTTTTCTAGGGTTAGCATTATTCAAATCAATTAGGGATTTCTTAAAAATTATGGTCGTATTTGGAGATTTCACCAAATCACGTTTCTAGGGTTAGGGTTCATCAAATCAATTTGGGATTTCTAAAATTGATTTTGGAATTTAATACCCCAATTCTAAAAAAAATCATATACAATTAATGGGCCTTAACATAGACTTTGGACTTTAGCAAGAGGAAAGCCCAACAAAAATCATAAAATATGTAATAGGCTGGAGATGAAGGAAGCCTAAAATAACAATTTGATTGATCTGTCAACAGACATTCCGGACTATTAACCACTTTTGGCCCAAATCCATAATAATATTTCTAGGTTTTCGAGGGTTTTGTCAAATCAATTTGGGAATTATCCCGAAAATGAAGGGCGTTTTTTGGGATTTCAGCAAATCGATTTTCTGGGGTTAGGGTTTATCACATTAGATTTGGGATTTTCAAACGCCTAATGCTAATTTGGGATGAAATTGATCTGGTCATATAATGCCCCAATTTTCTAGGGTTAGGGTTTTACAAATCAATTTGGGATTCCTCAAAAAAACTAAGGGCGTATTTGGGGATTTCACCAAATCAAATTTCTGAGGTTAGGGTCCATCAAATCAATTTGGGATTTATAATCAATTAAGGGCGTATTTGGTGTTTCATCAAATCCAAATTCTAGTGTTAAATTTGGGGAGCTCATGAAATCGATTTGGGAATTTAGTGCCCTAAATGTCTAGGGTTCGGGTGTTTCTAATCCATTTGGGGTTTCTTAAAAATTAAGGATGTATTCGGGGATTTCACCAAATCAATTTGGTGGGGTTAGGGTTCATCAGATCAATTTCTCAAACGCCAGGTGTTAATTTGGGGATTTCTTAAATTTATTTTCTTGCGTTTTTTACTACTTCAATGTAAAACTGTAACACAACATACTATAAATTTCCCTAAATTTAGTCCTTTCGGTAAAATTAGAATGATACATTCAGGAAAGATTACCATGCCCCCGCGCAAGGATGACAATCACAAATCCAGTAATGGCCCCAAACATATACTGTACCAGAAAATTAAACACATGGTACATGGGTGAATCAATACTCTGGCTCCAAACCTGTTGCTGATTTCTGTAACATGTCGTCAAACAAGTCTCCAAATCCCCGCTCATGATATATATCCCTTATATGTATGTATTTTCCTTCTTTCGGGTCAGACACACGTTTGAAAAGATGTACAAATCGGTATCCAGCAGCCTCACATGCCTTTATATGCTTCAATAAATCATGATCCGAATTTATAAACTTAAAATCACAATGACCGTCAGTTGATACAACAAAACGATCGCCTCCTCTGTGGGGGAAGGAAAATGTTGTCACAAATCGGCTAATGATTTCCTTAATTCCCCCAGTCTGTTCTGAACCCTCAATGGTGTGCACATGCCTATAAAAATAGGCTCCGTCCCTATCTTTGATGCGAGCACGTATTGAGATTGTTTTGCTGCAAAGCATCATAAGATATATTTCCATTTTAATATAGAAGTAATCATTAGTTAATTAAAGTCGACCTTTTTTATGAATCAACTGCCAAATATAAACACAGATGCAAAACATTATCATTTTCATTCACCTATGGTAAATACTGTTCTCCCGGGATGTATACAGTGACTCTGCCAACTTCCTGCGAGTAGCAATTATTTCTTCCTGCGTAATCCAATCACAAGAGTTTAATTAATAAACGTTGCCAACCATAACTGTAGAGCATGGCTGAAAAGATCACATCTATATCGAGAGTCTTACTTCATTCAGTGTTCTGTTGACGGCTTCCCGAAACATCAAGAAGAGAGATGCGTATACGCCACAATCGAGACTGCATTTGTCAGATTCAACATGTATAAGAACATATTTATTTATACATCACTCAGATCTGGTAAATAATAACCTTTGGTAATGTTAATTGCTTACCTTGCCTTGATTTGGCACAGTTGGCGGATAAACAACTTTGAATTTGTTCCTTTGCTTCTGTTTAAAATCTTCTAAGCCCAATGCCGTTGTTGTTTCCTCAAGTGTAGAGACCTACACAAACTGGCCTGGTTAGCCTTTTAATGCATATCCAACTTGTAATATACTACTATATCTCTGTTTACACCATCGAAATCGCAAAGATGCTGATAGCAGACATGTTACATATTAATACATATGATTACATCCCTCTGACTAAGTATTGAAGTAACACTCTTACCAAATTCATTGCCAACTCCAAATAGCTTTTACTTGCTCTATCGTAGAGCAGGGTGTCACAAATTTCGAGTGTTCTGTTGTCCAAATTCACCCGGCACACGGTGAAATGGTGTTCATGGATTATTGGTATGGATATTGTGGAGCACTTTGACGAAGAAATTCCTTTCAAAAAGAATTTTATCGATCCCTTCAATGATTTCTCACTGTGTAAGGGGTCATGAAACCTGCTTTTCTTGTCTTTTAGCGATCCGCTGATGATGTTGCACACAGTTTGATATTATGAAAAATATAGGAAAAAATAATGAAACCGTTGTATGTCGGGAGATACGTCATTGTTTGTTCAATTCAGTTGTTTAAGTTAGGCCTTACACAGAACATCATAGGCAAAACCCAGTGATTGGTGTCAACACCTCGAAATTTCCTATCCAGCCAAGTCATGGCAGCAACACCACTAATGACCTGTATATGTCATAGTGTGTTCCTGTCAAATCATTAACACAATACATATGTATCAACTATATGTAATGAATATAATTATGGAAGGACCTTACTTGGTCATTAAACCACGTGTGAGGATTCAGTGTCAACATATCAGATCTACGGAGATAGATTGCGAGGTCATCAAAACCAACCAAACTTTCACTGCTTGTCCAGGAACAGTTAAGTTATCATGAATACTTAGATCATGAATAAATAAAAAAATAAACAAAAGAGAGCGAGGGAGAGAGACAAAAGAGTTGTTGTAACTTCACCTTCCATGTCCATGTTCCCTTAATAGATAGTTGACCAATTCATGCTCACTAGATGGCATTGCCGTACAGATGGTTTCATAGGTCAAGTATTCCAGAGTTATTAGGCTGACCAAATGGACTTCTCGACGCTGTCTTCGTGATCCTTTTGGGATTAACAGCCCCAGGTGGACTTAAAAAAATAGGACGCTCTTGATTTGAATTGATTTTGGACTGAGGAGTGCGAGGCTCTGGCTTTTTTGGTTTTCTGAATTGGGAATTACTTGGCGGAGTCACAATCTCGTTGGTCCTTTTTGATTTAACGGCCCCAGGTGGACTTAAATGAACCGCACTTTCTTGGCTTGCATTGTTTTTGGACTGAGGAGTGAGAAGCACTGATTTTATCTTTCTTTGACTTAAAGAATCACTTGGTGGCTTGGTCCTTTCTGAATTAATGGCCCCAAGTGGACTAAAATTAATTTTCTTTCTATTGTGTTTGGGCTGGTTACTGTCACTTACAGGAGACTCTGACTTCTTTTTTTTTTTACTTTTTGGGAATCACGTGGTGACGTCAACATATTCGTGACCCTTTTGGAATTCAGGGCCTCACGCGGACTAGAATGAGCAGCACTTACTTGCTTTGCCCTGTTTTTGGACTGCGTAGAGCCACGCTGTGGAGCCACATGATTACCATGGGGCTTATCTATTTCCATATTCATGCATGATGTTGAAGGCACACTTGATTCTTTCGTATTGTATGTGTTCCTGAAAGGTCAGTTATGAGAATCAACTATAGTGCATAGAATATTCATTATAAACGAAAGAACCAAATTAGGTTTGACGGCACTAACGCAGTGTTCTCATTCCTGTGGTGGTGCCGGTACAATGACAAGACAATATTTTTGCATGCTCTCTGGAAATCCTACATACCAACAGAAAATTGAAAGTAGTTAACCGTAAAGTAAAGTAGATCTGTATACATGATGATAAAAGAAACATTACAAAATATGGTCCCAAAACAATTTCCCCTTGCAAATTGGGTCCAGGTGAGAGTATATATCAAGTCCTATTTTCCGAAAACTAGGTTTCAAAAAACTAAAATAAAAAATAATAATAATAAAAAATATAATAAAATAGGAACAACAATGAAATTTTCCCTTGTGATCAACGTGACATGAGATGAAACTGTGTGTTACTGTTACCTCTGTCTCGAGGGATGATCGCTCTATTACCCTTGCCTTCACCATCATCTCCATACAAACATAAACAGCAGCGTCCACCCTGCACACAAGTGAGTCCATTTGAGTCGGGTGTAAAATCCATATCTAGCTGCAAATTTCATATTTAATGGTTATTAATTATAACGAAGGTATTACCTATTACTGTGTGTCGGGATACTCTTCTTATAATCAAAATCAAATTCAACGTCATCAGATCTAAGTTTCTTACCACCGCACCATCTTAAGATTAACCTTTCAACTTCAGTGGCCTACGACAAACCATATTGCAATTTAACAACAAAATAGTCATGAGTAATTATTCGCATGACAGCGGAAACAAGTATTAATGGTCCTACCTTCTTTTTAACAAGGGCAGCGTGGGGGTTTCTAGGCATATCAGTTGATGGATCAGTGTCATACACCTCTACAGTGCAACTTTTGACTTTAAAAATTACCAGGATACAATGCCCATTGGCAACCATGACAGGAACAAAAACATTGATTGGTTTGTCTGGCACAGATTTAGTGCCTTCTTCTCCTGCTTTTAAAAACCCTTCGCACTGCAAACTTTCCATATCGGTGGGCATGAACCACACACTCTGCCCATCTTTCAGTGCAACAGATGTGCACAATAAAGCAACACAATCAATCACCTGCAATCACAACACACATATCATTACGTGAGCAATATATCAACAAGTCTGAACTCACAATTCAAACAAAATATCTTACACTTTTATGCACGAAATTCCTCATTAACAAATCCTGCAAGGCCACTTTACTTAGGGTGCAGTGTCCAATCCGTACAACAATCGTACGGCATCAAACATAAAAATGTTAATTTGTATCCTCATTATGCGAAACAACATATATTTGGAACAGGGCTTAAATCCAACGTAAACTGCATACCTTTGGGGCATAACAAAACCAAGGATCGTTTCAATCAATTCATTTTCATCTGATAACATCTGAGACGAAAGTGATTCTTTTATCTCTGCCTCGTCATAGCCTGGAGAAATCCTTAAAGCCCATGAGCAATTACGATCCGACTATACGGGCAGACCTTCGTCCTCCTAGCTCTTTATGATGAGATTCCCACTTCTCCTCTTCTCTATCTTCGCGGTACTCTGATTTGTTCTCCGTTTCCTCTTGGGTTTCCCAGTACTCTGGATTGTTGTTATTTCCTTCTTTTATTTCTGACTTTTCTCCTGTGGGTGAGGGGTACTCTGGCTTATTCTTATTGAATAGGTTCGTAAGAACACCAGTAATTGCTTCTCGACAGCAGACGTTACGACACCCACAATATCTATTTTCAATTTCTCTAGTTTCCCATTCATGCCGTCCAAACTTTTAACGATCTTATCTCCCAACTGCAAGCCTTTAATAGAATTTGGCCATATGATATCTGCAAGCTCATCCAGAGTCTGTTGTGGATCTCGCGTGCCCATTGCAGGGGGGACAAAGTGCATATCATTCCTGGACCTCTTAGACATGTTATCCGAATCTTCGTATCTATCAGACGTAGTTTGGTCTTCATCCGAATCTCCGTCTTCCGCGCAACGTACGTCGAAAATCGATATGCCTTCTCCCTCTGCCTCTAGGTCAGACTGATCCCTGATTACAGAGTTAGTGGTTGCCCCGTTCACCACGCAAGCCTGAAACATTTAAAAGAGTTTTAGAAAAAATGTTGAGCTCTTGTAGTTAAACAATTAAAAACAGAAACATGAGAAAATCACTGTATATGAAATTACTACTACAGCAAGAAAGGTTATGACCTTTGGATCCTTGTACAATTGTTCGGAAGATTGCTTAAAGTCATGCATGATGCCACGGACTAATTTCCTAGTGAGTTGTTCAACGTACGGCATGTCACTCGAGAGGCATACCTTATGCCCTCTCGATTTAGATGGAGACACCAATGAAAAGAAGAGGACCTGACAGCAATTCAATAAAGCATAATTCACGATCCCATCATGCTAAATAATCAGACAAATGGCAGGTGTCAAAGAAATTTGATTGTACCTCCAACAGAAATGGGCATGCAGTCATATAGGTTGGTTTTTTTTGATATGCGGCCACGGCTTCGTTCGTTGTCTCTCTTATCAACTTTGCCCAATTCTTTTTATGTAAGTTCTCCATATCAACCAGGACGTTTAGAAATTTGCAATGTAAATCAAGGGACATCTCCGGAAATAGTAACACTCCAAAAGCATATACAAGATACTGCAACTCGAACACTTGATCATTTTCACCACCTTGCTTCAAAACTCTGCGTAAATCGCTCATAACTACCCTATCGTATCGGTTAAAACTGAAATGACTATTGAATTTTTCATAACCAGTTTTGTCAGTTTCATCTATGATGATTTCCTGCCCTGTTGATGGAACCCCTAGGACGCTTCCAACCAAAGCATCAGTGACATGAAACGTCAGGTCATTGACTCTCAAGACACTTGCAACTGGATTATAATTTCGAATTAACCAATGCACCAGGTCCCTGTGGTGTTTTTCAAAGTTAATCTTGGTTATACCTTCAAAACAACTCCCCTTAAAGACCTCTGCTAGTTTATCTTTAACTCTGGTGTTCAGTGTTGATAGTTGCGTAATACTCAACCGTGTACAATACGTTACCTATTCATCGTGATTGTAACAAATGAGAACATGTAAGATTCACGGTACTAATTGCTTTCGAAATAAAAACATGACCTGCCACCTTGTTTGATGACGGAGACGAGTTGGATTTGCGACTCTTCCTAATTATCCGAGCCTTGGGGGGCTGTGATGTAGGTTTTGCCGGGGTTGTCGGGTGTACATCCGTTACCTGCCTAGCCCATTTGGGAAGGTGTGTATCATTGGGTTTCGTTGGATACACATGATTATGACTGCTCTCCCTACAAAATTAACACATGAAAAAATGAGAATTTGATTAGAGTGTAACAGAAACAATACAATAACCATGCAAAACAAGTTGACAATCAAAATACTTACATCACTAACTTTGATATTGAGAGAATACTTTGGACTATTAGGTCTGCAAACTTGGTGCAACCTATTTCAAATAAGAAGCATCAATGAATGAACTGAACATATACAAAAAAACAAAACAAATTTTTAACCGATTGGAGTAACATGAATAGAATGCACTGATTCTAAGTCTGAAAACACTGTTAATCAAACAATCTGGACACGCGCACACACAATCACACGTTCTAAGAAGCATGATGGGGAACAATTACATAAATAAACTTCGATTCAAGCATATCGATCAACACTCACTAACCTAATGTGTACTCACAATTTGAATCGACAATTGGAAATACAAATTGATCAAAAGTATAACGACAGAGAGTTAAATTAAAAATTAAAAATAAAAAAGAGGCGGTTGATCACCAAAACCCTGAAAGCGCTAATAGTATATGAGAGCGGAACTGATTTCTCGGTAGTGGGCGTTATCCCAATATGTTATAATATTTACATATATATTTTATAATATATTTATTATTCTTGTGTAGCATCAATTAAGGAATAAGAGTTTTGTTGCAATTTGGAAACTTCTTTTCACATAAAAGGCATATTTATTGGGGTAGTTTTTCATTTCCTTTTTCACCAAACCAAACAAAATCATTAGAAAATACGAGATTGATATAACATCAGGGATCGGTTTGTGAGCATTTGTTACTATAATTCATTTGTGAATGTTCAAAGTGTGTTGGTTAGTGTGGTGGTAATGAAAGACTAAGAGTGAAACTGATTTCTCGGTAGTGGGTGTTATCCCAATATGTTATAATATTTACATATATATTTTATAATATATTTATTATTCTTGTGTAGCATCAATTAAGGAATAAGAGCTTTGTTGTAATTTGGAAACTTCCTTTCACATAAAAGGCATATTTATTGGGGTAGTTTTTCATTTCCTTTTTCACCAAACCAAACAAAATCATTAGAAAATACGAGATTGATATAACATCAGGAATCGGTTTGTGAGCATTTGTTACTAAAATTCATTTGTGAATGTTCAAAGTGTGTTGGTTAGTGTGCTGGTAATGAATGACTAAAAGTTGGAAGTAGCTAAAATTAAGAAATGGATACACTAGCCACCAGTGGGTTTCGAACTGAAGATATCTCAATTGAGAGCTGGATACTTTTCCACTCGACCATTACATCTCTTGTTGAAAAGTTGTGTTGCTTTTACAATCGATACTTTTCCACTCGACCATTACATCTCTTATTTTACTTTATTATTCTACATAGATTTTTTAAACTTTTACATTAATTTTTTGATTGAAAATATTTAGTTTTTCTTAAGTCATGATTGGTTGGAACTTGTAAGGTGTTTAAAGTGGTGGTGGACTGGTGGTCAACTCAAATGGACTAAAATGTAATTGAGTTTGGATTAAAATGTTATTGATAACACAAAAGGGTCCTTTTTGAAACAGGCATTCATAGTGAGCCCTTATAATCAATTTTCTCTTACTCTTAAACTATAGTATAAATTTTTAAGCTATTTAATAAACAAACAAAACTTTTAAGAAACAAAACAATTTCGATGAAGAAACAAAATGTATCAAATTCAATAAAGAAACAAAAGTACCAAATAACAATCGTGGTCACAAAGCATAACAACGATATGAAATGCTCGACTTATCAAACATTTGAACTAAGTTAGGCCCACACGATTTCATCTCCAAAAGTTACATCAACCACCATATCAGCTTGGAGAAAGTGAGGTCTAACGTGGCAAAATGGAGTAATCACCATATGACCGTGGCGAAAGTAATTGTTAGGCAGGAAAGGCTTATAGTGAATTTTGTTCGACCTGATTGTTATTCGACCCATGCGCCTTTTGAAGTCACGATTCAATTCCAGTGATGTCCATGCTGAAAGATAATATGCGCCATTCTCCTTGACTACAAGATCAGTGCTAAACAGTCTCAGGATAGAATAAGTATAAATAGATGGTACGTGACCCAAATCTATGGCCTTCCCAAAAAGCTCATATGAAGCCAATTCGTTCACATTGGTGAAAAATTCCTCCTGCACATCGAAACAGTTAGTATTAGGCGTTGAATTATAATTATATTTAACAAAATGGAACAATTTTATTTATTTATTTATTTTTGGAAACGGGTAAAATTTTATTAAAAAGGAACACAAGCATTGAATGAAATATAAAAATAATTTACCAATGCCTTTCGTAGTAAAGCTTCCGGGTTATTTGCATCCAAAAGCTTCTCCAAGACTGAAATTGGCAGGTTCGAACTTTCAGCAAGTTTAATAAGTTTGAGAACTTCACTTTCCTCTCCAAGGATATTCAGATCTCTACAACTATAGAGCAAAAAGTATTCATAAAACTTGAATCGTGGAAAACATTAATCAATATATATGATAAAGAAATTTAACCATTGTTTTGCCCCAGCCCAATAAGCTGGTCCCTCGGCAGCAAGAAACCCTAATATATTAACAAGTATGTCTCTCAGCCAATATAGACTCTCCATCGGAAGTGTATCGATTGATGGTTTCTACAAGCTGATGCAGGTTTTATAGGAGGATTCTCGAGAACATATGTACGTGAGATTGAGTTCGGTTTTCCAAATCTTCCACTACTTTAGCGTGTGTGTATATTGGAAAATATCCCTAAGAATACGGCGAAGATATACCACGACCACTAACTAAATTTAAGGTATTAAACATTTTGGTAATTTAAGAGGTAAATTCGCTACATAAAAATACTTCAAAGTTCAAATTAAATTGATTGTCTTAAATTGATTTAACCTTTTCTTTAATATGATTAAAACTAAACTTATAAATTGATTGGTCGAGATTTCGAAACAAATTATTAACCCTTCTAATTTATTTGGTATTGATCTTAAATCTGGTGCAGCCGGTGCAGGTGAACCATGCGAATCTGGGCGTCTTTTGTCGCTTTCGTTTGATCCTTCAACCTTTGTTCGCTAATTCACATGATCATGCGCCTAGGCCGTTGACTGGTCTTTCTAAAGTCTGACCTGCTGTAGCCACCCGAAATTACATATTCACCCCCATTTAGTTCTGTTAACACAAGGCTTTGGTGTAATGGCAGTGATTAATCAAGCGGTAAGGGATCTTTAAAATCAAAATAAAATTGAAGAAAATAAAATAAAAAACGTCAATAAGAAAACTTCACTAATTCAGTAATTCTCCAGCAAAATACAACTTTAACTAAAACCAACAAATAAGCAAAAGTCGGCATTAGTGACTCGAGGGTATCAGGCCGAACATAAAGAGCAATGGTAGCAAGGCCAGTTTTGAAATTGCATTCCATTGCTGCAGCAAGCAACTCAAACACATCAAACAACTCGAATTGGCAATTGTGGACATACTTCACATCTCCTTCAAAATAACCAAATTAATACGAAAGAAGTGGTTACAGCATCCTACATGTTCATCTATAATTCTTGATTGGCAGAGACTCGAAAATTGAGAACTTTATGATGAGGATCAGCTTCTGTGACTTCAACAACAACAGCATTACCTATTAATGGTTGTATCCGCCACAAATGGTCATCTTTGATTGAAACGTCCTTTGGATGTATCTTCACACCTTCATACTCGAGATCTATATCCAAAACATGATACTCAAGATTGCCAGAGTAACATGTTCTTACATCCAAAACGATGGCTCTAAATCTTTTCCCCTCAATGCGGGCTCTTCTGAAAAGTTCAATAATCCAATATCTCTTGGTTTCATTAATCAAAGTTTTTCCACGAGTTTCAGAATTTGCCTCAACAAGTACTTCTTCAACTTCAGCTTTTCCTAGAGTACTCCCACCCGTTATAGAAGCTACCACTTGATAGTGTACAAGAACATCTGTGTACCTTCGTATCGGAGATGTAAATTGAACATATCCTTTATCTAAGCCTAAATCCAAACGCTCCAGAAAACGAGTAGAATAGGAGCTCCGGCCCCACCTGTAAATCACAGGTATACTGTGTTGATGCGCATATCTTGCAATAACATCTCCGCACAACAACATCATTTCTTCTACTAAGTTTTGAAATCTAGTCCTCTCATCAGTACGTTGTTCAACTTTTATTATTGGCTCTTCATCATCGATTTTACTAAGCTGTTCGAAAAATAAAAAACAAAAAGGACATTAATGAGAAAAATCAAAGTGTTTAACATAAAACATAAATTAACATTTTCTTTATATGTAATACTATATTATAAAAAATGTAAAATGATAAAAATAAAAAATAAGAAATAATAAAAGACATCAATTATTCAGACAAGTTAGATACTCACCTTGATTGCAATTTGGTCAAACTCTCCATTCGACAATAGAGTATATTTCATCTTTTTTCTTTCACCACTGTTGCCTTTTCTTTGCTGCATTACAGAAGTTCGATATGTTCTTCGCCAGCCACTAACAACTGATAGAAGATGCATTACCCTATTAATAGATTCCTCAGTAACTGATGATGATAACAATGAATCAGCATGATCATATGATATTAACAATGGCTTGATGGTTGACACCTCAATAAAACAATCTTCAATGTTGAATGATCCATCTTTGTTTATGGTTACTGAAACAGAAACAGATTTGCATTCTTCATTCGCCTTGAAAGATATCATATCCATTGCAACTCTTCTTGGATACATGTAAGATGTACATGTAGGCAAATAGATTGTTTGGCCTCTTTCCCTTGCAGCACAATCTATCCTGCTACCAAACCTTATAAGACTAGTTGGGTCAGCAATATGAATCCACACTTTGATTCGCTCATCCTCCATCATTTTCACACTCAATGCATCATCAATTTCTTCTGAGTTATCAGGATCAATAGCAATTGATAATAGATGAGTTAAATTAACTCTCCTACTATAATTCAAGTCCCCAGATTGAGACAACTCATGAATGTCATCCAACAACTCTCCATCTTCATATGGTGAAAATCTAGACCTTAACAAGTCTAAATTTTCATGTTTGTTGTAGTACCCAGTTATAACAAGTAGCCTGAAAGCATCATCAGTTGTGTAGTTTTTTTCTCCCATTTCATTGAATATCTAGCAAAACACAAATAAAAAAAAAATTATCAGAAAAAAAATTAAACAGAATATGTGTTTTTTTGTACAAACAAAAGGGTTATGCATCATAATATTAAAAGAAACCTTACCCAGTAACAAAGACATTCATAGTCGTAATGTCTTGCTAAAGATGGCTTCAACGAGTATTTTTTCAGAGCTTGAATGAAGTCATCAGGCCATTGATCTTTTGATGGACGTTCATTGAATGGAAGAGACTCTACTGCTTTCAAAGCATCCGTAAATAATTTTATGCGTTCTTCGTATGCAGGGTGATTTTCTTGGTACTCCAGCAAGCATTCTTGTAATGTTCTTCTACACATTTTCTTCTTCTCTCTTTTTGTTTTTTTGTATGTAATGGAGTCTAATGTAAACTAAGGATCCTAATTTAAACTGAGAAGCCTGATGAGAAATGTCTGTTTCGATTAAGACTGCCCCTGCCCCACAATTCGATGGAAGAGAGGTGTAGATGAGCTGCTATCATGACAACGTTACGGTAAATTTGGTTATCCAGAACATGTTTATAAGTTTGCGGGTAATTGGAAGTTGCAAAATTCATATATAGGGCCAAAAAGCACGATATAATCATCGAAATGCCTATATAAACAGAGACATATTTTTCGACAGTATCAAATAATCAAAATGGCAATAACAGAGTAAATATTTAAGTCATACCATAATTGAAACCAATTTGACTACTAACAAATGCGAATATTTACAACATCATCTCAACAGGCAACAATATTTCTGTCTAGAGGTGTTACTCGGGCCGGGCCGGGCCAGTCCGCTTTAGCCCGCTACATTTAAGAGGCGGGCTGTCGTGGGCCATTTTTTAACCGGGTCTGGCCGGGCCGGGCTTTTTAAAAGATATTGAGGCCCGGCCCAGCCCATGTGACATTTATAAATGTGACGGGCTGGGCTGTTAACGGGCTGTGCCGGACTAACACAATTATGCTTTTAAATGGGTTGTTTGCCGGGCCAAAACGTTTATGCTTTAAATAGGCTTCTTGGCGGGTCGTCACGTGTATGCGTTAAATGGGCTGCTCGTTTAACTTCTAAATGGGCCATTCAATCTCCTTCTTTTTGTAGATTACATTCAAATTGAATAAAAGTAATCAAGCAAACACTTGGTTGGAACTTGTAGCTAAATAGCAAGTGCACAACTTAATAATAGTTGATAAACGATGAATAATATCATAGAATTACATTCATAGTAATAATAATAGTTGGTCGAATGAATTGGTGAAGAAACTACCATGAAAATACTTGCATACTCATTAGTCTTCAACTTCAACTATTCATGCTTTTCCAAATGACGTAGTAAATAACCGAAGGGGAATCCATTCCTATGCTGGATAGCTTGTCCACAAAGGCGACATTTTGCAATTTCCCTCTCGTAATCTTTTTCGAAGACTTGCCAAATGTCAAGTTCAAAAAGTAAAAAGGGAAGAAAATAGATTCAAGAAGGTGAATTGAGATTAGATTGAATTTGTGTGGTGTTTGTGTTGCCGTGTGATGTGTGTGTGGCCGCGTGTGTGTGTTTTGTGACTTGTGAGTTGGACTTGGGTTTGTTTAATGAAGAAAATGGGCTTAGTATTTGAATTAGAATGGGCCAATTAAAATTACCAATCCAAATTTATAATATATAATTTTATAATCAGAACAAATACGCTGGCTACACGGGCTAAACGTGACGGGTTGTTACGGGCCACGGGTTGTGACGGTCCCGGGCTGTCACCCGGGTTCAAGTGTTCGCGGGCCGGGCTGTCGCGGGCCACTAAGAGTAAGGCCCATATAGCCCACTACTTTAAATGTTCACGGGCTGTTCCGGACTCATTTTAAACGGGTTGTTCCGGGCTGTTAAATTTGGCGGGCTGTCCGGGCCGGGTTGTTCTACGGACGACCCAAATAACACCTCTATTTCTGTCTACAGATAGATTTAAAACCTACTAAAATTAGATCAATTGATGAAAATCTAGCACATGAAGGTGAACAGATCATCTTGAGACATCCAAACATTGTCAACTTGAGTTAGAGGCATAAAACGCCACATTGGAGGAAGATGAGGGCTGTCCAACAGAAGCCATGGTTTGCCGAAGAAGTTCAAAGTTTTCTGCCTTAGGAGAAAGATCATGAACCGGAGCTATAGGTGTAAACGCCATCTGCGTGGTGATAAAAGGCAAAAAGGAAGGACCTAAGCCACGAAGAAACCAGTGACTTTTGTCAGATTCAGCCACCGTGTGACCCATGGCAGCAAGTTGATCACAAAGTGATGTAAATTCGCGAGCATATTCAATAACAGGACGGGAACCTTTCTGGATTGCTTGGAGTTGATCTTTGAGGCGATGCTCACGGAGTTTGGAGGAATGACGAAATGCAGCAGTGAGTGTTTCCCAAACAGAACGGGAGGTTTGGCAACCAATAGTGATGGCTAAAGCTTCAGCGGTGAGTGTGGATCGAAGGAAACTAACTAGACGTTGATCCATGTAGTACCACTCAAGGTATTCAGGATTTTCTTTGGTGGTGGTAACAGAATTTTCAGTAGTGGAAATAGTTTTGGGTGGAGCGGATAAGGTGCCATCGAGATATGGCATGAATCGCTGGCCAATTAAAAGAGGAAAAACTTGACTGTGCCATATGAGATAATTAGAGGAGTCCAGATTTTCGGTCACGAGATGAGCCATGGTGGAGAAGGACATTTGTGGATCAGAAGATAGGGAAGAAGAGGAAGAGAAAGAGGAAGCGGTGGTGGAGCCAGTCATTTTGGAGGAAGGATTGAAGAAGAGGCGATGAGCCGTTAATGGCGTTGTGATACCATGTAAAGATATATAAATATAAATTACTAGATTCCGTTCCTCCCCATCAGTTCGAGCTTTTGGGAGAGTTGGATTACTATCATGGTATCAGAGTCATCTGGCTCACGCCCACCTGGGTTCGAATCTCCTCGGAGTCAAACTCGGTCCCATATTAAATTTCCACTCGATTGGCCTCCCCAAAGAGGTTGAAACAGGCCACGAGTGCAGAGGAGTGTTGGAGAATTAATATAAATTACTAGATTCCGTTCCTCCCCATCAGTTTGAGCTTTTGGGAGAGTTGGATTACTATCATGATCGAGCTACATTTGTATCATTTGGGATTACCTAAAGAGTCAAGATAAAGTGGGATTTTGTTTTAGAAAAATGATAGTTTAAGAGCAATCTGTAATCGTATGGTAATGAATATAGATATGCAAGAGTTTATTGCACGTTTGTTTGTGGTGTCTATGACATAATTGATTACATCTAGCTAGGCATCATGAACCTATCCATAACCCCAAATAAACTCATGGAGTAATAACCATAACCTATAGGACGATAATCATAACCGTAACCAGAAGTTTAAATAAATGGTTATGTTATGGTTCCGCAACCGCGAGTATAATTGGACAACCACAACCACCGGTTGCCATCTGAATGTCGTCGCCGACCTGGAGTACTTAGTACATCTAATTTACCTTATTTCTTTTGGCTTTGATCGAGATTCGTGATTGAAAAGTTATTTTATTTGACCCCAACTTTTGGAATTTATTTTTTAATTTATTTTTTTCCACTGAATCGAGGTTTCATTTGACCTCGAATTAATTCGAAATCATATCGAAAAGATAATTTTGAAATTTATGTTATAAAATTAGAAAACTTATACTGTTAATACTGTACTTCCATAATATGTGGGTAATTTTCATACAGACCCCCTGTTAGTTTTATCAATTACGAATCTTTCCCTGCTAGTTCAACAATAACATATTTTCCCTCGTTAATGAAAAACAATTACATCCAGCCCCACGACTTTGACTTTTGGCGAATTAAGGCCTGGAAATGACAAATTTGCCCTCATTTAAAATTCAGATTTCAGAAACACCCAAACACAATCAACTTTCCTTTATTGCACATTTGACTTCAAAATTTCTAATTTTACAAAATTAACCTACACAATTTTTTAAAATTTCAACATCATCCAAAATATTTTTGTAAACAAGTCCCTACACATTTTATATCTCAATATCAACCCCATAATATTAAAATAAATAAATAAATAATAATAAGAATTCCAAAAAATTAAATAAAAAACAAAAAAAAAGAATAAAAAAAAAAGGCGATCGGAGCTCCGATCGGAGCTGTACATAGCTCCGATCGGAGCTATTTACAACAGCTCTGATTGGGGCTGAAAACAGCCCCAATCGGAGCTGTAAATAGCTCCGGTCGGAGCTAATTACAGCTCCGATTGGGGCTGAAAACAGCCCCGATCGAAGCTGATTTACAGCTCCGTCGGAGCTGCAAATAGCTCCGATCGGAGCTATTTATTTACAGCTCCGGTCGACGGAGCTGTGTGGGGACAACTCCGGTACCGGAAAAATTCCGGTACCGGAGTTTAGAGCTTGAAGAAGAAGATAATTAATGAAAAAAAAAAAAGGAAAAAGGAAAAGAAAGTATTGAAAAAAGAAAAGGAAAAGTTAAATGAAAAAGAAAAATATTGGTAAGGGCATGTTTGGGGAGAGAAGATTTGTAAGTTGGTCAACATTTTTGGATAAAATGGGGCTAGATGTAATTGTTGAACTAGCAGGGGAAGAAACGTAATTAGGTGCAGTAGTGGGGGTAGTTTTTATAAATTTCTCATAATATGGGTTCTAAACTTATTTATTCAGTACTTTTATGATTAATTTAAAATCAAACATAGATTAAAAGACAAATGAAAAGTTTGACTCATACGGAAAAACATAATACATATATAGGACAATTTCCATCTATGTACCTTTTAAGATGCCCTAATAACAGTTTAATCCTCAATGATTCATATATTACAACGAAGGACAAATTTTGAACTGTGAAAAATTTATATATATTTACAACGGAGGACAAAAGTAAACTTGGTAGATAATGTCATAGGAGAGAGAGTGTTATTATTCCAATTCTGCCCTTTTTTTTTACTTATCCTTTTTTTTTTCATTTAGTAATATGAAAATTTGAAATAAAAAACTTGGTAGATAAAAAAAAAGTTCTTTATTCCTTGTCGGAGCTTATTTCTTTCCATTCCTTTATTATTATTCCATAATTGAATAATTAGTTAAAATAAAAAATTAAATCCAAATCGGAGTTTTCTTAATTAATTAATTCAAATTTTGATGTTCGTTTTGTGAAAAAAATAGACGGAGTAAGAAGGCTCCAGCCATGTTCCTTTTTTTTCCTTTATTATTCAAGAACTGGATAATTAATTAAAATTAAAAAAATTAAAACCTCATTTCAAAAAAAAAAAAAAATTCAAATCGAAACTTTCTTAATTAATTAACCCAAATTTTGATGTTCGTTTTGTTAAAAAAAATTGGACGGGGCAAAAAACTCAAACCATGGCCGGAGCTTTAAGTTGATTTTTTATTGTTTTTTAAGATTTTTTTTATATATAAAAATATACTGTACTTATTTATGGAGAAGTTTAATTCAGATAAATAGAAGAGTATTATTGTCTTTTTAACATAAGTCAAAAGGTTGCTAAAATTTTGTCCTTCGTTGTAATATTTGAAACATTAGGGACTTAGTTGTCAGGGTACATTTTAAAAGATAGTTGTATGTAAATTTGCCATATATACTAATAAAGTCTAATTTAAATGATGATCGATTAAAATGAATTGTGATTTTTTACTTCTATATATAATACTAGGAACCGCGTCACACGCGTAGCGTGTGAAGCGTAATCTTGTAAATCATTATTGTTTTATTAAATAATATATTGAAATAAATAGAGTGAATATATAATCTTCACATAATGACTTCAAACGTAATAAAAAAAAACTAATTAAGTAATTAAACTTAACATAAATGGTGTGCTATAAATGTATATAATTTTTGTAGTTATGCAATTAATAGTTTTGAATTGAACTATATTAGACATACGAAAAATATTTTTCCGATTAGTTAAGAACCAACATCTCTAGAATTTGGAAACATTCAACTTCAAAATCTGCAATGCATCTTTTCCGCATGTTAATTGGTGTTCTTCATCGGTTGAATATATTGTCAAGTGCGTCATATAAACATTCTAGTTTCACAATATGAGGTTTTTAGTTATTTTTATCGTATGATTTAAGAATAATTTAAGGTCAAAATGACCATCGAAAAAGTCAACAAAATCAAGTGTTACATTTATTATTGGACAGCGGAAGTATGTATTTTTTTATAAGAACATATCATGGTTATTTTTAAATTAAATATAATACGTCATATAAATTTATGTTAAAAAATAAAAATTTAAAAAGAGAATAAATAAAAAAGAAAACAAATTACATCAACAAGATTCGAACCCAACATTTTCAACTAAAATAATGATACAAATAATAGAGAAAAAATCACGCCAACAAGATTTGAACCAAACACCTTCAATAAAAATAATAATAAAAATAATGGAGAAAAATCACGTCAACAGAATTCAAACCCTACATCTTTTAATTAACTAATGACACATGAACGCCTCAGATTGAAACTAAATAAATAAGATCAACGGTTTAAAATTGATTATTAGTCAATCAACGCAAAGTCTCATAAGAGACCGTCTCTATTTAAGTTAATAAGAGACCGTACCATTGTGCAATTAACAACAAAACTAATGAAAAATTCGGTGGTCAAAATGTAATAAATTATAGATATGGGCTTTTGTGCAAATTTAACATTATATAATTATCTAAACCTAAAATACAGATCCCATCTCATTCTTATTTCTTCTTTCTCTCTTCTCGCTCCAGATCTGGTTCAGGGCTGAGTCTCACCGGAAAAGATGGAGGCCGGGTTATTGAATCGGAGCTATACCGACGCGAAGCTCTACCGCAAATTCGTCGCCTTCACATCCTATGATTCGGTGGTTTGTTGATCTCCGATTTCGATTTGGAAGCTTTGGCTTCGGATCTAAATCGAATTGAGTGCCAGGTGAGATGATGAAGCGATGTTGTTTGTGCTTCCTCCTCCTTGCTGTTGTTGTTGGTGATAGCCTGCCATTTATTTTACTAGCTTACATGTAGTGTTTTCAGTTTTGTTTGTACTAATTGGGTGAACGAAACTCTGTTTTGGACAAGATTGAAATGAAACTTATATAATACTGTACTTTAGAATTGGTAGAATTGATTGATTTGAGCTGGAAAAGATGAGAATGGAAGAAGGTAGAAGAAGAGGGAAGGTGTGAGGATTAGGCTATGGGGAATAGATGATTATTCTGCATTTGCCCGAGTCTAAAGATTACTTGCCTAAAATTGAGGAGTTTCAGGTTGCATGATTGTGTATTTTTATTTTCCTGAACTAATTTGCTATAATTGATGCGATTGATTTTGCATCTAGATGTAGATTTATGTTCATCTCATGATTTTTTTACGTTCAGCGATATTCACCATGTTCTGTACAATATTTCCCATGTTCTAGCCAATATTGTCCATGTTCTGACCGATATGCTCACTGTTTTTAATGCTCTGTTTTTTTAATTGTTTTTATGAAAAATTGACCTCTGCGATATACACTATGTTCTCAGCAATATAACCCATGTTCTCAACAATATTGCCTATGTTCTAAACAAAACTACCTTTGTTGTTCCCCCCTTTGGTTTTCGTGGTGTTGTTATCATTGTTTTTTTGTCGTTTCGATGTTTCTATATTGGACGCAACTTTACATAATCTACCAATTATTACCCATGTTTCTAAGCATATGTCCCATGTTTTGAAAATTATTACCCATGTTTCTTATATTATGTCATATCATTTTGTTTGATATGTCCCATGTTCTTATCTAGATTTTTAGTCTATGTTGATATTTATTCTGATTATGGTCCATATTTCTAAGATTATTACCGATGTTCCTTACAATATTGTCTATGTTTGTGTTTTGGTTGTTGTAGATGATGTGCAACAGAAGAAAAGGAGGACTAATGCCGGAAGCAAGCAAAAATTCAATTTGATTCATGTTGATACAAAAGATTGTATCTATTTAAGAAATGGAGTATATATCCTTGTCATTAGAAGTTAGATAGTTATTATTGTAGTCATAATATTAGTATGTCCAATGTTGTTGAGAATATCTCCCATGTTTATGTATATTAATATTATTCATGTTTTTCATAATATAATATATCCCATGTACTTACAATTTATTGATAATGTTCATGTTCCATGTTAGTTTAAATATTACCCATGTTTCTAAATATATCGTCCATGTTCATGGGAATACTATCCATGTTTGTCATAATATCTTCCATAAACTTGTTTTTATATATAACTGTCATATCTGTGTTTCTCCAAAAGAACCCATGTTTCTGGAAATATCTCCTATGTTTTTGGGAATATCTCCCATGTTTCATGGGAATACTAGCCATGTTTCTCATAATATCTTTCATGAACTTGTTTCTATATATTTTTTTAATAATCGAACTATTACAACTTCATAAGTAGCATTACAAAGCTAGTAATAAACAATAAATAATCCCGCACTTGGCGAGAATTGAACTATGACCTCTAGTGTCATGACACCTCATTCTAACCAATTGAACAACTTGTTTCTATATATAAGTGTCATGTTATGTGTTTCTCCAAATAGAACCCATGTTTCTGAGAATATCTCCCATGTTCTCAAATAAAGTCATAAATATATAGTAAATTACTTTTTAAAATTGTCAAACAAAGCATACTGGTGAGAACATGGACAATATTGTTGAGAACATGGGTTATATTGTTGAGAACATAGTGCATATCGCATAGGTCAATTTCTCACAAAACCTAAAAAAAAACAGAGCATCAGGAACAGTGAGCATATTGGTTAGAACATGAACAATATTGGCTAGAACATGGGCAACATTGTATAGAACATGGCAAATATCGCTGAACGTAAAAAATTCATAAGATGAACATAAATCTACATCTAGATGCAAAAGCTAACATCTATCACCAACAAACTTCGATTCAAACACATATCTACATAAATCTAGATGCAAATAACAACAACAATGTGGATTCAACATAAATCTATCACCAACAAACTTTTATCACCAACAAACATCAATTCAAACAACTAAAAAAAGCCTTGACCTATGTCAAATCGGTCGACTGATGATGATCAGCATGCGATGGTGATGATCCCATGTGATTTTGGATCAGTTGTGGGGTGTTTTAGAAGCTAGTAGTTGTTTTGGGGTTGTTTTAGAAGCTAGTAGTTGTTTTGGGGTTGTTTTGTAATTAATATAAATTGGTCTCTATGGTCTCTTTCTAAGGGTGGTCTCTCATGAGACTTACTCGTCAATCAATTGATTAAATCAATCGGCTAATTATATTACTTTAATTTAATACTACTAGTACTAAATTTACAATCTGTGTACCATGAGTAGAGTCATATCCCAAGAGAACTCCGTCCCTCCAATACCATCATGTCGAAACTCAAAACAGAACCTCAGAAAATCACTGCAAACAGCTCTCAAACAACAACACCAAACCACCATCATCCCCCCACAGAGTCACACTACTATCACATCTCCATTGCCAGCGCACTCCGACGTCGTTTCAACGACAAACAAAGCCATCACATAAATGATATCATGCTTCAAAGCGGGCGATTTCCAGAACGCGCACCACCTGTTCGACAAAATGCCTGTGAGAAACGTTGTCTCTTGGAACGCCATAATTACTGGATATTCCATGCTTGGCATGTTTCCTGAAGCTCTACACTTGATTCCCTTGATGCGTCCTTCCAGCACCAAGCTTAACGAGCCGACGTTAAGTGTTTGTGGTCGAGCTAAGCTGTTGAGTGAAGGAAAGGAGCTGCATTTGTAATTTTCCATAAATTGGGGGGTTCATTTGTAAATTGACATCCCCTTATACAAATACTTTGCCGCTTCATTTCATCATTTCACTACAGTGAAACACAAGCAGCTCTCTGTTGCAAGTTAGTTACTTCTCTTCTCTTCTCTTCTTTTTTCTTTCTTTTGATTTTTTCTGTAACTTTTTGATACTCTGTTAGTTCTGTTTCTTTTGATACTCCGTTTCTTGAATTCACTCACACAGTCACACCTGCAAGCATTGTTAGCTCTCTCCCCTGTTTTGCTTCGTATCTTCTTCTTTCTTCAATTTCTTGATTCTGTAAATTCTTTTTTCTTCCTTTGTTACACAGGAGAAATCAGGATCAATTTCTCACTAAGTACTTCTGATCAGAGAACAATCAGGTATTTCATTCGATTAACTAACTTCTTTCTTCATCATTTTTTCTTGATTATAATTCTCTGTTTCTTCCTTCCTCTGATACAGAAGATAACAGATCAATTTCGCAGTAAGTACTACTGATCAGACACCAAGTACTTAATTCCACCATCTTCTTCAATTGACTCTGTTTCTTGAATGCAATTAAGTAGTTTTGATACTCTGTTAGTTCTGTTTCTTTTGATCCTCTGTTTCTTGAATTCAACAGTCTTGTAAATATCCCTTGATTTTCAATTTTTCTTGGGTTCCTGGTGTTTTGGACCTGACTTGATGAAGTAATAGAGTCAATCATCCGAATTTGTATCATACTAGAGGGCCAGCATACTAGAGGGCCAGCTAGGGGTAATTATAAAAAATGTGCTGCATGAGTAAGATAAGGGTCGTAAGGCCCAATAATATCATATGGTAACCCAAATTGAACCAGAACGAGGTAGCTAGTTAGGCCATGCATGCCTACATACCTTCGAATGAATGGCCAAGTCACTAAGAGAGCACAGGGATATCCTTTGATGTTTCTGGAACACATTAACAAAACACAGTAGTACATATAAGTTGGTCCATTCAGTGAATGAATTGAGAATACAGTACTAGACTAGTGTAGCGTATACGAAGCGAGACGGTAGAAACCTGGGAGAAAGTGGAGAGGATCCCACGGGTCTTCCTCAATGGGTGGCAACCTAGCAGCTTTTTCCTGCAGGCAGTTATTAATAATTGATTACTTATTAATTATATATATACAATCAAATGAAATGAAGGAGTAAATGATCCTCCATGATCAATAGATATACAGCTAATGTAAGAGCATTTGATCTTTGTGTTTTCTTTTTTTTTTTTTTTTTCCTTCAGCATGGACGCTCCTGAACATCAGGCTGCAGAGGAGGCATTGCATGGTGGTGATTTTCTTTATGACAAGACATTCCGGAGATCAGAGGAACGTAACAGTTGCCTCTATGTACCGAACGACTTCAATCATGTGTTCCCGCTTGGACTCTTTGTACTCCGCTATCAGAATGTCGTTTATCAGGTAATGTGGATTTTTTGCCTTACCTTAAAGTCTCTTCCCTTTACCTTGACTCTTATATATTCCAATCAAGTGATCTGCATAATAGAGTGGTTTTTTTAACCTCTGATTGATCCACTGTTCCTTATTCTGCTTATGCCAAAGCGTCACTTTCCTCTCCCTGGTCTAGTTGGACTACTTCACTGGTTCTTCAGTCACTTACCTTTTACATATTTGTTTGGGCTCTCTTCTATGGTCTATTTCGATTGTTTATTTCATTAATGGATTTAGTAGTTAAGAAAGGAGTAGAATACTGCATACACTACTAATTTGATGCATTGCATGCCTTGGAGGAGTCTTTATTTCTGACTGATGAATACATTTTCAGTATCCACTTTGCAATTCATGTGTGTTTATCCGATTGATGAATGATGAGATTAGTTCCGAACAGATAAATTGCTAGTTAGTTTGGTGAGAATATCTTCCTAGTCAGGCAAAGTGAACGTGTGTCTCAGGCTATCTTCAATTTCCCTTGCATAACCCTTGTCAGACAATCAATACTCCCACATTGGTATGGCAATAGGACACTTCATTTTAGGCTAACACTGAAATTTTTTATTCATTTTTTTAAAATGAAATAGCCATTTCTGATATCTGGATACACACCTGTCCGTGTCTGGTATGAGTCCAGGTAACATAGCTTCAGAGGTTTGAGCTTAGGATTGGCATACAGTAGAGACAAACTAAGCTGCCCGAGATATTTCAAGTGGCACATTTAGATGCATTTGATCATTACATAGTGTAACTGTACATATTTGGTAGCCTGACATTGAGGTAATGAAACAGGTACCGTTTTTCATTTAAGTAAATAATACTCCTGCTCTATGAAACAAGTAATATTCTGTTATGAAATTTCGCCTCAGACCCGCTCTATTATGGAATTATCTACTGAACATGATCTTATTCTGCTTATGCCAAAGCGTCAATTTCCTCTCCCCGGTCTAGTTGGACTAGTTCACTGCTTGCGTAAGAGGCAGAGTTCTCTAGTTCCTTCCTAAGCTTTATCTTCATTTTGTTTGGAGGTTATGGTAAACCTGCCATTTCCATATGAATTCCTCGGTCAAGTGTTGGTAGATTCCGTATGCACTGACTCCTTGGAATGCAACTAGCTCAGTTTTGACTCCGCAGTGGACTGGGGCATTATTTGCCGCTCAGTAACCATCCTAGCGTACTAGAGCATGTCAGCGAATCTAGCGCAGGGAAAATGCAAGTATTCGACTGGTTTGGCTGCTCAAGCATCCATAGAATAGGAGTGCTTTCATACCCATTGTTGTCTCCTTTGAAAATACTCAATCAAAGAAGATCATCTTCTCTCTGTCCTGCAATTCCACTACTTGTATTTCTTCTCTGTTCTTTCCGTGGAGTCGTACTCTTCTCTATATACCCCTATTCTGACTTATGTTATTGACTTGTAGTGGGAGTCTCTTTAGCGAATCCTTCTTCCAGCTACTGCTGGAGCTTTGTTTGGACCGAATCCTTCTTCCAGCTACTGTGTTTATGTATAACCTAACTGATGTTCTCTGTCCAGGTTACCATCGCTGGCAATGCTCAGAAGAAGTATATACGCGGTCAAGGATGGCGAATGCTGTTACAAACGCTCAGAGATACCATCGCATTTGGCGTAATGATCAGCTGAGGATGATTTTAATCCCTGGAGCGATTGAGGTTCAGCCTATTATACTCATTTCAGACGATGAGGAGGACGAATGGTAAGGATGTGATTAAGTTCAACCTATATAGAAGTAGGAGGATATACTATATGACTGGCAGTTTCATTTGTTATAATCTGTATCAATCATACTCATTACTATATCATCTAGCAAATAATTCTCATCTCATTACTATATCCCTCTCTCTCTTTCTATGATTATAATATCTTATTCTTCTTGCTCCTCTGGTCAAATTAGTCAAACATAAACCACAAAGATATTGGAAGATACTATATAGTTTCTACAGTGTTCTCTTTCATCATTGTTTTTCTTGTTTTTAATTTCAGGATGGTCGACGCTAACCAAGCTGATGACCAGGCTGACCAGCAGCCTGCAGACCCTGGTTGGATGCTTTATGAAAAGCCATTCCGACCATCTGAGGAGAGGAACAGGTGTTTGTATATACCTAGAGAATTTAATGACCTTTTCCCCCACGGGGATGACTTTAGACTGCGCTATCAACATTTTGAATATCAGGTAGCCAAATTTTCTAATGCGCGTTTTCATATTGCATTTGCATAGTGCTGTCTACGTTGATGGTTTTGATTGTTCATTAGGTTCAATTGAAATATGCATGGTTGTTTATATATGATTGCTCAATTGAATGTTCAGGTTAGCATAACTGGTAATGCTCAGCAGAGATATATACGAGGTGAAGGGTGGAGAGAGCTCTTACAGACGCTCCGACAAACCCTTCAATTCCGTGTTCATGATGTGTTGAGGCTCAGCTTTTTACAACCGGGAATCATGGTGGTTCATCCAATCTTACAGGATTCGGATGATGAGGAAGATGACTGAATGTGCTCCCCTCGTGTATTTTCTGGGGAAAATTAGTCTAGTTGAAGGTTGTGGTTTATTGATGTACAAGATGGTGATCACCCTTTAGACCTATAAACAGAGTACATCAGCTTTGCACATGTGTCTTGGTACAACATTTTGACCTTCACTTTTTATACCAACACAAGCATGAATAGACTTTCATAGGTTGTTAGTTTAGTCTAGCTTCCTAGAGTTCATAAATGTAGCAAACCAAACTAACTAGGATTCATAAAACCTGACTCAAACGCAATTAGATATACATTACTTGGCACTTTGTTTCTTTACATCTGCAATAACATCACTTCCATATTATTCTCAAATTATACATGCATTTCAAGTCAAACCAAGCATTTTATGTGAAGAAACGAAATTCTATACAACCACTAAATTAATACTATCTCATTGGCATATATTATCATCGAACATGTGAAAGGCATGACCTGAGTAACAGGTTGATACTAAAACAGAAGACATGATGTGTTCTGCAAGCCATGAGAAAAAGTATTTGAATTCGTGTCAAGAAACCAACATATACATACATATTTCCTACGTTCCTTTGTGCATGTTTGCAAATGATTCTTCGTTGCTTAGCTTAAATTGTTTCATAGGAGTAGCATAAATCTGTTTCTGCTACGAAAAAAGCAATAATCCCTACCGATTAGATAAGAGATTATAATAACTACAGCAAAAATGACTCTGGTTGCAAAGAAGCAATTAGATTCTACAAGTGATAAGCTGATCTTGCAGTCCCTAGCTCCCCACCATCGGTGATTGTCACCAACTTTATCATCCCACATTAAAAATAAAAAAAATTGAAAATCTTTTACAAGCATGATGTAGGAGACATATTTGAGACCAAAAAAACTAGCCAAATTAATGATGATAACACAACCCAATCTTCCAAGCCCATCATCACGTTCACGAATCACGCCCAATCTTCCATCGAAGCCCGTCTTACACTTCCAATCGAATGCCTGCCACGAACTGGACCCATCCTTGACACCTAGTGCAATATGTAAATCGTTCTACTTTATATGTTCTCGATTGACATCCTCAAATTTACTTTTGAAATCGCCAAAATATATACTGACATTACACTTCATTTCTACAAATGCCGGTCCATTTCTAATGTCTACACTCTACACCGACACTCATCCTTTTTTTTTTTTTTTCTTTTATCTATTTTTTACATTTATTTTTTATTGGAGTTTTAGGAGGTTTGTATAATATGTGTATGTTCGTACTAGGTACTTTAAGGATTTAATTTTATAATCAGTTTGAAAACTGTATACTCTGTGAGATTATGTGTACAAGTATAGTGTAATGATATTTTTCCACCCACGGTCTTACATCGTTTCCTGAAGTTCCCAAGTTATTTTTTCTACAAAATAATACAATTTCTTGTTTAAGACCAATTTGTAAGTTGAGACCGTGAGACCAAAGCATTCTGGATCATCCATTCTACTGTATCAAATCTCGCGGGTCATGTTATAACCCGGTTTACTCCTTTCGGGTCATTAAACGGGTTATCTATAAATAATAGAATTGACCCATTTCTTTTTATTTTCCGTCATTGATCGATTGAAATATCAGAGAGTAGAGAGAAAAAGTAGAGAGAGAAAGTCTCCTCCGCCTGAATTGTTCTCGTCGCCGCAATCGAAGCTTCAGACGTCGTCTCCTCCGCTTGAATTAAGCTCGCCGTCATCGTGTTCGTCTTCTTCAGCTGTTGAAGGTTTGATTTCGTTCCTTTCTGTTGTTTTTCACTCATTTTCGAAACCCTAGTTTACTCATTTTCGCTTGAATCATCGTCTCCAGCGCCTGAAATCGTCTCCTCCGCGATGAGGTTCTCTGTCCTTTACGTCTAACTCTAACTCTACATTCTCTCCGATTTTGCTATGTTTATGCAGTTAATCCTCACAAGTCAAAGCTTACTTTTGCTCGATTTCTTCCCTCACATTTATGTAAGTTTCTCGATCTCCGTGTTTTCTATTTTGGTCGATTTTATGTAAGTCGAAGCTTATTTCATTCACTTCTGCTCGATTTCGCATGCGCTCGTTTTCATCTGTGTTTCGATCTGTGTTTCCTGCATTTTTTTCTGTTCATTTATTCGATTTTTGCTGGTGATCGATATTCTATGTTGTTTGTTTGTAAGGTTTACGTTGAGGTTTACAAATACTGTTTGGTTTGATTCAGTGTGTTAAGGTTTGTCTTAGATAGCATTGAGTTTCTGTTTAAATTATGCTGCATAATTTATGCATAAGGTTTGCTCTGTGTGGTTTCCATATATCCGTTTTACATAATCATTTTTTTGAGTTTCATATGATGTTTGTTTGAGTTTTATTTGATGTATGTTTGAGTTTTACCACTGCTGTCCATGCTCATATTTTTATATGCATTTTTTATTCAAATTTAACACAATGATAATGGTTCCTTTTCCATTCTGTAGCTTATTGAATTATAATTGTTCCTTTTCCATTTTTTTTCAAAGATAAAACTCAAACATGGATCATATAAAACTGAAACCTGTATCTTTGTGAAATTATAAATTTTCCTTTTCTATTCTGCAAAGATAAAACTCAAACCTGCTTCAGATAAAACTCAAACTTCTATACATTAATATGGTGCTTGAGGATAAATTTCATTTTTTTGAGTTTCATATGATGTTTGTTTGAGTTTTATTCGATGCATGTTTGAGTTTTACCACTGCTGTCCATGCTCATATTTTTATATGCATTTTTTATTCAAATTTAACACAATGATAGTGGTTCCTTTTCCATTCTGTAGCTTATTGAATTATAATTGTTCCTTTTTCATTTTTTTCAAAGATAAAACTCAAACATGGATCATATAAAACTGAAACTTGTATCTTTGTGAAATTATAAGTTTTCCTTTTCTATTCTGCAAAGATAAAACTCAAACCTGCTTCAGATAAAACTCAAACTTCTATACATTAATATGGTGCTTAAGGATAAATTTCATTTTTTTGAGTTTCATATGATGTTTGTTTGAGTTTTATTTGATGCATGTTTGAGTTTTACCACTGCTGTCCATGCTCATATTTTTATATGCATTTTTTATTCAAATTTAACACAATGATAATGGTTCCTTTTCCATTCTGTAGCTTATTGAATTTAACACAAATTTACCACTGCTGTCCATGCTCATATTATATTTGAGTTTTACTTATATATTATGTTTGAGTTTTACTTATATTATGTTTGAGTTTTACTTGAGTTTGAGTGTTTTGAGTTTATTTTCTTTGTGTTTTTTTTTGCATCAATCATGGTTAATATTTGCACTTATGATTCTAATGAAAAGAAAGGTAAGGGAGTTGATGCTACTGTTAGGGGAGCACCGAAAAAGGTTCAAAATGTTCGTAGGTCAACGAGGAATGAGCCCAGTGATGCTACTGTAAAGGTTCAACAACCTCGTAGGTCAAAGAGGAAACAACCTACAAACAGAGTTGTTGGTAAGTGTGTATGAGGTTTGATACACCCTTAGTTTTAGTTTGAGGTTTTATATGCTCTTTGTTTTGAGTTTTATTTTGGTGCTTGTTTGAGTTTTACCACTGTCCATGATTTTTATATGCATTCTAGACTGAGTTTAACATTGAACATTCATAGAAGCAATTCAATTAATTTTCAGGATATTTAGGGTTCATCAAATCATCTAGGCTTTTAGAAAAATATACACGCTTAGTTTTATTTTGAGGTTTGAATTTTATATGCTGTTTGTTTTTGAGTTTTATGTGGTGCTTGTTAGAGTGTATGTTTGAGTTAAGTTGTGTTAACTCTTGTATGTTGTTTTGTAGGGAATCAAAAGGAAAAAGACTTTGAGATACCTTCTGATGATGGTACACCTTCGAATTCTTTCGATACTCCTCAGAGTAAGAAAAGGAAATGTGATGATGATGATGATACTTCTGAGTACTCAGCTTCGGAGGCTTCAAAAGATAGTGTCAGAAATCCTAAGACACTTGATGTTGCTGTAGTCAAGCAAAGGAGGAAGACTGCTGATAAAGGCCCAACGGGAAAGAAGGAAATTGTGACAGTCTCACAAAAGGGTATATAAATGAGTATATATATTTTCTTTATGTTTATTTATTTCATACATATATTATATTATTCTGATTATTAATGTTTACTTTTTTATTTTTTAACTATGGCAGTGAAATTAAAAAAAATCAAAGGTCAAGAAAGCTGTGGTTGTAGCAAGGAATGGTATAACAACATTAATTAACGATAATTCTGCTCTGTATATAAAATTTTGCTTTGTAAATGTGTAAAATTCTGCTCTCTGTATGTATTGTTCTGTAAATTTGTTAAGAATGATGTTTAAAAATCATGTTATTTGTGAAAATTCTCTGCTCTGTATCTAAGTTTTTGCTTTGTAAATGTGTAAAATTCTGCTATGTATCTTTGTGAAATTATAAGTGTTCCTTTTCTATTCTGCAAAGATAAAACTCAAACCTGCTTCAGATAAAACTCAAACTTCTCTACATTAATATGGTGCTTGAGGATAAATTTCATTTTTTTGAGTTTCATATGATGTTTGTTTGAGCTTTATTTGATGCATGTTTGAGTTTTACCACTGCTGTCCATGCTCATATTTTTATATGCATTTTGTATTCAAATTTAACACAATGATAATGGTTCCTTTTCCATTCTGTAGCTTATTGAATTATAATATTTCCTTTTCCATTTTTTTTCAAAGATAAAACTCAAACATGGATCATATAAAACTGAAACCTGTATCTTTGTGAAATTATAAGTTTTCCTTTTCTATTCTGCAAAGATAAAACTCAAACATGCTTCAGATAAAACTCAAACTTCTACACATTAATATGGTGCTTGAGGATAAATTTCATATTTTTGAGTTTCATATGATGTTTGTTTGAGTTTTATTTGATGCATGTTTGAGTTTTTACCACTGCTGTCCATGCTCATATTTTTATATGCATTTTTTATTCAAATTTAACACAATGATAATGGTTCCTTTTGCATTCTGTAGCTTATTGAATTATAATTGTTCCTTTTCCATTTTTTTCAAAGATAAAACTCGTACATGCATCAGATAAAACTGAAACAAACACCAGATAAAACTCAATTTCTCTACTTAATATTGTCCTTGAGGATAAATTTCATAGTTTTGAGTTTCATATGATGTTTTGTTTGAGTTTTATCTGATGCTAGTTTGAGTTTTATCTGCTCTGTATCTAAGTTTTTGATTTGTAAATGTGTAAAATTCTACTCTCTGTATCTCTGTTCTGTAAATATGTCAAGAATCATGTTTAGAATCATGTTATTATCAATGTTTTTGCAGCTGATAAGAAAATGCGTCCTATTACAACTCAATGCAAAGTCAGTTCTATGTTCAATGTCATTAAATCTTTGACCGAGGAACAAAAGGCTGATGTCATTGCAATAGGCTTTGGAGGACTTTTGAAGCTTGGATTTGACGCCTTTCCGTTGAGTATAATACCGTGGCTGATGGACAACTTCGATTGCAACACTCATCTGCAAGATATTGGTGCCAATTCATACCATTTGACCGCTTTGGATGTGCATGACATCCTGAAGTTGCCATATTTCCCTCGGAATCCTATCCGTCTCTTCAAGCTGTCAGAGAAAGGACCAGATTTTCAGAGAGTTAAAAATGTTCGAGATTGGTGGGATTCTGAATTTACAGGTTATATTAGACGGAACCGGCCTGGATCACAGGTTGAGGTGTATGAGTTCCCGGAGTGCTAGGATGGCTGAAGCACTTATAACCTTCCACATGGCGGTCCTTCATTCAAGAAGCTGTTTGTAATGTATGCATGTGCGGTTTTTCTCGCTCCGACATCCAGCAGTAATGCAGATTTCAAGTATGTCATCGTCTGTAATTAATTATTACTTTTTTTTCTCAATTATGCAATGCTGTTTGTTTTGAGGTTAAGTGCGTTTTTAGTCTTTTATATGGTACTTGTTTGAGTTTTACATTTTTCAGCTTTTGAGTTTTAGGAGTTATATTTACTTGAGTATAAGTTTTATATGTTTGAGTTTTTATATCCTGTTTTGTTTCAGTTTTTATATTTGTTGTTGTTTGAGTTTTATATATATATGTATCTCTTTTTTTGTTGTCAGGCTTGCCTGTGCAATTGATGATGTGGACAAGTTGAAGGAGTTAGATTGGTGCTCCTTCGTCATTACAAACATTGTTCAAGGCTTCAATAAGCTTCTTGGGGAGGGTAACAGTAAGAACAAGAGTACACTCTATGCTTGTGTCCCTGTGATGTTGCTTGCATATGCGCATAGGTACGTCATCTTATATTATAACTTTTCAGTTTTTTTTTTTTACATGTTTAATCGTCATGTTATCTTTAGCTAACTTTTTTTTATTCATTTACAGATTCATGTACAAAGGCAACGACATGCCAATAACGTTGCCTTTGATTCAGCATTGGACTAATGACATACTCATTGAAAGATTTGCTGCTGAGGAGATCCGCGGTTTTGGTAAACAACCAAAGAGCAAGATAGAGTTTCCCATCAGTAAGGGATGTGATCTACCGGGGCTTTCTCTTGAACAAATTAATAAGGATGAAACTGAGGATTCCGATGATAGAATTCTCAAATTCTGCATCCCTGAAGGAATCCCAACAAATGCACAGTTGGAGAAGGAAACAATTGATGTGAGTATTCTTATTGAGTATTCTCAATTCTATAGGAATGTTTTTGTACATTAATAAGGTGTTTGAGGATAAGTTTTATATGTTTGAGTTTTATATGCTTTCTGTTTGAGTTTTATTTGGTGCTTGTTTGAGTTATATCACTGTCGATGCACATTTTTTTTTTTTTAATATATACTTGAGTTTTATATGCTCTCTGTTTGTGTTTCATTTTGTGCTTGAGGTTTACTGCTGTCCATGAGTTTTATATGCATTACAGACTTAGTTTAAGCTTAAACATTCATAGAAATAGGATTCTCAATTCTATAGGAATGTTTTGTGTCCATTAATAAGGTGCTTGAGGATAGGTTTTAAATGTTTGAGTTTTATATTATGTCTGTTTGAGTTTTATATTGGTGCTTATTTGAGTTATATTACTGTTGATGCATGTAATATGTTTATTATATGCTTGAGTTTTATATGCTGCCTGTTTTGAGTTTTTATATATATCATGTTTGAGTTTTTATATGTATCATGTTTGTTTTTTTAGCCGCTTGACTACGGATGGAGGCTATTGAAGAGGAACATGGATGTGGTATTTCGCCATCATTCTGAATTCATGAAGAAGTACCATTCCACTCCAGTTGATAGAGACTATAGTTGTTTAGATTCTCAAAAATTCTGGACTGACAATGGAGTTTACAGAGAGCTGGATGAATGCACAAAAGATCACTGTGAAGCAGTAACAGCAACAATTGTTGCTAATTACAACCTTGGTGTTTGTCCAACACAACGTGAAGAAGATGCGAAACAAAAGATTGTTGAGTTGAACAATGAAAGGAGCCAAGTAGATATTATTGGATTTGAGACTCAGACTGAGACTGAAGAATTGAATGATGGTACATATATAATTTATGTGTTTTACTTTGATATTAAGATTGTAATGGACTGCTTTTATAATCTTTTGCTAACTTAGATGTTTTACATTTTTTATACAGTCATCAAAGATCTTTGAAACACAGTCACAACTCCTGCTCATGCTTCTGCTTCTACTTCTGTTACTCATGTAACAGAAACTCAATCAAATGAAATTCGAAAAGTGCATTTTTCAGATGATTTGGTCAGTCAGCACATGGAAATAGAAAAACTGAAAAAGATTGATGAATTAGAGGAGTTCAAGGAAGGACAAAAGCAAGGTAATTTTTTTTTGAACAAAAGTGATGGTATGTTAAAGTTTATAAGAAAATGATTTTTATGTGGTGTTTTGCTTGAGTTCTATTTGGTTAATGTTTGAGTTTTACATCTATCATATTCCTAATTATGAACATTTTGTTTTCTTTGCAGATGAAGATTTGGATTTACATATTGATGTCTTGGGATGTAGCGAGGCAGTAGGAGCTCCAGATAGACATATGTCATTAGTTTCTTAGTGGATGAGGCGTCATGCAAAGGACTTCGTTGATATGAAGAGTCTCAGGAAAGAGACTTGTGTTTACATGATATACATGTCTGAACTTTGGAAAATGTATTTCTTTTTTTCTTTTTTTTGTTATATGTGTGTGTTTTGAGTATTGTATTCTGGCTGTTTGAGTTTTATGCATATAATGTTTTGAGTTTTATTTATTTGTATATTTTTCAGTGATAGAAAAGAGCAAGTGAAACAAGGTGATGTTGCTTTGGGTGTTGAAGACTTGTCATTTGCTGAGTATCATACACTTACCTACATAAGACCTGAGGATGTGTTGACATTAGCTTCTGATAACTCAATCTATGATTCTTGCATTGATGCCATATCTGTTTCAATTAACCATGCTGAGATTATTAGAAGCAAAGATGAACCTCGTATTTGCTGTTTTGGAATTCAATTGCATGTAAGTGTTATCAGATTTTCTGAGTAATTGCTTAAGTATACATGTTCTGTTTTTTAAAGTAACATTTTTTATTTTATAGGGATTATTACGTCTACACCCCCTGCTAGATAGCACCTTTTCATCTGAAGGACCATCGTATTTTTAATTACATTTGGATCCATTTTTCCTTATCCGAGTTGACAAAAAAATATTGGTCTTTTCTCTCTCTTCTCCCCAAACATGGCCTTAGATTTTCTTTTTTAATTTATCATTTTTTTTCCTTTTTACTTTTTTTTTCTTCTTCTTATTAAAAAATCCGGTGCCGGAATCCGACACCGGAACCGGTGGCAGCTCCGGTCAGAGATGCCACGCAGCTCCGACCGTGAGCTGCCATGGCAGCTCCGGGCAGCTCACGGTCGGAGCTGCGTGGCAGCTTCCGATCTGGAGCTGCCATGGCAGCTCCGGTCAGAGCTGCCCTGGCAGCTCTGACCGGAGCTGCCACCGGTTCCGGTGCCGGATTTTTGAAGAAGAAGATGGAAAAAATAAAAGGAAAAAGGATGAAAAAAATTAATTTTGGGACTTATTTTTTCATATTAATGTTGTTGGGATAGATTTGCAATTACATTTGGGATCCATTTGAAAATTTTAAAAGTTTTTCGTGTAAATTTCATAAACTAGAAAATATTGAGGGTCAATGTATAATAAACATAAATTAATGTTGTTTGGTCAATGCAAAATTCTGAATTTTGACCAGGGGCAAAAATGTACTTTTCACGTTTTAATTCGCGAAAAGTCAAGATCGTGGACCTGGATGTAATTAAAATCCATCTAGTTGGAGACTATATATAATTGATGAACTAATGGTCCGTTATATGTAATTAGGACATCTAAGAGGGGTACTGTATGTAATTTGCCCTATTTTATATTTGTTATTTGTTGTAGTATTATTGGTCGACTCTTGCTGGATATACTCCGAGGGCTGACGAGTCACATGTGCCTACTGTTGAAGAGTTGAATAGAGCAAAATTGAGTTTAAATAATTTTATGGACGGATGAATTTTGAATACATTTCAATCCAACTTTGAGTTCTTGAAAACTGTGAAACAGGTAATTTAATTTTTATTCATCTTTTATTTATATACAGTGAGTTTTGAATATATGTTCTCTGAATTTTATATGTATTTGTTTTTCTTTGCAGTTCTTCTTTCCACATTTCGAAGATAATTCTAGAAAAAATCAAGAAAATCACTTTACACTATTTGTTGTCTGCATTGAATCCAATAAAATTTATCATCTGGACAATCGCATTCCTAATACTGAAAGGTGCAAGGCTTTGGCAGGTGTACTGGTAAGTTTAGATTTTTTGTTATTTACTGCTATTTTTCGTAATGTTTTGTTCATGTATTGAAGTTTTTTGTACTGTTGTGTATATGAAAAGTTTGGTCATTAATAAAGCTTAGACTATTTGCCTCATTCATTCAAGTAGATTACTTATTAATCACTATTTTTTTTTTTTAGAGAACAAATTTGGCAGGTTACTTGCACGGACATGGACACCCTGATGCTGCAAGAATTCTTGATTTTCCTCTTATTTATCCTCAGTGTCAATGGGCAAATAGATCAAAAAATGACTATGACTGTGGTGTTTATGTTATTAAAGAAATGGAGTTCTTCAGAAATGGAAATTATTCAGGACCTTCAATGACTAAGGTACTAATTAGCTTATACCATGTATGAGATTTGTTTATAATATGAGTTTATATTAATTTCTCTTTTTTAATATATTTTTACCAGGTTGCTGAAAGGCGTCGTATGAGAGCTGAAATAATTGCTTCAGTTGCTCTGTCTGACGCAAATACAAAGAGAAATCGGTTGTTGACCAGTGTCAGGAAGTTTAGTGAAGATAAAAGAGAACATATCTGCAGTGACTTAGAGAGAATCATAGCCCAGAATAGGAAATTAAACAAGCTGAAAGTTATTAAATAGAATCATGTATAGAATCATTTCTTAGATTCATTGTGATTTTTGGAGGACCATGAACATGTTTCAAGGATCGCTTTTCTTTTGTGTAATTGTTCATGGCTTATTCAAGATTGTTAATTCTGTAGGAATGTTTTCTGCATTGTTGTTTTGAATGATAATTGTTCCTTTCCCATTATATGTAGCTTATTGAAATTATAAGTATTCCTTTTCTATTCTGCAAAGATAAAACTCAAACATGCTTCAGATAAAACTCAACTTCTCTACATTAATATGCTGCTTGAGGATAAATTTCATATTTTTTGAGTTTCATATGATGTTTGTTTGAGTTTTATCTGATGCATGTTTGAGTTTTACCACTGTTGTCCATGCTCATATTTTTATATGCATTTTTTATTCAAATTTAACAGAATGATAATGGTTCCTTTTCCATTATGTAGCTTATTGAATTATAATTGTTCCTTTTCCATTTTTTTCCAAAGATAAAACTCAAACATGCATCAGATAAAACTCAAACCAACACCAGATAAAACTCAACTTCTCTACATTAATATGCTGCTTCAGGATAAATTTCATATTTTTTTGAGTTTCATTTGATGTTAGTTTGAGTTTTATCTGATGCAGGTTTGAGTTTTACCACTGCTGTCCATGCTCATATTTTTATATGCATTTTTTATTCAATTTAGACAAGTCTGATTGGGAAACTAAATATGTAATGCATATACTGATATTAACACATTTTATTTTAAACTAATATACATTATTTTTCTACCTAGTCTAAACTTCAAATCTGAGACCCTATCACAAAACGTCTAACATGATAACACGAACATAATATTTGAATGTAATAAACTGACCTACCTAATCTACTGTCAATGTTATAGCATTTTCCACACATGTAATAAGGCCTAGATTACATTGAATAGAATGCCATTCTGCAAGCTTCTACGATTGCGATCATTCTCATCAATCGTATGCTCCACGTCCACGTCTATCTCCTGTGTTGTAGCAGCAAAGTAGAGTTCTCTATCATCAATTCCAATGCGCTGCTCAGTTTGCTGAAGCGTCATTCCCAAATTCCAGAAGTAGTCGGCCACATCATTAGGATTGAATGGACGTATGTCTTCCCGATGGTTGTTTGAAACCGATATACCGGTATTAGTTCCTGTCACCAATACGATGTGAGGCCTTGAAAACCTTATATGATTGCTCAAGTCAGCCTCATAGTTTCTTGGAATGACGTTGCTATCTTCAATGGTATGTGCTGCATTCAACCATATGAACCTGTATCTATATCGGTGCGATAGGCGTTCTTTCATATCCATTGATATCGTAACAACCCAATTCTGTTCTTCTGTCAGACGGACATTGATTTTTAGTTCATGCTCCGTCGATATAGATATGAATTTCCAGAATGCTTTGCCGCGATGTTCAGCCAGTGTTCGTGGGTTATCAATGTTGATAGTTTCAATATGTATGTGCGACATTTTTTTACTTTTTTTCTGTGTTTTGCTGTTTCAAGTATTTCCAGAAATACTTCTTTCTGTTCTTCTGTGTTTTGTTGTACTCGATTGAATGTTGATGATCAAACTGATGTTGTCCTCAATATTTATAGGAGTGCACAAACCTGTTATCAAGAGTCATGTGTTTTTCATGAAGTGTTTTGTCTTGTTGGAAGTGTTTTATCAAGAGTCATGTTTTTTCATGAAGTGTTGTCTTTACACGCTAGTTCCTTACCAATAGCAGAAGAAGCGGCTTTTCTTATTAATAACTAAAATAAGCGTTTCTTCAAAAATAAAAATAAAAAATAATAATAAAATTAACACAAAATGAATAATATCTCTCAAAGGGTTTTTATTTCTCTCAAAGGGTTTCTCTCTAAACCGTTTCTCCTTCTTTCAATTGTCGACATACAAGATGAATATCACAGTCTGTTTGGATCAAATCTGTGCCGGCGACCGTGTCTGCAAGCCTTTGTTGAAGTTTATTAGTATCAAACAAACAAATGTGGATCCATCAACAACAGTGCGTTACAGGTTTACTCTATTTGATTCTCTCAATACTCACCATGCCACGCTTTGTACATACCTAAATTTTCGAGTGAAGAATAACCTTGTTCGTAGTGGATCTATTATTGAGCTGAATGATTACTGTTAGGAAACTTGTAATTTTGATGAGCAATTAACCATGCTAAATTAAGAACAGTCCAGTAACTAGTACTCTTAAGGTCCATAGGAATTTAGAATTTTAAGGACATTGTAAAAGAGGAACGTTTGCTGATGACTTAGATAGGTGTTAGATAAGTTATTTCTTTTGTGGATGACGTACTTTAATTTCTGTGAAGAAATTAATTTATTGACACATTTGCGTATGATGTATTTTATTTTCTGTAAAGAAAATATCTTATTGATGCTTAGCTTTAATTAATCTTATTTTCTGAAAAGAAAATGACCTATTGAAGCATTTGCTGAAGATGTATTTTGTTTATTACAAACAAATTATTGAAGCAAATAAGAAACCGGTCAGAATCTTGAAGACTTTTGAAGATCTGAAGACTTGAAGACTTGAAGACTTGAAGATTGCTGAAGGCTGGTAAGGCACGTGTTGCTCAGAAAGTGAAATTTTCAGCAACAGCATTGCATAAGTGAAAATCTGAAAGACAGAGTAGGTTGTGCTTGCTGAAACTGAGAATGAACACTTGCTGATGAACATATGTGACCTCTTGTTGAATGTACGTGATTTTGCGCTCCAATGTTACTGTTTGAATTCTATTCAAAGGTGCATTTAATGCAAAGCTTACACACGAAGGACATGAAGACTAGAAGACAAACAAAGGTTGCTGCTGAAAGAACAAAAGCAAGATAGTGACATGTTAAGGAACAAAAGCCTTAGGATTTGAAATTCAAACGGCTCCTTACTTGCACTATAAATAGAGGTCATCCGGCAAAGAGTTGAAGTGTGTCAACAACGTGATCAAACTCTCACTTGTGCTTAAAATTCACAAACCTTCAAACACTCTTACTGCCATTGATCCGTTCCAAGACTTAAAGCTTGAAAAAGCTACTTGTGAAGAAGTAGAACAAACTCGGCTAAGAAATTAGTTAAGTGTTCTTTCTTTCGAACAAGAACAAGTCTTGACACCAGAAACAATCAAACTTGTTTACTGCAAAGTATTCCAAGTTGTGTTTCTTAGATTACTTGTTGTAACTGAATAAGTTATAATTAAGTTATCTCACCCCAAAACTCTCTAACTGAAAATACACCCTTTCAGGCGTGATATTCAGGGGGAACTTAATCGAGCAAGCTTTTGCTGATTAAAAGTACCAAGTTTGGTGGAGAACAAGGTTGAGTTCTCTAGTTTAGGTTGGAGACAAAGCAAGTGTGCTTTGGTCTCTGTTGAATCGCTTTAGATAGGAGATTGTAAGGAACCTCAATCATATCTTAGTGGATTCAGTCCTAGAAAGGACAAAGTGGATTAGTTGGGAGATTACGCCACTCTCAGATACCACTCTAAAAGTGTTTGTGTGATTTACTTACTGCATTTAGCTATCAGCAAATTATATCTGTTTGTACACAGTCACTCACATCACTTGCTGAAAAAGCACTTATCGTTTCAAAGACTTCCGCTCTCTGATTTTAAGTATCAGCAAACCAAGCTACTGTAAAGTAACTTATGCTTGCTGAGAAAGTTAAGTATCAGCAACCTCATTACTGAAAAGTAATAAGTACTTGCTGAGAAAGTTTTAAACGACAAAAGTTTGAAAAGACTATTCACCCCCCCTAGTCTTTTCTTGTTGTTTAAAGGGACCAACAAGTGGTATCAGAGCGAGGTTCTTTAGCCTTCTGCACTGAACCTAGATCCCCTTAAGTGCTTTCCGTAAATCTCTTTCACTTGATCAGTTTGGTAGTGCTTTGCTGACAGGATGTCTTTAGGAGATGCTCCCTTGCTGAAGCTGGAAAATTACGAGAAATGGCGAAACATCATGATGTTACATCTTGAGGCCATTAGTGATGAGATGGTCACCGTCATTAATGATGGACCTATCAAGATCTCCAAGGTTGAAAGGAGTTTCCCTCATAGAACCACTGAAGCTAGAAAGGAAACCATCCAAGGCGAACCATCAGATACGGTTGTGCCAAAACCAAGAGAGGAATGGACTTCTGACGAAGCTAAGAGATTCCGTCTTGATGGCCAATCAAGAAATATCATCATCAGATCAACTCCGGATACCATACAGTGCAAACTGTGGGGTGCTAAGACTGCTAAAGAGGCTTGGAAAATGGTTCAAGATCTTTGTGCTGGATCTGACAAGACCAAGGAAAACAAACTTGAAGTACTTAAGCTGAAGTTTCAAAACTTTAAGCAAGGTGCTAACGAGTCACTGGAAGACTTGGACTTCAGATTCACAACACTTGTTAGTGAAATGGCAGCGCTGGGTGTTGAAAATTTTTATTCAGATTCTGAGAAAGTGAAAACTATCATCAGAAGTTTGAATCAAGAGTGGATCCATACTCAGAATTTCTATTATAATCAAGGAATGCCTGACATTACACCAACTGAGTTGTTCTCTCATCTTGCTACTGTCAATTATGAGACAAAGCAAAGAGAAAATGTGTTTGCTGAAAAATCGCAAAACATTGCTCTTGCTGCAAAGCCGTCATCTTCTGAAAAGAAGAATGATAAAGAGCCTGCTGATGAAAATGCTTTAGTTGTTAAAAACATGAAGAAATTCATCAGTAAGGAACTTGAAAGGCGAAAAGCAAAAGAGAAGCTGAAAAAGCATCTTGGTAATAACTACCATAAATACAAGAATGATACTAGCTCGCTGAACAAGCAAGCTCAGCAAGCTACATCATCAGAAGAACCAGCAGTTGGAAATGATCTATGTTTTTACTGCAAAAAGCCTAGACACTTCAAAGCTAATTGCCCTTTGCTGAAAGGCAAATCTGCTGAAAAGAAGAAGAAGTTCAAAAGAGCTTTCATTGTTGAAGAAAAGAAGAAGCTTCAAGCAAAAATCGATGCATTGTGCATTGAGACAAGCTCCGAAGACAGTGAGGATGAAAGTTCAGACACCGACGATGAGGAAGCCACTCTAGACGTGGAGATTGGCAAAGAAGTGTGTGGAATAGCTATGGAAGCTTATCCAGATGTGTCGAACTACGAATTCTGCCTCATGGCCGGTCAGGTAAATAATTCTACCTCTGACTCAGATTCAGAAAGTGAAGACGAGATTGATCTTGACAAGATTCAAGGAGAAATCGAAAGATTTGAGAAAACTCTCAGCAAACAGCAAGAAAAACTTCAACTTGCTGAAACTCTGACCAAGCAAACTACTGAAAAGTACGTTTTGCTGAAGGAAGAGACAGAAGAAAAGGATGCTGAAATAAGGCGTCTTAAAAAATTGATTGCTGAGGCTGCAGAGAAAAATTCTCAAATGGCATTAGAATTGGAAGAGTATCAGTCCTCAATTCTAAAGTTACTTGCTGAAATCCAAGAAATGAAAAAGATGAAAATCAATTTCAAATCCTATGTGGAAGCAAGTAATACGCTGACTGAACTAAACTCTTATTTGAGAGATCCATCTCAGAAAGAAGGTTTAGGAGCAACGTGTGAAGGTGATAACGTAGAAATCTTGAGAAAAGATAAATCACTGATCTCCTTTGTACGTGCTACTGATAGTAGTCCACCAGTGATCTATCAGTTTGGTCAAACTAAGGTTGCTGAAACATGCAATCAAGTACCTATGACCATAAAGCCCGCTGTTGCTACTCAAAGTAACAAGACTTTAAAAGGAAAACAGGTTGCTGTGAAGCAAACTGGAAGGAAAAAGAATGTCGTGGAGCATTCCGCCAAACAAGTTGCTGAAAAGCAAGTTGTTAAGTCTAAAGGAAAGATTACCAAAAGTAATCAGAAGTCCTTTGCTGACAAACCTGAATCAAGTAAGGTTGCTGATGCTAAAACTCAGCATTCTCCAAAGCGTGGACTCGGTTTCAAAACCAAGCAAAGTCAACTCTTTCATGAGTATAAGCAAAGTCAGCAAAGATACTTCAAAGAGATGAAGATAACCAAGCCTAAGAGTTCTGAAAAGACTCCCAATGCTAGGACTAGAAGGAACCTTGCCAGAAAAGAACTTACTGAAAAGTATGTTCAGCAAAAAGGTCAACAGAGCAAGACACCACATCAGAAAGTGGATTTGACCAGCTCGAGTCAAAAGTCTTTCAGCTCAAAACCTCCTAGTTCCTCAGCAAGTAGAAAACAAGTCAAAGTTGAAAAACTTCAGACTTGGGTTTCCACTGGACGCATTCTTGAACATGTTAATGGACATCCATCATTGGATAATTAACTTGTTTGCTCTTGATTGTGCAGACTGCAGCCACGGAGACAAACGATGCAATCTGGCACTTTGATAGTGGTTGTGGAAAGCACATGACGGGCAACAAGAATAACCTTATAAACTATAGACGGTGGTCTAAAGGTCCAACAATAAGGTTTGCTGGTGGAGGCTCTGGTTCTACAAAAGGCTATGGTGACGTGAAGTTAGGATGCATAACCATTACTGGAGTTCTTTATGTCAAAAATCTTAAGTTTAACCTTTTCAGCATGAGTCAGTTTGCTGACAAAGGATACTTCATCAAAATCAAAAGTGATGAATGTAAACTTATAGATTTCGAGACTAAAAAGGTAATTATGATTGCAAGAAGATCAGGAGGCTTGTACACCGTAGATTGGTCTTCAGCAATCGTTGAAAAATGCCTTGTCTCAGATCACGATTGCCTTGCTGAAAAAGCATGGTTATGGCATAAACGAACAAGTCATCTAAACTTCAAGACGCTGAATAAGCTGTCTAAAAAGGCACTTGTAGTTGGATTACCTAAGGTTACTTTTAAGAAGGATGGTGTTTGCAATGCATGTCAGCAAGGAAAGCAAACCAAATCCTCTTTCAAGAACAAGGCAGTACCGTCAACTACAAAACCTTTACAACTCTTGCACATGGACTTGTTTGAATCTTATTCAACAAGCTATGCTGGTAAGAAGTATGGTCTGGTCGTGGTGGATGACTATTCAAGATTCACTTGGGTAGTATTCATCAAGCACAAATCTGAAACCAGGACTGAAATACCTAACTTGCTGAATAAGCTTGAAGTCATGAAAAATGACAAGGTAAGAGTCATAAGGACAGACATGGTACTGAGTTTGTAAACCAGTACATAACTGAATATTGTACCTCAAAAGGTATACAACATCAGTTATCCTCAGTAAGAACACCACAGCAAAATGGTGTTTCTGAACGGAAGAATCGTACCCTGAAAGAAGCCGCAAGAACAATGCTTGCTGACACTGAGATAAGTGAGGCTTACTGGGTTGAAGCGATTAATACCGCCTGCTATACTCAGAATAGATGTTTGATTACTAAGGAATACAACAAAACTCCTTATGAATTGTTTGTTGGAAGACCTCCTAACATCACTCATCTAAGAGTATTTGGTTGCAAGTGTTTCGTTCTTAACAATGGTAGAGAATACCTAAGAACATTTCAACCAAAGGCAGACGAAGCGATATTTCTTGGCTACTCCTTGCATAGTAAAGCTTACAGAGTTTACAACAAAAAGGCACAAAAGATTGAAGAATCTGTGCATGTTGTATTCTACGAAAAGACACAAGGTGTGCCTGCTGAAGAAGAAATATCAGAATGTCTGAAAAAGCTAATCATACATGAGCAAAGAACTGAGTCTGATGCTAGGCAAATCAAGTCAATTGAACTAAATGATGATTCTGACAATGATTCTCCTTCCCCGAGTCATGACAAGATAAATATAGTTCACGACAAAGAATTTCCAGCAAAAGATACGGTTGCTCCGGAAGTTGCTGAAATTACGCAATCTCCAGTGCCTGCTGATGAAATATCTCAACCCAGCAATGCTGAGCAAGCAGTTGCTGATGATCAAATCTCAGCAGAAACACAAATTCCCAGTAGTACTGAACAAGTACATACTGAAGAGTCACATGCTGATGAGCAAACGTATCCTGATCCAACAAACAGGAAACCTGTTAATAAATGGATTTAGAGATCATCCCTTTACGGATATGATTGGCGATATTAATAAACGCCAAGTGACTAGATCCAAAGCTACTCAAGGACTTGCTGAAGAAGCAACTGTCGTAGAAGTAGAATCTTTATTCTCTTGCTTTGTTTCAGAAATTGAACCTAAAACCATAGAAGAAGCTTTGAAGCATTCTGAATGGATAAAGGCAATGCAAGAAGAATTGGATCAATTTGAAAGAAACAAAGTCTAGAAACTTGTGCCACTTGCTGAAAATAAGAAAGCTATTGGTACAAAGTGGGTGTTCAGAAACAAGCTGAGCGAGTCTGGTGAAGTAACAAGAAACAAAGCACGCTTAGTTGCTCAAGGTTACTGTCAGACTGAAGGATTGGACTATGATGAGTCTTACGCTCCAGTTGCAAGATTGGATGCAATTAGGCTTTTCTTGGCCTTTGCTGCTCACAATGACTTCATTGTTTACCAAATGGATGTTAAGAGTGCATTCTTAAATGGTGAACTTGCTGAAGAAGTCTACCTAGAACAACCCCCTGGCTTTGAACTTCCCTCAGAAACCAAGATGGTATATAAGCTTCAGAAAGTTGTATATGGTCTAAAGCAAGCACCAAGAGCATGGTATGATACCTTAGCTAAGTTCTTGCTGGAAAATGGTTTCAAGAAAGGTGAAGTTGATAAAACTCTTTTTACCATGAACCATGATGGTAAATTAATCTTAGTTCAAATTTATGTGGATGACATAATTTTTGGATCTAAGGACAAGCAACTTTGTGATGATTTTGCCAAACTCATGACAAATAAGTTTGAAATGAGTATGATGGGAAAATTGAATTATTTCCTAGGGTTGCAAGTCAAGCAACTCAAAGATGGAATATTCATAAATCAAGCAAAGTATGCGAAAGAAATGCTCATAAAGTTTAGGATCAAAGAGGATGAAAAACCTGAAAAGATCCCTATGAGTGTTGGTACCAAATTGGGCTATACTAAAGAGGACAAAAGTGTTGAAGAACACAAGTATAGGAAGCTCATTGGTTCCTTGTTGTATTTAACAGCAAGTAGACCTGACATTCAGTATGCTGTTTGTGTGTGTGCAAGATTCCAATCGGATCCAAGAGAATCACACTACAAAAAGGCAATTAAAATACTGAAATATGTTAAAGGTACAGTCAATGTTGGATTATGGTATCCAAAAGATTCTGGACTTGAATTGGTTGGCTATTCTGATGCTGATCATGGTGGATCAACTCTTGATAGAAAAAGTACCTCTGGAACTTGTCAGTTTTTGGGTACTAGATTAATATCATGGTTCAGCAAGAAGCAAACGTGTGTCGCCAATTCATCTACAGAATCTGAATACATTGCAGCTGGTTGTTGCACAGCTCAAATCCTATGGATTCAACAACAATTAAGAGATTATGGTATTTCTGCAAAGAAAACACCAATCTTTTGTGATAATACAAGTGCTATTGCAATTACGAAAAATCCTAAGTTTCACTCTAGGACCAAGCACATTGATATTAGACATCATTTCATTAGAGATCATGTGGAAAAAGGTGATATTGAGGTTGTGAAAGTAGGTACTGAAGATCAGCTTGCTGACATCTTTACCAAGCCCCTACCGGATAATAGGTTCGCAATGCTAAGGTATAACCTTGGATTGATTGAACTACCTCAATAAAGGATACACTTGGCAGAATGCTGAAACAGGTATTCAGCAAGCCAAAGTATTCCTGTCCAAAAGACCAAGTCACTAATTTCTTCTAAGAAATGATAAGTCACAACATGATTGCTGAAACAGGCATTCAGCAAGTAATTCCTTCAAAACAAGTATTTGTTAGGAAACTTGATCACTTGCTGAGACAGGAACTCAGTAAGTGAAAGAACTTAAGGATTGCTGAGACGGGTACTTAGACAATCAAAAGATACTGAAACAGGTATTCAAGTATCAAAGGAATTTTCTGAAACGGGAATTCAGAAAAAGAGCAAAATCTCATCTCTCAGATTTTACCAAAGGATGTCTCAAATGCAAAAAGAATTTACTGATACGGGAAATCAGAAATATCTTTTAAACTTAGAAAATATGAGATATCTAAGTAAGGGGGAACTTTCAGCAAGTAGCTAGATTGTTAATTCAAACTCGCTGAAAAGATTCTTGTCTATTTCAGCAAGCAATCTATCCCTTATTACTCGGTAAAATCAATTTGTGACGTTAAGCTGGCACAGATAAACTCGCAATAAATCATGACATGAAATTCAATCGTGGCCATTGATTAAAAGGAGTTATTAATCTAACGGCTAACAAAACAAAGAGAGAGAGTGCTCTGACGGTTTTAGTTAGTGGGCCACTACGCATTCAATGCAAAGGCTCCACTATCTCCAGTGTTTCTCTGTTTTACCCTTGCTGAGAACTCAAATCGATTGAGTTTCTCACACACCAGAGACACTATATAAAGAAGGAGTTAGAGAAATGACAAAATTCTTTAACTCACATTTCCTTTCTCTGCAATTTCTAGCCTGAAACTACTGTACCTCCGGTCAAAAAGCAAACTATCTTTTTCGTACAATTTCTTGCTCTATATAAAGAAATGGCTCCCAAGAGACAGTCATCTAAGTCCTCAAAATCGTCAAAGGTTGACAGTGCTGAAACACGCATTGCTCCGGTGACTGCTCCGGTGACTTCTCTGACCCAAGACACAGAAAGTTGTGTTGAAAAACGACCGAATCACTGTAAACCTATGCCTCCGTCATATCTTGACACTGCAAAGTGTGAGATGTTGATGCAATGGGGAGGGTTTGCAAAAGAAAAGTACATTAGGTACTTTTATGAACAAGAACTTGATGACCAAAATGAAGAGGCGCTTGAGTTCATCAAGCAGCAAGGCCTCATGAACTTTATCTCTGCTCGCACTAAGCAAGTGAGCATGATTGATACCATGGAGTTCTACAATAATGCAGAAATCCAGTCCCTTACAGACAGTAATGGAGTCACTGAAAAAGTGATCCTTACTTATGTTCAGAACACGCAAATCGTCCTGAAATGGACTGATTTAGCGGAGATTTTTCAGATTCCAACCACTGGAACTGAAGATGACGTCACTGCTTCTGACGAAGAAATTGAAGCTTTCTACAGTGACGTCAGAAATGCAAAAATGAAGAAAGGCGAGATAGCTCCCGTGACTTGGACAAAGCACGTTAAGAGAAAGCATCTCTGCCCTTCACTTGGTCTAGTAGCTCTGCTACTGATTAAAGTTCTTGACTCCCAAGTTGGAGGAATTGACCAAGTAGGCCTGAGAAGATGGCCATTGCTGATGCATATCCATGAGAATAAATCGGAACTTAACTGGGCTAAGTACATTTTCAACAGGCTTGTTGATTGTGTTACTAAGTTTAAGGTAAAGGTAGAAGACAACAAGGTCTCACCTTCCTTTCCAGTTATGTATGGAATCAAGATATGCTATATCCTTGAACATTTCAGGATTCAGCTAAGAAACCCATTGCCAATCAAGAAATCTGTGTGCAATGTGGGAAGATCTTTCTACAAGCAGAATGTACCTAAGATTGCTGGTAAGAAAACCAAGAAGACAACAACTGCAAATGTTGTCAGCACAAGCCAGCAAGAAAGGTATACAACAGCTGCAGATGTTACCACTCAGCAACTTAGAGATGAAACTGCTGTTGGTGGTGGTAACACAAATGAAACTGCTGTAGAAAATCAACAAGGTACGTGTACAACAGCCGTTGCTGAAAATGCAACAATAGATGACTCTGGGAAACTGGAGAAATCTAAAAAGAAAAAGAGGAAAGCTGATGATGACACTCAGACTGCAGCGTCATCAGCAAATCCCGTACCTAAGAGGAAACGGACAAGTAACAAAAGAAAGAAGACACTGGCTTCTCAGTCAGTCCCCAATGTCCAAGACTCCTCAGTCAATTCCCAGACAAATGCTGAAACGCATTTGCCAGTAGATGTTGCTGAAATAATTACTGAAACATATATCAGCAATGTTGAAGTGTTTGCGGAAGCCTTCAACAATCAACTTAACGTTGATAACTCTACTGAGAATAGACCACAAGGCAGTGGAAATGAAATTCCTGCCCAAGTCCCAGATATCTACATTGTAGATAATCTAGATGATCAACCATGGAACCAGTAAGCGACATTGCTGCTGATCTGCAAAGAGCGGCACTTGCTGATGCTGCTGAACAGATGGTTGCTGAACAAGCAACTCATCAAGTTGCTGAAACCCAGCTTGCTGATGGACCAGTTGCTGAGATAGCAATGGTTCCAGTTCCTGAAGTTGCTGAAACTCAAGAAGCATTATTCAAAGACGCATCTCTTGATGCTGAGAATACTGGCCGAAGTTCACCCAAGACTTCAATTGACAAAGTCCAGCTTGTACTGGAAGATTTAAGCAAACAAATGGAGTTGGAGATTGAAGAATCATCCAACAAGTCAATTGATCTCTTCATGACAAGCAGTGAGCTTAAAGGTCAAGATGCTTCTGCTCAACTTGTCAATTCAGAGACAAGGGAGATTGCTGAAACCGCACAGCTTTCTCAGTTAGAGCAAACTCAGAAGTCTGCTGAAGAAACAGTCCAAGAAGCTGAAGAAACTGTTAATGCTGAAAGGACTGAGCCACAACCTGTCCTTCCTCAGCAGGTAGTTAATTCAACCATCAGTAAAACTTCAAATTCTGAAAATTGTTCTTTTGCTAAAATTATTCTTTCTCTACAGACTTCTCAAGATACAAGTCAGATGGTTGCTGAAGCCTCTGCACCAGAACCAACACTCCCTGCTCAGCAGGTAGTTAATAATTTTGGTATAAAAACTAAGTTTGACAGCTTAGTACTTGTGTCTAATTTTAATTTATTTCAGGATGAACAAATGGAGGATGCTACTCAAGCTCCTCATGGAATGGAAATTGTACTACATGAGCTTGCTGACTCTCAGCAGGTAAATCATGTTTCAGATTTAAACTCTAAAACAATTCTCCAAACCAATCCTGATCTAAATAAAATTCTTTTTCAGGCTCAAAAGGAGACCACTGAAGTGGTACTCATCACTGAAGATCAGCAAGTAAGTTCTGAAGAACTTTACTTGAGCTTCAAGAGGACAACTTTGTCAAGAGTTGCTAAGTCCGTCAGCAACTGGCAAAGATATAGGAGAATGGACTTCTCAGATCTTCACCTTCATCTCTCAAATGAGAAAAAGAGATCTTCACTGCTGAAGCTCGAAACATTTGTCCACTCCATCCTTCCTGACGAAATGACATATTCTCAGCAAATGAGTTCAAATCTGATTGCTCAAATCAGAGAGAATATGAAGGCCAAATTTAAGAGTGCCTCTCCAGCTGAACAAGCTGTGATGCTCAAAGGCTCTTTTTCCTGTGGTGGCTGATCCCCACAAACTAACTGAGGAAGAGGAAGTGACAAGTGTTGCTTTGTACAAGCACGTTGAGCTAGTCATTCTGACAGATGATGAAGAAGAAGAAGAAGATGAGAACATTCCCACTGATCCCAGTGATGATGAAGGGAAAGATTCTAAGGACAAGAAGGATGACGATGATGACAATCAAGGTCCAAGTCCTGGTGCTGGTGGATTAAAGTTAACAGCTGCTGAAATAATCATCTGACAATCAGCAAGCTGAACAACAACAATCTCAGCAAGAATCTCAACCTCCTCCTGCTGCTGCTGAAAATCAAGCACCTGTACAAGGTGCTGATACTGAAGAAGAATACGCCAGAAAAAGGGCTGCCTTGAAAAATGGCAAGAGTCCAGTTTCTGATGCCAAGGTTACTGAAGAAAACCTTGAAGATGAGGATGAAGAAGATGAAGATTACCAACGAGCTCTACAAAACAGTCTCGTGATCCATGCAAGGCATACGCAGGATCTGGAAATTGGTGAATCTTCAAGACCAAAATCAAAGGAAGTTCCATCCCTTCCACTTACTACTGGCGAAACTCCAGTTATTGAGTCTCAAACGTTGCCTCAGCAACTACTCAATTAAAACTAACTACTGGCGAAACTCCAGTAATTGAGCCCCAAACTCAATTGAAACAACTATCTACTGGTGAAACTCCAGTCGTTGAGTCTGAAGTGTTGCCATCAGCAACCACTCAACAAAAAGGAAGTGAAGCTACTGACAAAGGCTCAAAGTCGCTCAACTTGATGAATCTGAGGATGATGACGACTTGTCAGAAAATGATGATGAACAATCCAAGCGAGACCAAAAGTCGTTCAGATTCCTCCTCCTGATTACATCAATGATTTAGACGATGGTCTAAGAGCCGAATTGCTGAGCGTGATGATCAGTTTGCTTCTGAAATTAAGGTTCATTCCTTAACACCTCATTTAGTGCCGTTCCCAAGAGTTGAGGAGTTTACTCCCAGAATTCTAGCACTAAAGCAAGTCCATGATGCCTGCAAAGCTGAAGATGAGGCATTGCTTGCTGAGAGCCCACTTGACATTGGAAAGATATTGGCTACAGTGCTGAGACGCACTACAACTTTGACAATAGCTCAGAGAGACATCAGTCTTTATCACAAGAGCTATGAAGAAGATGTAAGTCAGGCGCTCAAGCTTGCAAAGACTGCTCTCGTCAAGCTCAGAATATTATGGATGAGAAGGCCGCAACAGAGAAAAGACATGAAGAGAACATGATGAATATTCAAAAAGAGTTAGCAACAATGAACTCTGACCAACAAGAATCATCATGAAGTATAACAGTCTCAACACTCTTGCTGAAAATTGCAATGAGTTTTATTCTGCCATCACTCCGATGTTGCAATCCATGTCTAAGGGGGAAAAGAAGACTAGAAAAAGCAATCAAACCCCTCCTACTCCTGCTGTGATGTGCCACTTCCATTAGAACCTCTTGCTGAAAGAGAGCAAAGTTCTAAAAGACAAGCAGAAACTGAGTTAAATTCAGCAAGTACCAAAAAGAGAAAACCGCTGCTGAAACTCAAGATTTCTGTCACAATGAAAGTCATCACAATCTGAATGAAGATGATGAAGAAGATGATGACAATCAAACAATAGCTCAAGCCATAAGAGCTAGACCCTTAACAGCCATAACTCCGTCTGGCCACTCAAGGCATTTTTCGTCTGACTCTTCAGCAAGAGATCAAGACAATGCTAAACAAGAAGAAGAAGGCAAAGACAGGAAGAGAAAGGCTGGCCAGCATTGCTATTGGCTCCGGCATTGAATATACAAAGACCAGCAATGAGGAAACCACTCAGAATGTAATCAGAAACATTCATGGTTGCTGGATTTTAAAGCTGGAAGACTTGCTGGTAAATGAGTTCTTTCCTACAGCCATTTTGAATCAAATGTTCAAATGGATTGAACTCAAGGTCCAAAGAAATAAAGGGAAGAATCCCTCCCAAGAAATATTGCTGGGAAATGGTTGAATCTTGAGGTCATGTAAGAAGAGTTGCCATTGGTAAGACATACAGACAAGAACCAATCTGATCAAACCACCTGGCATCGCTTACTATGCTGACCCGGTAACAAAGAAACTAAGAAGAAACTTGGATTGATTCCTTATGAGTACC
>CM051457.1:88881237-88900493 GCA_028274465.1 Plantago ovata | reverse complement strand
AACCCTATAGGATTCGACGGATCCAGAGCAGCGCTGAACTGCTTTTTCTTCGGCACGGAGGAGGCCGATGTCGTTGGCTTCATCTGCTCTTCTTTTTCGTATTCTGAGAGAATCGCCATTGTTCGAAATGTGTAATTCCAAGGTCCAGGGGCGGCTCTGGGTTTTGGAGGCCCTGTTCCACCCAGTAAGCTTTGCCCCAAACAATCGTATAACAAGGGATAAAAAAAAAAACTAAAAATAAATAAAACAAATGGTTCACTAGAATGATCAATCCAAGGACCTAAGGTTTTTATAAGGTACTTTAACCAAAACTTTACATTGGGACATTATAACTCAATGAACTTTGGGCATAAACACAAGTATATATCCATTATAGGAAATAAATTGAGGCCCCACGAGGCCCTGTGCGGTCGAGCTGACGGCACAGGGCCTGTGCGGTCGAGCTGACGGCACAGGGCCTGAGCCGCCCCTTCTAAGGTCTAGGGTTTTTGGGAGTGAAATTATAGAAATGAGGTTTTTATACGACAAGCTGAAATGAGCTGGCCGTAAACTCCTAGGTGGAATTTTCAAAGTAGAATGATCTCGAGAGTATTTATTTTGTGAGTTCGTCTCCGGTGAGACCACTAGTTTCGTGAGACCAAAAATGAGACTCAAAGGAATTAGAAACTAGATAAAAAACTCGCTGGTCCAACCAATAAGTCGCGGGTCATGTTATAACCCGAAACAAAACCGGATCTCTTCACCTAAACCCGTTAAAATCAGAAAAAATATCTCTCTCCGTGTCTGCAACAAAACATCGATTCTCTCTCTTGGAATCGTCGATTGTCTCTCTATCTCTCTACGAATCTTCAATTGCTTCAACGAAAAACAAATATGGGGATCAACAATTACTCTCCTAGATCGTTGAATGAAGTGAACAGTTTGAGGATTAGATTGATGCAATTGACGAATTCAAAAAGGGCTAAACGTTCAAGGAAAATTAAGGAATCTCCAGCGGTTAAAGTCGATCGTATAGAAGAAGACTTCATTGAAATAGCTGAAGGATTTTCTATGAGACAATCGGAATTTGATATGGAAGAAGATTTCAGTGAATTTGTTGAAGGATTTGTTGAAGATATTAATGAAATACCTAGAGATCCAGAAATTACAGAAGGATTTGCTATGAGACAGTCAGAATTTGATATGGAAGAAGATTGCAATGAATTTGCTGAAGGATTTGTTGAAAATATTGATGAAATACCTAGAGATCCAGAATTTACAGAAGGATTTGCTGGTGAACATGAAGCTGATAAAGGACCTGCTGAACAATCAGGTATGTTACAATTTCGTTTGAGTTTTATGCATTATTGATTTGAGTGGTATGATAAAAGTTTCTGAGTTTTACTCTGTAAAGTTCTGTATGTTACAAATTCGTTTGAGTTTTATGCATTACTGATTTGAGTTTTACTCTTTTGATAGTTGAGTTTCATTCATATACTGATTGAGTTTTATAATATATCATTGTAGAGCATATACCACTCTCTTTTATTGGTTTAAAGAAGGAAAAATGGGAACATTTTGAGGAACTTTACAAACGCTATGCATCAATGGTTGGATTTTCTGTTAGAATCTCAACAACAAGAACATCCAAAGATAAATCTGTCAAGGAAAAGTACTTCGTCTGTTCTCGTGCAGGCAAAGCACCTATTAAGCAAACTCAACCAGTGGCAATTTCTCCTATGCTTTTGGTTGATAGTGATGAAGGAAATGAAGAAGATAAAGAACAAAAGGCAAAGAAGCCAAGAAAAAGTAGAGTCAGAAGGACTGATTGCAAGGCTAGTTTGAGAATTGCATCCAACAAGGAAGAAAATTGCTTTGAAGTTAAGCATCATATTACAGAACACAACCGTGAGTTGGCTAGGCCAGAATGGAGTCACTTGCAGCGTTCTCAAAGGAAGATTACACCACAGAAAGGCAAAGTAATCGAGTGTATGGAAGGGGCTAGATTAAAGCCAAGCCAGAGTTACAGAGTTCTTATGCACAATGCTGGAGGCAGAGAGAACGTTGGGCACACTGTTCGGGATAATATCAACTATGTAAACTGATTAGTTTTCTATGAGTTTTATATGTTGTTTGTTTGAGATTTTATGTGGTTCTTTGAGTTTAATATGATGTTTGTTTGAATTTCTTAGAAGTTTAGGGTGAGATTTAATTGGAGATAAGTTGTATATGTTTGAGTTTTATATGGTGTTTGTTTGAGTTTTATATAGCTATTGTTTGAGGTTTACAACTGTATTCAAGAAGGTGTTTGTTATGTGTTCTTCTGCTTGTCAATTATATTATGTTTGTTGCTTTTTACTGTGTTAATTTTATTTTCAACTCTGTAAACAGGCTGAGGGCCCATAAAACTGGAGGACAAGATTCACAGTGTGTGATAAATTCATTGTTAAAAAGGAAAAGACAGGATCCTGAGTTCTTTTACAGAGTAATGCTTGATGACCAAACAAGACTATGTGGAGTGTTTTGGTGCGACTAGGTTATGAGGGAGGATTACAAACTTTTTGGAGACGTGCTGATTTTCGATACAACATACCGTACTAACCGGTATGATATGATTTGTGCACCTTTGGTAGGAGTCAATAGCCACTGGAATAATGTTGTTTTCGGTTGTGCCTTTCTTGCTAATGAACAAGCGGAGACATTTGTTTGGTTGTTGGAGACATTCTTGGAAGCAATGGATCAGAAAAAACCAATTACAGTATTTACAGACCAGGATAGTGCTATGAGCAAAGCAATTGCAGAGGTATAAAAAATGTTTTATATGTTTGAGTTTTATATGTTGTTTCTTTGAGTTTTATGTGCTTCTTGTTTGAGTTTTACATCTGAATTAAAGAAAGTGTTTGAGTTTTGTTGAATATGATTGTTCAGGTGTTTGGGGAATCAACAAAGCATAGACTTTGTGTGTGGCATATTGAACAAAACTTTTATAAGAATGCTGGTGCTTTGAAAAACAACAAGGAATTTAAGTAAACATTCCTATTCTGCCTGAAAATATGTAGAGACAAGGATGTGTTTGAGGAAACATGGAAGACAATGATTGAAACTTACAACCTGTACACCGAACATGCTGAACCTAATAAAAAGTGGTTTAAAAAGTGTTATGGGTTACGTGACAAGTGGTGTAGAGCTTTGAATAAAGATATCTCCTCTGCTGGGATATTGTCATCACAAAGGAGTGAGAGTACGAACAACGCTGTATCGTTTAACTCGAACAAGCATACATCTCTGACACAATTTTTTGATTTATTTGATGAAATGGTTGAGAGGTTGAGATCAACAGAGGTTCAAAATGAGTTTTTATGCAGTACAACACATCCAATGCTATACTCTCAGCATAAGATTCTACAGCATGCTGCAAAGGTAAAAAATACTAACAAAACTTTATACAGAATTGCGTGAGTTTTCTATGATGATTGTTTGAATTTAATGCATGTGAATTTGTCAATGATATGCAGATCTACACTGTCAAAATTTATGGGGAGTTTGAAAAACAGTTCATTTACTCTATTACCAATGGAGTTGATCTGAAATCTTCTGATCAACATACTTTCATATATGATGTTATTCCAAATGAAGAAAAGTATGAGATTTCAACAGTTACATATTCTCAAATTGATGGAGTGATAAAGGTTAAATGCAGTTGTATGTTGTTTGAAGAAAGAGGATGGCTCTGCCAACATTGCATTCGTGTTTTCCATCAACACAATGTTGTTTCAATTCCTGAGGACTATATTCTTCGACGTTGGACTAAAGATATAAAGTGTCATGTGTTTGACATGCAAAGAGATAAGATTAGTACTGTGAAAAATGCACCAGATTCAATTGCTTGGAGGCATCAAATGTCCAGAAGCTGGTTCAACTTGGTTATAAAAGCTGAAGGAAATGATAGGGCAAAAATGATTATAGAAGAAGCATACCAAAAAGCTTTGGATAAAACTAATCTTATAATGAAGGGGAAGGAACAAACCATTTCTGAAACACCTAATGGGGAGGAAGCAGGGACTGGCATAGAAAATATGCTTGTAGTGCGTAATCCTGAAAAAGCAAAAACAAAAGGACAAAAGCCTAAAAGGATAAAGGGTGCTATTGAGAAGAATCCAAGAAAGAAAAAAGGTTCAGCCACAGAGGCAACAAGTTTCCCCAGGAAGGAACAAGTTATTTGATGAAACAAGGAATACATAAAAAATTCAGTACTCTATTCTTTTGTGGACTATGTTCCTTGATTTCAATACTGTATTTCTTTCTTTAAGATTTAGAATTTTGTAGACTCTGTCCCATTAATATTGATACTTTGTTTTTCTTGATTTTCCTCATGTTTATGTTGACAGTTGTTCAAAAATTTAAAAAATTTCTATGAAGGTTAAACTCAAACTGTCATGCATATGAAACTCATGCTTAGTAGTAAACCTCAAACAAACCACAACATAAAACTCAAACACACAGCGGATAAAACTCAAACATACACTCAAGCCTCAAACTAAACTAAGGTTGTATATTTTTCTAAAAGTACAAGCCTAGATGGATTGGTTAACCCCAAACACCCTGAAAAATGAATTGAATTACTTCCGGATTCTACCATCATAATTAGGGTTTAGGGGTTTTGGATGCGGTGCACAATTAAACATTTGTAAAGGGATCATGTAATATATTTCCATGAATGTTCAATGTTAAACTCGGTGTGTAATGCAAAAATAAAACTCATGGACAGTGGTAAACCTTAAACAAGCACCATAAAAAACCCAAACACACAGCACATAAAACTCAAAAAACATATAAAACAGAATTATAAAAGAGTTTACAAAATATGACTGAAAGTAGTACTAATCTGAGTTATTACAGACAAATTTCAAATTAAAAATATGAATAAAATATCAAAAGGATGGGTGAATAAAACATGTTCAACGAAGTTAAAACTTCGAAATCAAATCCACCAGATATTGAGCCTCTTGTGCATAATTCACCATCTCTGCGTGGACAACTGTAATCGCCACCTTCTTTTCATCGTAATAATTGGTCTCCAATAATTTAAGCTTAAGATTGTACTGCTTAAACATGCAATCATGCAATATGTCATGAATAATTTCAGGTCCAGCAACATCTTGTAAAAAATGAATTGCTTTGGCAGAATGACCAACAATTTTTTCAGCTACTTCCTAGAATGCTGTGACATTAGCTGGACCGGTATGATCTTGGAATTGAGCTTGAAGCAGATATTGATAATCACAATCTTTAAATTCCTTCTTACAGGTATCGCACCACCATTTTGAGTCCACAGTTTGTGTGACTTTCTTGCTGCATATTCTATCACCTACTTTGAGAGGGCATGCTGTGTAGTACAAACTATCATTGTGAATGAACATTAATGTCGCCTTGCATGAAATCCAGTCTGGTGATTTTGACATTACAAGACTCTCATCTGTTATTTGTGACAATGTTTTGGGAACAAATTTTTTGAGGCCTGCAGTCACAGTTGGCCTAGAAATAGATTCAAATAATATTTCTTTTCCACCATTATCAAACCATTGTCTTAAGGAAGAAGCCTCTACAGAAACAGGATTGATGAACAGTCGAGTAGAAGATATCGTGCAGATTGATTTCACACTAAAATTGCTCACTTTAGCAAATTTCACAGCCAAAATAGGAGATCTCCCAGTTTGTACCATTTCATAAAGTTGTTCACCTTCTTTACTGCTGAAACCTCCCCACAAGGTAAACTCTATACTTCGTCCTGATTGATCCTTCAAGTTCAAAAATCTTCTTTGAGTTTGCATTCCATCTTTTCTCATAAAAGGAACAGAAGCATCAACAGTTGATACCACAGCTATCAAATCAACTACACCATCACTTTCTGTATTTGCAATTTCTTCAATGGATTTGAAACAAAACATCTGCTTTGGTATAGAATCATCTTCATTAGAGCACAACTTAACCAATGATGATGTCTCCAAATAAATTCCCATCGACTATTAAGACAGTTGAACATCTTCTGGGCAGCTTTCAAGTTACCTTTTGATATTTCATAAATTTTACCAACTTCAATAGATGCATGAATTTTGTCAACAACAGCATTAAAGCATGTGGCACGGATCTCACCTCCACCAGAATCCAACACATCAAACGAAAACACTTTACCATGCCCTTTCTCAGTGTTGAAGTGTCGTACCTCATTTTTTGCAGTAACTCGACCTTTAATAATCCAATTACGATTAAGTGGAGTCAGAGAAGAAATGGGAGTAAATTTATTTAATTTCATTTTCAACTTGTTTGCTTCATTCAATGAAATTGGATTCATCCTCGACTTCTGCATTTGGTTGTCAGCTTGTGCAAGAGGTCTTGTGTTTTGAGGAACTTCTTGTTGTGCGTTGACAAACACACTTGAACTACCAGTACATGTTGAATCTATCAAGATAGTTCTGAATCCCACAATAGTAATGATCCTGAAAAAAGAAAAAAAAAATTATATTATAAGTTATAACATGCATGGACAGTGGTAAACCTCAAAGAAGCAGAAAATAAAACTCAAACAAACAGCATATAAAACTCAATTACATAAAACTTATCCTAAAGCACCATGTAGACATGTTGATTTTTATATAGTGTTTGTTTGAGTTTTATATTGTGCTTGTTTGAGTTTTATCACGAAACATTATCGTTTCAACAAGCTACAATAATAACAACACCAAGTAAAACGACAAAAATACACATATGCCATGAACACTTACATCAAACCCAATATAGGTAAAACTCAAAACATCAAGCATACACACACAAACGAACAAAATGAATACACAAATTAAAATGAATATATAAATTGAGAGTAGAGAAAATTACTTTCGATCTCGGATTGTACAGCAGGTGTAATTGTTGGTCCCTTTAAACAACAAGAAAAGACTAGAGGGGGGGGTGAATAGTCTTTTCAAACTTTTGTCGTTTAAAACTTTCTCAGCAAGTACTTATTACTTTTCAGTAATGAGGTTGCTGATACTTAACTTTCTCAGCAAGCGTAAGTTACTTTACAGTAGCTTGGTTTGCTGATACTTAAAATCAGAGAGCGGAAGTCTTTGAAACGATAAGTGCTTTTTCAGCAAGTGATGTGAGTGACTGTGTACAAACAGATATAATTTGCTGAAAGCTAAATGCAGTAAGTAAATCACACAAACACTTTTAGAGTGGTATCTGAGAGTGGCGTAATCTCCCAACTAATCCACTTTGTCCTTTCTAGGACTGAATCCACTAAGATATGATTGAGGTTCCTTACAATCTCCTATCTAAAGCGATTCAACAGAGACCAAAGCACACTTGCTTTATCTCCAACCTAAACTAGAGAACTCAACCTTGTTATCCACCAAACTTGGTACTTTTAATCAGCAAAAGCTTGCTCGATTAAGTTCCCCCTGAATATCACGCCTGAAAGGGTGTATTTTCAGTTAGAGAGTTTTGGGGTGAGATAACTTAATTATAACTTATTCAGTTACAACAAGTAATCTAAGAAACACAACTTGGAATACTTTGCAGTAAACAAGTTTGATTGTTTCTGGTGTCAAGACTTGTTCTTGTTCGAAAGAAAGAACACTTAACTAATTTCTTAGCCGAGTTTGTTCTACTTCTTCACAGGTAGCTTTTTCAAGCTTTAAGTCTTGGAACGGATCAATGGCAGTAAGAGTGTTTGAAGGTTTGTGAATTTTAAGCACAAGTGAGAGTTTGATCACGTTGTTGACACACTTCAACTCTTTGCCGGATGACCTCTATTTATAGTGCAAGTAAGGAGCCGTTTGAATTTCAAATCCTAAGGCTTTTGTTCCTTAACATGTCACTATCTTGCTTTTGTACTTTCAGCAGCAACCTTTGTTTGTCTTCTAGTCTTCATGTCCTTCGTGTGTAAGCTTTGCATTAAATGCACCTTTGAATAGAATTCAAACAGTAACATTGGAGCGCAAAATCACGTACATTCAGCAAGAGGTCACATATGTTCATCAGCAAGTGTTCATTCTCAGTTTCAGCAAGCACAACCTACTCTGTCTTTCAGATTTTCACTTATGCAATGCTGTTGCTGAAAATTTCACTTTCTGAGCAACACGTGCCTTACCAGTCTTCAGCAATCTTCAAGTCTTCAAGTCTTCAGATCTTCAAAAGTCTTCAAGATTCTGACCGGTTTCTTATTTGCTTCAATAATTTGTTTGTAATAAACAAAATACATCTTCAGCAAATGCTTCAATAGGTCATTTTCTTTTCAGAAAATAAGATTAATTAAAGCTAAGCATCAATAAGATATTTTCTTTACAGAAAATAAAATACATCATACGCAAATGTGTCAATAAATTAATTTCTTCACAGAAATTAAAGTACGTCATCCACAAAAGAAATAACTTATCTAACACCTATCTAAGTCATCACCAAACGTTCCTCTTTTACAATGTCCTTAAAATTCTAAATTCCTATGGACCTTAAGAGTACTAGTTACTGGACTGTTCTTAATTTAGCATGGTTAATTGCTCATCAAAATTACAAGTTTCCTAACAAATTTCCCGCTTTTTGATGTTAGCAATCCATGGCTAAATCAATTGTTACCCTTTTAGAGGTTTTTGATGTTGAATAAATCAGATGATTAATGCAAGCATACTTGAATTAATAAACAGTAAGCATAAGTAAGTTGCATAATCAAAAACCAATAAGAGTCAAAAAGAATTCATTGCTGAAAGTTATCATTCAGAAGTTTACAAGAAAGCATAGATAACAAAGAATCAGCAAACAAAAACTTTAACAAGAAACTATTGCAGGGACTTAAACTCTTTCAGAGGATTTTCTCAAAATCTCTCTTACACTCTTCTCAGCAAGAGCAGTGAATTCAACACAATCTTTCTCGTAGTTTTCCAGAAGCCTACGGACTTGTAGTTGAAGAATTCTTGCATTTTTGCAGGCAGTATGATGATGCTTTTCAGCATTCATTTCCATGTAGTTAATTACCCACAAATGCATGCCCCAATTGCTGGCATGGAGAAGCTGTGTATCTGAAATGTTTCTCGGATGAATCTTTCTTAACCAGAGAAGATCTTCTTCTTGATCCTGAGCAGTAAGATAGAAGTACTCGTAAGGAATCAATCCAAGTTTCTTCTTAGGTTTCTTTGTTACCGGGTCAGCATAATAAGCGATGCCAGGTGGTTTGATCAGATTAGGTTCTTGTCTGTATGTCTTACCAATGGCAACTCTTCTTACATGGACCTCAAGATTCAACCATTTCCCAGCAATATTTCTTGGGAGGGATTCTTCCCTTTGATTTCTTTGGACCTTGAGTTCAATCCATTTGAACATTTGATTCAATATGGCTGTAGGAAAGAACTCATTTACCAGCAAGTCTTCCAGCTTTAGGATCCAGCAACCATGAATGTTTCTGATCACATTCTGAGTGGTTTCATCATTGCTGGTCTTTGTATATTCAATGCCGGAGCCAATAGCAATGCTGGCCAGCCTTTTCTCTTCCTGTCTTTGCCTTCTTCTTCTTGTTTTAGCATTGTCTTGATCTCTTGCTGAAGAGTCAGACGAAAAATGCCTTGAGTGGCCAGACGGAGTTATGGCTGTTAAGGGTCTAGCTCTTATGGCTTGAGCTATTGTTTGATTGTCATCATCTTCTTCATCATCTTCATTCAGATTGTGATGACTTTCATTGTGACAGAAATCTTGAGTTTCAGCAGCGGTTTTTCTCTTTTTGGTACTTGCTGAATTTAACTCAGTTTCTGCTTGTCTTTTAGAACTTTGCTCTCTTTCAGCAAGAGGTTCTAGTGGAAGTGGCACATTAGCAGCAGGAGTAGGAGGGGTTTGATTGCTTTTTCTAGTCTTCTTTTCCCCCTTAGACATGGATTGCAACATCGGAGTGATGTGCAGAGAATAAAACTCATTGCAATTTTCAGCAAGAGTGTTGAGACTGTTATACTTCATGATGATTTCTTGTTGGTCAGAGTTCATTGTTGCTAACTCTTTTTGAATATTCATCATGTTCTCTTCATGTCTTTTCTCTGTTGCGGCCTTCTCATCCATAATATTCTGAGCTTTGACGAGAGCAGTCTTTGCAAGCTTGAGCGCCTGACTTACATCTTCTTCATAGCTCTTGTGATAAAGACTTATGTCTCTCTGAGCTATTGTCAAAGTTGTAGTGCGTCTCAGCACTGTAGCCAATATCTTTCCAATGTCAAGTGGGCTCTCAGCAAGCAATGCCTCATCTTCAGCTTTACAGGCATCATGGACTTGCTTTAGTGCTAGAATTCTGGGAGTAAACTCCTCAACTCTTGGGAACGGCACTAAATGCGGTGTTAAGGAATGAACCTTAATTTCAGAAGCAAACTGATCATCACGCATCAGATTCGGCTCTTAGTCCATCGTCTAAATCATTGATGTAATCAGGAGGAGGAATCTGAACGACTTTTGGGGTCTCGCTTGGATTGATCATCATCATTTTCTGATAAGTCGTCATCATCCTCAGATTCATCAAGTTGAGCGACTTTGGAGCCTTTGTCAGTAGCTTCACTTCCTTTTTGTTGAGTGGTTGCTGATGGCAACACTTCAGACTCAACGACTGGAGTTTCACCAGTAGATAGTTGTTTTAATTGAGTGTGGGGCTCAATTACTGGAGTTTCGCTAGTAGTTAGTTTTAATTGAGTAGTTGCTGAGGGCAACGTTTGAGACTCAATAACTGGAGTTGCGCCAGTAGTAAGTGGAAGGGATGGAACTTCCTTCGATTTTGGTCTTGAAGATTCACCAATTTCCAGATCCTGCGTATGCCTTGCATGGATCACGAGACTATTTTGTAGAGCTCGTTGGTAATCTTCATCTTCTTCATCCTCATCTTCAAGGTTTTCTTCAGTAACCTTGGCATCAGAAACTGGACTCTTGCCATTTTTCAAGGCAGCCCTTTTTCTGGCGTATTCTTCTTCAGTATCAGCACCTTGTACAGGTGCTTGATTTTCAGCATCAGCAGGAGGAGGTTGAGATTCTTGCTGAGATTGTTGTTGTTCAGCTTGCTGATTGTCAGAGGGATTAGTTTCAGCAGCTGTTAACTTTAATCCACCAGCACCAGGACTTGGACCTTGATTGTCATCATCGTCATCCTTTTTGTCCTTAGAATCTTTCCCTTCATCATCACTGGGATTAGTGGGAATGTTCTCATCTTCTTCTTCTTCTTCATCATCTGTCAAAATGACTAGCTCAACGTGCTTATACAAAGCAACACTTGTCACTTCCTCTTCCTCAGTTAGTTTGTGGGGATCAGCCACCACAGGAATAAAAGAGCCTTTGAGCATCACAGCTTGTTCAGCTGGAGAGGCACTCTTAAATTTGGCCTTCATATTCTCTCTGATTTGAGCAATCAGATTTGAACTCATTTGCTGAGAATATGTCATTTCGTCAGGAAGGATGGAGTGGACAAATGTTTCGAGCTTCAGCAGTGAAGATCTCTTCTTCTCATTTGAGAGATGAAGGTGAAGATCTGAGAAGTCCATTCTCCTATATCTTTGCCAGTTGCTGACGGACTTAGCAACTCTTGACAAAGTTGTCCTCTTGAAGCTCAAGTAAAGTTCTTCAGAACTTACTTGCTGATCTTCAGTGATGAGTACCACTTCAGTGGTCTCCTTTTGAGCCTGAAAAAGAATTTTATTTAGATCAGGATTGGTTTGGAGAATTGTTTTAGAGTTTAAATCTGAAACATGATTTACGTGCTGAGAGTCAGCAAGCTCATGTAGTACAATTTCCATTCCATGAGGAGCTTGAGTAACATCCTCCATTTGTTCATCCTGAAATAAATTAAAATTAGACACAAGTACTAAGCTGTCAAACTTAGTTTTTATACCAAAATTATTAACTACCTGCTGAGCAGGGAGTGTTGGTTCTGGTGCAGAGGCTTCAGCAACCATCTAACTTGTATCTTGAGAAGTCTGTAGAGAAAGAATAACTTTAGCAAAAGAACAATTTTCAGAATTTGAAGTTTTACTGATGGTTGAATTAACTACCTGCTGAGGAAGGACAGGTTGTGGCTCAGTCCTTTCAGCATTAACAGTTTCTTCAGCTTCTTGGACTGTTTCTTCAGCAGACTTCTGAGTTTGCTCTAACTGAGAAAGCTGTGCGGTTTCAGCAATCTCCCTTTTCTCTGAATTGACAAGTTGAGCAGAAACATCTTGACCTTTAAGCTCACTGCTTGTCATGAAGACATCAATTGACTTGTTGGATGATTCTTCAATCTCCAACTCCATTTGTTTGCTTATATCTTCCAGTACAAGCTGGACTTTGTCAATTGAAGTCTTGGGTGAACTTCGACCAGTATTCTCAGCATCAAGAGATGCGTCTTTGAATAATGCTTCTTGAGTTTCAGCAACTTTAGGAACATGAACCATTGCAATCTCAGCAACTGGTCCATCAGCAAGCTGGGTTTCAGCAACTTGATGAGTTGCTTGTTCAGCAACCATCTGTTCAGCAGCATCAGCAAGTGCCGCTCTTTGCAGATCAGCAGCAATGTCGCTTACTGGTTCCATGGTTTGATCATCTAGATTATCTACAATGTAGATATCTGGGACTTGGGCAGGAATTTCATTTCCACTGCCTAGTGGTCTATTCTCAGTAGAGTTATCAACGTTAAGTTGATTGTTGAAGGCTTCCGCAAACACTTCAACATTGCTGATGTATGTTTCAGTAATTATTTTAGCAACATCTACTGGCAAATGCGTTTCAGCATTTGTCTGGGAATTGACTGAGGAGTCTTGGACATTGGGGACTGACTGAGAAGCCAGTGTCTTCTTTCTTTTGTTACTTGTCCGTTTCCTCTTAGGTACAGGATTTGCTGATGACGCTGCAGTTTGAGTGTCATCATCAGCTTTCCTCTTTTTCTTTTTAGATTTCTCCAGTTTCCCAGAGTCATCTATTGTTGCATTTTCAGCAACGGCTGTTGTACACGTACCTTGTTGATTTTCTACAGCAGTTTCATTTGTGTTACCACCTCCAACAGCAGTTTCATCTCTAAGTTGCTGAGTGGTAACATCTGCAGCTGTTGTATACCTTTCTTGCTGGCTTGTGCTGACAACATTTGCAGTTGTTGTCTTCTTGGTTTTCTTACCAGCAATCTTAGGTACATTCTGCTTGTAGAAAGATCTTCCCACATTGCACACAAATTTCTTGATTGGCAATGGGTTTCTTAGCTGAATCCTGAAATGTTCAAGGATATAGCATATCTTGATTCCATACATAACTGGAAAGGAAGGTGAGACCTTGTTGTCTTCTACCTTTACCTTAAACTTAGTAACACAATCAACAAGCCTGTTGAAAATGTACTTAGCCCAGTTAAGTTCCGATTTATTCTCATGGATATGCATCAGCAATGGCCATCTTCTCAGGCCTACTTGGTCAATTCCTCCAACTTGGGAGTCAAGAACTTTAATCAGTAGCAGAGCTACTAGACCAAGTGAAGGGCAGAGATGCTTTCTCTTAACGTGCTTTGTCCAAGTCACGGGGGCTATCTCGCCTTTCTTCATTTTTGCATTTCTGACGTCACTGTAGAAAGCTTCAATTTCTTCGTCAGAAGCAGTGACGTCATCTTCAGTTCCAGTGGTTGGAATCTGAAAAATCTCCGCTAAATCAGTCCATTTCAGGACGATTTGCGTGTTCTGAACATAAGTAAGGATCACTTTTTCAGTGACTCCATTACTGTCTGTAAGGGACTGGATTTCTGCATTATTGTAGAACTCCATGGTATCAATCATGCTCACTTGCTTAGTGCGAGCAGAGATAAAGTTCATGAGGCCTTGCTGCTTGATGAACTCAAGCGCCTCTTCATTTTGGTCATCAAGTTCTTGTTCATAAAAGTACCTAATGTACTTTTCTTTGCAAACCCTCCCCATTGCATCAACATCTCACACTTTGCAGTGTCAAGATATGACGGAGGCATAGGTTTAACAGTGATTCTGTCGTTTTTCAACACAACTTTCACTGTGTCTTGGGTCAGAGAAGTCGCCGGAGCAGTCACCGGAGGAATGCGTGTTTCAGCACTGTCAACCTTTGACGATTTTGAGGACTTAGATGACTGTCTCTTGGGAGCCATTTCTTTATATAGAGCAAGAAATTGTACGAAAAAGATAGTTTGCTTTTTGACCGGAGGTACAGTAGTTTCAGGCTAGAAATTGCAGAGAAAGGAAATGTGAGTTAAAGAATTTTGTCATTTCTCTAACTCCTTCTTTATATAGTGTCTCTGGTGTGTGAGAAACTCAATCGATTTGAGTTCTCAGCAAGGGTAAAACAGAGAAACACTGGAGATAGTGGAGTTTTGCATTGAATGCGTAGTGGCCCACTAACTAAAACCGTCAGAGCACTCTCTCTCTTTGTTTTGTTATCCGTTAGATTAATAACTCCTTTTAATCAATGGCCACGATTGAATTTCATGTCATGATTTATTGCGAGTTTATCTGTGCCAGCTTAACGTCACAAATTGATTTTACCGAGTAATAAGGGATAGATTGCTTGCTGAAATAGACAAGAATCTTTTCAGCGAGTTTGAATTAACAATCTAGCTACTTGCTGAAAGTTCCCCTTACTTAGATATCTCATATTTTCTAAGTTTAAAAGATATTTCTGATTTTCCGTATCAGTAAATTCTTTTTTTCAATTTGAGACATCCTTTGGTAAAATCTGAGAGATGAGATTTTGCTCTTTTTCTGAATTCCCGTTTCAGAAAAATTCCTTTGATACTTGAATACCTGTTTCAGTATCTTTTGATTGTCTAAGTACCCGTCTCAGCAATCCTTAAGTTCTTTTCACTTACTGAGTTCCTGTCTCAGCAAGTGATCAAGTTTCCTAACAAATACTTGTTTTGAAGGAATTACTTGCCGAATGCCTGTTTCAGCAATCATGTTGTGACTTATCATTTCTTAGAAGAAATTAGTGACATGGTCTTTTGGACAGGAATACTTTGGCTTGCTGAATACCTGTTTCAGCATTCTGCCAAGTGTATCCTTTATTGAGGTAGTTCAATCAATCCAAGGTTATACCTTAGCATTGCGAACCTATTATCCGGTAGGGGCTTGGTAAAGATGTCAGCAAGCTGATCTTCAGTACCTACTTTCACAACCTCAATATCACCTTTTTCCACATGATCTCTAATGAAATGATGTCTAATATCAATGTGCTTGGTCCTAGAGTGAAACTTAGGATTTTGCGTAATTGCAATAGCACTTGTATTATCACAAAAGATTGGTGTTTTCTTTGCAGAAATACCATAATCTCTTAATTGTTGCTGAATCCATAGGATTTGAGCTGTGCAACAACCAGCTGCAATGTATTCAGATTCAGTAGATGAATTGGCGACACACGTTTGCTTCTTGCTGAACCATGATATTAATCTAGTACCCAAAAACTGACAAGTTCCAGAGGTACTTTTTCTATCAAGAGTTGATCCACCATGATCAGCATCAGAATAGCCAACCAATTCAAGTCCAGAATCTTTGGATACCATAATCCAACATTGACTGTACCTTTAACATATTTCAGTATTTTAATTGCCTTTTTGTAGTGTGATTCTCTTGGATCGATTGGAATCTTGCACACACACAAACAGCATACTGAATGTCAGGTCTACTTGCTGTTAAATACAACAAGGAACCAATGAGCTTCCTATACTTGTGTTCTTCAACACTTTTGTCCTCTTTAGTATAGCCCAATTTGGTACCAACACTCATAGGGATCTTTTCAGGTTTTTCATCCTCTTTGATCCTAAACTTTATGAGCATTTCTTTCGCATACTTTGCTTGATTTATGAATATTCCATCTTTGAGTTGCTTGACTTGCAACCCTAGGAAATAATTCAATTTTCCCATCATACTCATTTCAAACTTATTTGTCATGAGTTTGGCAAAATCATCACAAAGTTGCTTGTCCTTAGATCCAAAATTATGTCATCCACATAAATTTGAACTAAGATTAATTTACCATCATGGTTCATGGTAAAAAGAGTTTTGTCAACTTCACCTTTCTTGAAACCATTTTCCAGCAAGAACTTAGCTAAGGTATCATACCATGCTCTTGGTGCTTGCTTTAGACCATATACAGCTTTCTGAAGCTTATATACCATCTTGGTTTCTGAGGGAAGTTCAAAGCCAGGGGGTTGTTCTAGGTAGACTTCTTCAGCAAGTTCACCATTTAAGAATGCACTCTTAACATCCATTTGGTAAACAATGAAGTCATTGTGAGCAGCAAAGGCCAAGAAAAGCCTAATTGCATCCAATCTTGCAACTGGAGCGTAAGACTCATCATAGTCCAATCCTTCAGTCTGACAGTAACCTTGAGCAACTAAGCGTGCTTTGTTTCTTGTTACTTCACCAGACTCGCTCAGCTTGTTTCTGAACACCCACTTTGTACCAATAGCTTTCTTATTTTCAGCAAGTGGCACAAGTTTCCAGACTTTGTTTCTTTCAAATTGATCCAATTCTTCTTGCATTGCCTTTATCCATTCAGAATGCTTCAAAGCTTCTTCTATGGTTTTAGGTTCAATTTCTGAAAACAAAGCAAGAGAATAAAGATTCTACTTCTACGACAGTTGCTTCTTCAGCAAGTCCTTGAGTAGCTTTGGATCTAGTCACTTGGCGTTTATTAATATCGCCAATCATATCCGTAGAGGGATGATCTCTAATCCATTTATTAACAGGTTTCCTGTTTGTTGGATCAGGATATGTTTGCTCATCAGCATGTGACTCTTCAGTATGTACTTGTTCAGTACTACTGGGAATTTGTGTCTCTGCTGAGATTTGATCGTCAGCAACTGCTTGCTCAGCATTGCTGGGTTGAGGTATTTCATCAGCAGGCACTGGAGATTGCGTAATTTCAGCAACTTCCGGAGCAACCGCATCTTTTGCTGGAAATTCTTTGTCGTGAACTATATTTATCTTGTCATGACTCGGGGGAGGGAATCATGTCAGTCAGAATCATCATTTAGTTCAATTGACTTGATTTGCCTAGCATCAGATTCAGTTCTTTGCTCATGTATGATTAGCTTTTTCATACATTCTGATATTTCTTCTTCAGCAGGCACACCTTGTGTCTTTCGTAGAATACAACATGCACAGATTCTTCAATCTTTTGTGCCTTTTGTTGTAAACTCTGTAAGCTTTACTATGCAAGGAGTAGCCAAGAAATATCGCTTCGTCTGCCTTTGGTTGAAATGTTCTTAGGTATTCTCTACCATTGTTAAGAACGAAACACTTGCAACCAAATACTCTTAGATGAGTGATGTTAGGAGGTCTTCCAACAAACAATTCATAAGGAGTTTTGTTGTATTCCTTAGTAATCAAACATCTATTCTGAGTATAGCAGGCGGTATTAATCGCTTCAACCCAGTAAGCCTCACTTATCTCAGTGTCAGCAAGCATTGTTCTTGCGGCTTCTTTCAGGGTACGATTCTTCCGTTCAGCAACACCATTTTCTGTGGTGTCCTTACTGAGGATAACTGATGTTGAATACCTTTTGAGGTACAATATTCAGTTATGTACTGGTTTACAAACTCAGTACCATGGTCTGTCCTTATGACTCTTACCTTGTCATTTTTCATGACTTCAAGCTTATTCAGCAAGTTAGGTATTTCAGTCTTGGTTTCAGATTTGTGCTTGATGAATACTACCCAAGTGAATCTTGAAATAGTCATCTACCACGACTAGACCATACTTCTTACCAGCATAGCTTGTTGAAGAAGATTCAAACAAGTCCATGTGTAAGAGTTGTAAAGGTTTGTAGTTGACGGTACTGCCTTGTTCTTGAAAGAAGATTTGGTTTGCTTTCCTTGCTGACATGCATTGCAAACACCATCCTTCTTAAAAGTAACCCTAGGTAATCCAACTACAAGTGCCTTTTTAGACAGCTTATTCAGCGTCTTGAAGTTTAGATGACTTGTTCGTTTATGCCATAACCATGCTTTTTCAGCAAGGCAATCATGATCTGAGACAAGGCATTTTTCAACGTTTGCTGAAGACCAATCAACGGTGTACAAGCCTCCTGATCTTCTTGCAATCATTATACCTTTTTAGTCTCAAATCTACAAGTTTACATTCATCACTTTTAATTTCGATGAAGTATCCTTTGTCAGCAAATTGACTCATGCTGAAAAGGTTAAACTTAAGATTTTTGACATAAAGAACTCCAGAAATGGTTATGCATCCCAACTTCACATCACCATAGCCTTTTGTAGATCCGGAGCCTCCACCAGCAAACCTTATTGTTGGACCTTTAGACCACCGTCTATAGTTTATAAGGTTATTCTTGTTGCCCGTCATGTGCTTTCCACAACCACTATCAAAGTGCCAGATTGCATCGTTTGTCTCCGTGGCTGCAGTCTGCACAATCAAGAGCAAACAAGTTAATTATCCAATGATGGATGTCCATTAACATGTTCAAGAATGCGTCCAGTGGAAACCCAAGTCTGAAGTTTTTCAACTTTGACTTGTTTTCTACTTGCTGAGGAACTAGGAGGTTTGAGCTGAAAGACTTTTGACTCGTGCTGGTCAAATCCACTTTCTGATGTGGTGTCTTGCTCTGTTGACCTTTTTGCTGAACATACTTTTCAGTAAGTTCTTTTCTAGCAAGGTTCCTTCTAGTCCTAGCATTGGGAGTCTTTTCAGAACTCTTAGGCTTGGTTTTCTTCATCTCTTTGAAGTATCTTTGCTGACTTTGCTTATACTCATGAAAGAGTTGACTTTGCTTGGTTTTGAAACCGAGTCCACTCTTGGAGAATGCTGAGCTTTAGCATCAGCAACCTACTTGATTCAGGTTTGTCAGCAAAGGACTTCTGATTACTTTTGTAATCTTGCCTTTAGACTTAACAACTTGCTTTTCAGCAACTTGTTTGGCGGAATGCTTCACGGCATCTTTTTCTTTCCAGTTTGCTTCACAGCAACCTGTTTTCCTTTTAAAGTCTTGTTACTTTGAGTAGCAAGCGGGCTTTATGGTCATAGGTACTTGATTGCTGTTTCAGCAACCTTAGTTTGACCAAACTGATAGATCACTGGTGGACTACTATCAGTAGCACGTACAAAGGAGATCGGTGATTTTATCTTTCTCAAGATTTCTACGTTATCACCTTCACACGTTGCTCCTAACCTTCTTTCTGAGATGGATCTCTCAAATAAGAGTTTAGTCAGTCAGCGTATTACTTGCTTCACATAGGATTTGAAATTGATTTTCATCTTTTCATTCTGGATTTCAGC
>CM051457.1:88794692-88881137 GCA_028274465.1 Plantago ovata | reverse complement strand
GTGAGCTTCTAATAATAGATGCTTATGTTAGGTATCTAGGTATGCATTTAGTCAATAGCTTGGCCAGTGTGAAAAGTTTGAGCTGTTATCTGTTTAAGTACTTAACTATGATTCCATTGTATGATGAGGAGAGGGGCTTTAGACCTGTATGGCATGATTAGTAGTCTTGTGCAAGATTTATACTTTACTGGTGATTGAAATTGATTTGTTCTCAACTTTTCATTCAAGGACAATATGATAAAGGAGTCAACACTCTCCTGAAGGGCAATTGTTTCAAGTCGAATTTGCAATTGAGGCTATCAAGGTTAATTTTAGTTGGCAATTTGCTGCTAACTACCTATAAGAAATATACTTCTTTTACCATTCATTTTTTTTCCGGTATAATTGATAATTTAGTCAAATACTTTTGGTTATTTGTTCCAGGCTGAAGGAGCTATAATGCTGGTGCTTCTCAATCTTATGTCTGGTACGTATGCGGTATGTCTATACTGAGTAGAGGTTATTGACCTATAGGGCTACTGGGGAATATCATGTAGTAATATTGGATTATTGTAGACCGACATGGGAAGCCTTGAAGTTTTCCTAAATCATTGTTTTCATGTCATTGCTTAAAAAATGGAAATGATTTGGTGTTGTATTAACACTGAGATAAGTTTTTTATACAGTTAAATATTGTAGAATGTGGTTAATCTTACAGTCGAGAAAATTAGAAATAATATGTTGTATTTATTGTAGTTGCGAGAACTATGGATTTTCTTAGGTACCCAAATTATTGTGTCAAATTTTACGTGTTGATTCTAACTCATTTTTCTTTAGGTTTCTCAGTTCAGTAATGAGATATCATTTCTTGTGCAGGTAAGATTATGTGAGTTCACCTTCCAAAGTGAAGATCTGGGCACCATTCAAGGACTCATACAGTTTGGAGGCTTAGTTAACGTTTAATTTGGTGCCAAATCTTAGTTTACTATCTTTGTTTAATTACCTTGTCTTTAGGAATTATGTTTAATTACATTACATTCTTTATTAATTTGAATTGTTGGACGGTTTTCTCTTTATACATTTAAGCAATAAGTTTTGTTTTGGGAATTTATATTTTATACTATATTGTACGGAAAGTGACCAAATATAAATTTAGCACTATTTATTTGGTCATTTTCTGTATTTTTTTTTAATGCAAAAAATGAACTTATTGTGACAGCTAAGTTGTTATAAATGAATATATCAATACTGATCACGCACCCTACACTGTCTTTGGAAGACCATCAAGTGTTACTTCAGGATGTATGAGATGATGACATTTGGGAGGCTGTTAAATCCATTAACTCTGATAAAGCACCAGGCCCTGATGGATTAAATAGCAAATTCTACCACAATCATTGGGATACTGTTTCATTCCAAGTTTGTGACTTTGTTAAAAAGAAATTCCATACTGGAGAACTTGATCCTCTCCTGAACCAAACAACTATTGTTCTTATACCAAAAAAACAAAATCCTCAAACACAGGCTGAATTTAGGCCAATTAGCCTTTGCAATGTCAGCTACAAAATTATTTCAAAAATTTTGGTACAAAAAATGAGGCCTTTCCTCAACAAACTAGTTTCACCCTTTCAAAATGCTTTTGTACCAAACAGAAAAATAAGTGATAATGTCATGATTGCTCATGAACTTTTACACACCATGACTAGAAAAAAGAAGAGTGCTCAACATTACCTAGCACTAAAACTGGACATTGAAAAGGCCTATGACAGGCTAAATTGGGATTTCATTCAATTTGCTCTTCAAAAATTTAACTTTCCTCCTCAGTTTATTAACCTCATCATGACCTGCATTCAAACTTGTTCTTTTAAAGTTAGAGTAAATCAAATGGAATCCCCAGATTGGAAATCACAAAGAGGTATAAGGCAAGGTGACCCCTTATCCCCCTACCTTTTTATACTATGCCAAGAATTACTAGTCCACCTTGTCCTAAAAACAATTCAAAATGGTGAACTAGTGCCTCTAAAATCTTCCAGACATGGACCTCCAATACCCTTACTCTGCTTTGCAGATGACTGCTTTCTGTTTTGTAAATCAAAAAATGTCAACACCATAGCCAGAATACTAGCAGACTATGGAAGAGCTTCAGGCCAGCATGTTTGTTGGAAGAAAAGTAGAATCATCTTTTCTCCCAACACACCAGTGCACATGAAACAAAATATAACCCAGCTCTTGGGGTCATACACAATAAGAGACTGGATAAATATTTAGGACTCCCATTCTTAATGGGATAAAAAAAAAAAAGAGATTTCTCTGAAGAAACAATACAAAAGGTAAATAACAAGATAAACATTTGGTATTCCAGATTTTTATCTTATGCAGGTAGATTAACTCTTATAAAAGCTGTCACAAATGCCATTCCATCCTACACAATGTCTATAGCTAGATTGCCTTCATCCACTCTTCACAACATTGAGGCAATTAATAGACATTTCCTATGGAATGCAGATAAAAATGGGAAAACAAAAGGAAGACTAAAATGGACCAAAGTTTGTAGCCCTATCATCCAAGGAGGCTTAGGTATCAGGGATCTTTCAAATTTAAACAAAGCTTTTCTCCTCAAACGTTTGTGGAACTTGCATACACAAACTAAATCACTATGGTTTGATGTATACAAGGCTAAGTATTTCCCTGAGACCACCTTCTTAGATGCAGTTGCAAGGCCTCAACAAAGTTGGTTCTGGAAAAACCTCATCAAACTTAAAGAAGAATTCAAGAATGGCCTCACTTACCAAGTAGGATCTGGCACCTCTATAAATTTTTGGAAAGATAAATGGCTTCATAATAAGAGTCTACAAGAGTATGCAACACCACATAACTCTTCTGTAGTAGTAAAAGACTACATTTTTAATAACACTTGGAATATACCAGCTTTGGAACTAATCCTTCCCAAAGAAATTGTTAATGAAATCATTGCAATGCTTTGGCAGAAGGAATGGAAGATAAATTGGTATGGAATCTGGGAAAAAATGGAATGTTCTCTGTCAAGAGTGCGTACCAATTCCTTACCAATCACACCTTAGAACAAGGCCCCCAGTGGCCATGGCAAAAAAATCTGGTCTTTGCATCTATTGCCAAGAGTCAAATTTTTCATTTGGTTAGGTGTCCACCAAAAGCTTCCTACAGCACAGTCTCTCTTCCATAAACAAATCATCCCCTCACCTTTGTGTAGCCTCTGCAAATTGGAAGAAGAAAACTTAGACCATTTGGTTTTTCACTGCCCATACTTTGCAAGTATAAGGCACTTCCTTTACCCCTTACAAACCTCCCAAACATTCCAGAACCTGGTTTTTTATAAACTATCCAATATGGAAGCACATATCAATGCATTAATCACTGCATGGATGATTTGGAAAGTTAGAAATGAAATCCTTTTTGGCAACAAAACTATTACACCCCAGCAAATGCATACAAGAGTGTTGGCAATTATCCATGATCACCAGCACCAATTACAAGAAGAGCCAAAAAAGCAACAAACCACTCTAATTCCTTGTCAATGGACACCTCCGCCACCAGGAGTAGTTTGCTTAAATATAGATGGATCCTTTGATCCCATACATGGCCATGCAGGTGCTGGCACAGTCATTAGAAATAGCAACGGTGACTTTTTATTAGCCGGAGCTACTTATTTGGGAATAACTGATGCCACCATGGCAGAATTTCATGCCTTATTATTTGGCATAAAATTTTGTGAAAAACTTGAATGTCAAAATATCATAATTTGCACTGATTCTAAAATTGTGGAGTCATGCATCAACAGGCCACAGGTTTTGGCAGCTACAAGAGATCAAAAACTACTCCTCCAGGAAGCACGTAGGCGGATGCAGTTAGTATAGAAGGTGGAATTACGTTTTGTGTACCGGGAACTTAATGGTGTCGCAGACAAATTGGCTTTGGAAGGCCGATCCCGGAAGTTTGGCAAACCAGAATCATCATCGGACGATTCAACTTTTGTTTATATTGGGATGTTTGCCCAACCTGGCTAGTTAATGTAATTAGGCAAGACAATGTACTTAAATTTCGTTCTGTACGTTCGGATTAGTATTTAATGCACGTATTATCTTTCGAAAAAAAATACACTGTATCTCGATATATATACAGTATCTTGATGTATACTTGCATCTAATTGTCATAATACAATTGTATTCCTTCGTGTATTTATAGTTTCTTTTATTCTATATTTTAACATTTGTAACAGCTACTCGTCACAATTGAATATATACCTAGAAGAGAAAATTGATTAAAAGACCACGTTAAGAAGAGGCTTCTAAAAAATAACCTCAATATGGTCACAATTACATTTAAGACCAAAAATCACATTTTCAGAGTTGACTAAGGCATTATTTACAGAAATACCATAAGCACAAAATGTGCAAACCAAACATGGCCTAACTATTTATTTCTTTTTTATTATTTTTCTAATTACTTTTTCTTTTAAATTTTTTATTCCTTCAAATTCTTTTTTCTATTATTTTTTTCTAAACTTCTTCTTCTTCTCTAACTCCAATACCGGAATAATTATTCCGGTACCGTAGTTGTGCAAGCTCCGGCAAGGACTTGCAAAGCTCCAGATCGGAGCTTTGTAAGCTCCGATCTGGAGCTGGAGCTAAAAGCTCCGGCCCGGAGCTTTTAGCTCCAGATCGGAGCCTGCAAAGCTCCGATCGGAGATTTGCAAGCTCTGGCCAGAGCTTGTCGGATCTCCGGTACCGGAAAATATATTTTCCAATACCGGAGCTAGAGAAGAAGAAGATCAGTTTTTTAAATTATTTTTATTATTTTTATTTTATTTTATCATTTTTATTTATGTTATTTTATTTTGTTTTTACTATTTTTTAACTAAAGCTGTTTGGTTGCCCAAAAAATTGAATAAGGAATAGTGGCTAGAGCGTGAAATGGTCAAGTTCGTGGTCCTTTTTGTAATTGATGGCATAACGTGGTTCATTATGTTATTAGAGCCGATAACGTGGTTTAAAAAGTTATGGACCCTACATAGAATATTAGAGGGAAGGCGCGTGGTCTCCAATATTTAAGTATGACATCTATGTGTTATGTGTTATGTTGATTGTTATAAATATATATGTTTTTATGACAGTTTGTCAGAACAAGTTTCTTGTATAACAACCGCCATTCCAACACCAATTACTAACAACAAGATGTTATAATAAGCCATATTATAATAGAATTTCTCAGTTTGTAACAGCTTTTGACCGTTGGAATTTCTCCACTTTTCTAGTAGTGCCGTATTCCGGCGGCCACGTAGGCAATATTACCAAAAAATTGATCGGAATACCGAAATTGAACATGTTTCATTTGTAGAGTATTCAAATTGAAAACTATTTTTGAGTGCTCAAAGTGGCACCCTAATATTATCGTAAAGTACCCAAGATGAATTTTCCCCACCAAGCTAGGAAGTTATCAAAATTCATTATACAATCCGCGAATTGCAGTAACATACATAATTGCATATATCCACATTTCCTCCATGATTTGCGTAATGCCTATAGCCCGCTAAATTAAGCAATTATCAAACACCTACATCTAATAAGAGATAAGACTTAAAGAGAGAGAGATACGACAACCAAGAATTGTTGCCCGCCAAATATGGAGCTCCTCTTACATACCAAATTGGAGAGAGAGAGAGAGTGAGATAGAAAGAGGTTTCCAATTTGTTAAAAACATTTAGTCAATAGCTTGGCCAGTGTGAAAAGTTTGAGCTGTTATCTGTTTAAGTACTTAACTATGATTCCATTGTATGATGAGGAGAGGGGCTTTAGACCTGTATGGCATGATTAGTAGTCTTGTGCAAGATTTATACTTTACTGGTGATTGAAATTGATTTGTTCTCAACTTTTCATTCAAGGACAATATGATAAAGGAGTCAACACTCTCCTGAAGGGCAATTGTTTCAAGTCGAATTTGCAATTGAGGCTATCAAGGTTAATTTTAGTTGGCAATTTGCTGCTAACTACCTATAAGAAATATACTTCTTTTACCATTCATTTTTTTTCCGGTATAATTGATAATTTAGTCAAATACTTTTGGTTATTTGTTCCAGGCTGAAGGAGCTATAATGCTGGTGCTTCTCAATCTTATGTCTGGTACGTATGCGGTATGTCTATACTGAGTAGAGGTTATTGACCTATAGGGCTACTGGGGAATATCATGTAGTAATATTGGATTATTGTAGACCGACATGGGAAGCCTTGAAGTTTTCCTAAATCATTGTTTTCATGTCATTGCTTAAAAAATGGAAATGATTTGGTGTTGTATTAACACTGAGATAAGTTTTTTATACAGTTAAATATTGTAGAATGTGGTTAATCTTACAGTCGAGAAAATTAGAAATAATATGTTGTATTTATTGTAGTTGCGAGAACTATGGATTTTCTTAGGTACCCAAATTATTGTGTCAAATTTTACGTGTTGATTCTAACTCATTTTTCTTTAGGTTTCTCAGTTCAGTAATGAGATATCATTTCTTGTGCAGGTAAGATTATGTGAGTTCACCTTCCAAAGTGAAGATCTGGGCACCATTCAAGGACTCATACAGTTTGGAGGCTTAGTTAACGTTTAATTTGGTGCCAAATCTTAGTTTACTATCTTTGTTTAATTACCTTGTCTTTAGGAATTATGTTTAATTACATTACATTCTTTATTAATTTGAATTGTTGGACGGTTTTCTCTTTATACATTTAAGCAATAAGTTTTGTTTTGGGAATTTATATTTTATACTATATTGTACGGAAAGTGACCAAATATAAATTTAGCACTATTTATTTGGTCATTTTCTGTATTTTTTTTTAATGCAAAAAATGAACTTATTGTGACAGCTAAGTTGTTATAAATGAATATATCAATACTGATCACGCACCCTACACTGTCTTTGGAAGACCATCAAGTGTTACTTCAGGATGTATGAGATGATGACATTTGGGAGGCTGTTAAATCCATTAACTCTGATAAAGCACCAGGCCCTGATGGATTAAATAGCAAATTCTACCACAATCATTGGGATACTGTTTCATTCCAAGTTTGTGACTTTGTTAAAAAGAAATTCCATACTGGAGAACTTGATCCTCTCCTGAACCAAACAACTATTGTTCTTATACCAAAAAAACAAAATCCTCAAACACAGGCTGAATTTAGGCCAATTAGCCTTTGCAATGTCAGCTACAAAATTATTTCAAAAATTTTGGTACAAAAAATGAGGCCTTTCCTCAACAAACTAGTTTCACCCTTTCAAAATGCTTTTGTACCAAACAGAAAAATAAGTGATAATGTCATGATTGCTCATGAACTTTTACACACCATGACTAGAAAAAAGAAGAGTGCTCAACATTACCTAGCACTAAAACTGGACATTGAAAAGGCCTATGACAGGCTAAATTGGGATTTCATTCAATTTGCTCTTCAAAAATTTAACTTTCCTCCTCAGTTTATTAACCTCATCATGACCTGCATTCAAACTTGTTCTTTTAAAGTTAGAGTAAATCAAATGGAATCCCCAGATTGGAAATCACAAAGAGGTATAAGGCAAGGTGACCCCTTATCCCCCTACCTTTTTATACTATGCCAAGAATTACTAGTCCACCTTGTCCTAAAAACAATTCAAAATGGTGAACTAGTGCCTCTAAAATCTTCCAGACATGGACCTCCAATACCCTTACTCTGCTTTGCAGATGACTGCTTTCTGTTTTGTAAATCAAAAAATGTCAACACCATAGCCAGAATACTAGCAGACTATGGAAGAGCTTCAGGCCAGCATGTTTGTTGGAAGAAAAGTAGAATCATCTTTTCTCCCAACACACCAGTGCACATGAAACAAAATATAACCCAGCTCTTGGGGGTCATACACAATAAGAGACTGGATAAATATTTAGGACTCCCATTCTTAATGGGATAAAAAAAAAAAAGAGATTTCTCTGAAGAAACAATACAAAAGGTAAATAACAAGATAAACATTTGGTATTCCAGATTTTTATCTTATGCAGGTAGATTAACTCTTATAAAAGCTGTCACAAATGCCATTCCATCCTACACAATGTCTATAGCTAGATTGCCTTCATCCACTCTTCACAACATTGAGGCAATTAATAGACATTTCCTATGGAATGCAGATAAAAATGGGAAAACAAAAGGAAGACTACAAGAGTATGCAACACCACATAACTCTTCTGTAGTAGTAAAAGACTACATTTTTAATAACACTTGGAATATACCAGCTTTGGAACTAATCCTTCCCAAAGAAATTGTTAATGAAATCATTGCAATGCTTTGGCAGAAGGAATGGAAGATAAATTGGTATGGAATCTGGGAAAAAATGGAATGTTCTCTGTCAAGAGTGCGTACCAATTCCTTACCAATCACACCTTAGAACAAGGCCCCCAGTGGCCATGGCAAAAAAATCTGGTCTTTGCATCTATTGCCAAGAGTCAAATTTTTCATTTGGTTAGGTGTCCACCAAAAGCTTCCTACAGCACAGTCTCTCTTCCATAAACAAATCATCCCCTCACCTTTGTGTAGCCTCTGCAAATTGGAAGAAGAAAACTTAGACCATTTGGTTTTTCACTGCCCATACTTTGCAAGTATAAGGCACTTCCTTTACCCCTTACAAACCTCCCAAACATTCCAGAACCTGGTTTTTTATAAACTATCCAATATGGAAGCACATATCAATGCATTAATCACTGCATGGATGATTTGGAAAGTTAGAAATGAAATCCTTTTTGGCAACAAAACTATTACACCCCAGCAAATGCATACAAGAGTGTTGGCAATTATCCATGATCACCAGCACCAATTACAAGAAGAGCCAAAAAAGCAACAAACCACTCTAATTCCTTGTCAATGGACACCTCCGCCACCAGGAGTAGTTTGCTTAAATATAGATGGATCCTTTGATCCCATACATGGCCATGCAGGTGCTGGCACAGTCATTAGAAATAGCAACGGTGACTTTTTATTAGCCGGAGCTACTTATTTGGGAATAACTGATGCCACCATGGCAGAATTTCATGCCTTATTATTTGGCATAAAATTTTGTGAAAAACTTGAATGTCAAAATATCATAATTTGCACTGATTCTAAAATTGTGGAGTCATGCATCAACAGGCCACAGGTTTTGGCAGCTACAAGAGATCAAAAACTACTCCTCCAGGAAGCACGTAGGCGGATGCAGTTAGTATAGAAGGTGGAATTACGTTTTGTGTACCGGGAACTTAATGGTGTCGCAGACAAATTGGCTTTGGAAGGCCGATCCCGGAAGTTTGGCAAACCAGAATCATCATCGGACGATTCAACTTTTGTTTATATTTGGGATGTTTGCCCAACCTGGCTAGTTAATGTAATTAGGCAAGACAATGTACTTAAATTTCGTTCTGTACGTTCGGATTAGTATTTAATGCACGTATTATCTTTCGAAAAAAAATACACTGTATCTCGATATATATACAGTATCTTGATGTATACTTGCATCTAATTGTCATAATACAATTGTATTCCTTCGTGTATTTATAGTTTCTTTTATTCTATATTTTAACATTTGTAACAGCTACTCGTCACAATTGAATATATACCTAGAAGAGAAAATTGATTAAAAGACCACGTTAAGAAGAGGCTTCTAAAAAATAACCTCAATATGGTCACAATTACATTTAAGACCAAAAATCACATTTTCAGAGTTGACTAAGGCATTATTTACAGAAATACCATAAGCACAAAATGTGCAAACCAAACATGGCCTAACTATTTATTTCTTTTTTATTATTTTTCTAATTACTTTTTCTTTTAAATTTTTTATTCCTTCAAATTCTTTTTTCTATTATTTTTTTTCTAAACTTCTTCTTCTTCTCTAACTCCAATACCGGAATAATTATTCCGGTACCGTAGTTGTGCAAGCTCCGGCAAGGACTTGCAAAGCTCCAGATCGGAGCTTTGTAAGCTCCGATCTGGAGCTGGAGCTAAAAGCTCCGGCCCGGAGCTTTTAGCTCCAGATCGGAGCCTGCAAAGCTCCGATCGGAGATTTGCAAGCTCTGGCCAGAGCTTGTCGGATCTCCGGTACCGGAAAATATATTTTCCAATACCGGAGCTAGAGAAGAAGAAGATCAGTTTTTTAAATTATTTTTATTATTTTTATTTTATTTTATCATTTTTATTTATGTTATTTTATTTTGTTTTTACTATTTTTTAACTAAAGCTGTTTGGTTGCCCAAAAAATTGAATAAGGAATAGTGGCTAGAGCGTGAAATGGTCAAGTTCGTGGTCCTTTTGTAATTGATGGCATAACGTGGTTCATTATGTTATTAGAGCCGATAACGTGGTTTAAAAAGTTATGGACCCTACATAGAATATTAGAGGGAAGGCGCGTGGTCTCCAATATTTAAGTATGACATCTATGTGTTATGTGTTATGTTGATTGTTATAAATATATATGTTTTTATGACAGTTTGTCAGAACAAGTTTCTTGTATAACAACCGCCATTCCAACACCAATTACTAACAACAAGATGTTATAATAAGCCATATTATAATAGAATTTCTCAGTTTGTAACAGCTTTTGACCGTTGGAATTTCTCCACTTTTCTAGTAGTGCCGTATTCCGGCGGCCACGTAGGCAATATTACCAAAAAATTGATCGGAATACCGAAATTGAACATGTTTCATTTGTAGAGTATTCAAATTGAAAACTATTTTTGAGTGCTCAAAGTGGCACCCTAATATTATCGTAAAGTACCCAAGATGAATTTTCCCCACCAAGCTAGGAAGTTATCAAAATTCATTATACAATCCGCGAATTGCAGTAACATACATAATTGCATATATCCACATTTCCTCCATGATTTGCGTAATGCCTATAGCCCGCTAAATTAAGCAATTATCAAACACCTACATCTAATAAGAGATAAGACTTAAAGAGAGAGAGATACGACAACCAAGAATTGTTGCCCGCCAAATATGGAGCTCCTCTTACATACCAAATTGGAGAGAGAGAGAGAGTGAGATAGAAAGAGGTTTCCAATTTGTTAAAAACATTTTCTTTTCTTAGTTGAACGGATTATACATTCTGAATCATATTGTACTTGCATAGAATAGAAATGAAAAATGAAAAATGAGTTTTAGAAAATAAGAAAGAAGTAATACGTTAAATTACATTACATTGTAAAGGAGAAGAATGTGGAGCCCAAATATGAACCACGGAGGAATGCCACCAAGATTGGTGGCAGTAGCAATAGACAAAGACAAAAGTAGCCAAATAGCCCTAAAATGGGCCGTTGATAATCTTCTCAACAAAGGCCAGACTGTTATTCTTCTTCACGTCAAGCTCAAACCATCTATTTCTGTCATTTCTTCTTCCTCGCCCTCAACGCCTCTTACAGGTAATTCATTCAGTTTTTATTTTATTTTTTCTTTTTCCAAATTTATTCATTTCACATTATTTACACCTAGTATTCCATTCATTAGACAAAAGCATATATCAATGAAATTTAACATGGAAGATAAATTATTATGTTCCAACAGCAATTTGTTGAACCTATATTTCTTCTTGTATAGATGATGAAGTTGGAGATGAAGCGCACCTAAAAGAACTGTTCCTTCCATTTCGTGTGTTCTGTACGCGCAAAGATGTGGGTATTCAAGATTTGATGCTCGCTAGCTCTCCGGTCTTTTAACTTAATTTGCCTAGCAATCTAGCATGTAAAATTATTAAGAGAACATATTCTTATTGTGTGTCTTAATTTATCTGTCGTCAGATACAATGCTATGACGTTGTTATAGATGATACAGATGTGGCTAGAGCAATAACTGAATTTGTAAAACAATCCGCCATTGATGTTTTGGTGCTTGGAGCTACCCCTAAAGGAGGAATTTTCAGGTCTGCGCATGGCATCCCCTTCGCTTTGTAATGCCATGCATGCACAACTTTTTATGGCGCAAGTTCTCAAGTTTTACTTAAAATTGACAGGTTTAAAGTGAAAGACATTCCTGCAAGTATAACCAAAAGCGTTCCAGATTTTTGTACAGTATATGTAATCCACAAAGGGAAGATTTCATCTTCGCGAACTGCATCACGTCCACCCCCTTCCATCCTGAACCCGCTTCGTCAACAGATTCTAAGTCAGGCCACGAACAAGTCTACACCTGCATCAAATCCGCCCATACCTCCGAGCAGTAATCCAAGAAGTTAGTCTAGTTTCTAAACATACTAATTATATTTGTTGGCATTTAATTTCACCAGTTTTTCTCACCATCTCAGATGCAGGCTCCATTTCAGGTCAGTCGAAGACAGGATCTGAAGCATCTCCTCCCACGAAGCCAAATGACTCGAATTTCTTCAAGTATGTTACTCTATATTTTTAGATTTGAAGAAAAAGAAAATTTGAAATAAACTCTTACTCGAATTTCACCACTGCCTGAAACAATGACTACGAATTAATAGGTCGCCTTTCACTCACCGAAAAAACCAGAATGGAAAACCATATGAATTCACTCAAACGGAGACAGACATTTCGTTTGTCACTGCTAATACAAGGCATAGTGTCGATATATTTCCATCATTTTGCGATAGCGTGGAAGGGGGTCCTACACCTCCTCGGCTTTCAGGCTACTCAGACTTAGATAACTTGGATTCATGGCCCCCTGGACGGCACTCAATGGACATAACACACCGCAGCTCAATGGACATGTCAAACCGCAATTCTGTGGACATGCTAAGCCCCTCAGAGTTCTCATATACCGATAACGATGGGTTATTCATGGGCCAAACAAAGGTAAGTGATGATTTTGTGCATGTCATATCACACAAAACGCTTCTCAATCATCTACTACTGTCAAACTAATCATGATTTTCCATCTTCCATTCATGTTATTGTACCTAATTCTTTGGATGTTTAACAGGAGGATGTCGAAGCAGAAATGAGGCGGTTAAAGCAGGAGCTAAAACAAACTATGGATATGTACAGCACAGCCTGCAAGGAAGCACTATCAGCAAAAGAGAAGGTGCATGCATGATATTTAGTTTCTTATCCTAAAATTTCCAGGGGATATATTTAGTCTTTGTTCTCATGCAATTGCTACTGTAGGCGAAGGAGTTGCAACGCTGGAAAATGGAAGAACAAAAAAAATTAGAAGAGACACGACTGGCAGAAGAGTCAGCAGTGGCAGTCGCAGAAAGAGAAAAGGCCAGATCCAAAGTAGCTCTTGAGCATGCAGAAGCAGCTACAAGGATCGCGCAGCTGGAAGCCCAGAAGCGAATCAGTGTAGAGATGCAAGCGTTGAACGAATCTGGCGATAATGGTACAGTTGTATCTCTATCTAAGTCAGACTTTAGGTACAGGAGATACTCAATAGAGGATATTGAAGTTGCTACAGAGTATTTTTCGGCTACTAGAAAAATCGGTGAAGGAGGTTATGGGCCCGTGTACAAGTGTTATTTGGACCACACACCTGCTGCTGTAAAAGTCCTTCGTCCCGATGCTAGTCAGGGAAGATCACAGTTTAATCAAGAGGTACCTTTTATTTTCTATTTAGTTGCCTATTTCTCTGCTGCTTCTGGCGGTTACCTGCTTGTCTTATCTGATGTGTTCTTTTACAATAATACCAGGTTGAGATTTTAAGTTGCATACGGCACCCAAATATGGTCCTCCTATTAGGTGCCTGTCCAGAGTATGGATGCTTAGTTTATGAATACATGTCGAATGGAAGCTTAGAAGACTGTTTATTCCTGCGTGGCAAAAGTCACCCGTTATCATGGCAGCATCGGTTTAGAATTGCTGCTGAGATAGGTACTGCTCTACTTTTTCTCCACCAGACCAAACCTGAGCCACTGGTACATCGTGACCTGAAGCCAGCCAACATTTTACTTGATCGAAACTATGTAAGTAAGATAAGTGACGTTGGCTTAGCCAGGCTTGTACCTCCGTCTGTGGCTGATAACGTTACTCAATATCGGATGACATCGACAGCTGGAACTTTTTGTTACATAGACCCGGAGTATCAGCAAACGGGTATGCTTGGCGTGAAGTCAGACATATATTCTCTAGGAATCATTTTCTTACAGATACTAACAGCGAAACCACCAATGGGACTGAGTCATCATGTTGGAAGAGCTATTGAGAGAGGGACTTTCTCCGAGATGCTGGATCCTTCTGTACACGATTGGCCTCTCGAGGAGGCATTAGAGTTTGCAAAATTATCACTCAAGTGTTCAGAACTTAGAAGAAAAGACAGGCCGGATCTTGGTAAGGTTGTCCTCCCATTTCTGAACAAGCTACGAGAACAAGCCGATGATTCCATGTCCCAATGGGTGCCATACAATACAAATCACTCCCCCTGCCATAGTCAAGTTACCATATCTAGAGTAAGTTATGCTTGCCCTTCATTCTGTAACTTTTAGTCCCAATATCTCAGAACAGATATCATGTTCAACTTTCTAAGCTCGAATGTCATAGACGACATCTGTTATGAGACAAAGAGATTACACGTTATGGATTGACCAAGTGTTCTGATGTTACACCATTATTGCAACTCTTTTGCAGGGAGAATTGAGTGATGCACCATCTACGCAGTCTAGCACAACAGAGAGCTGATATATGCAACCAAGTGTGAATCGATACACACAGCGAGCAACATGAAGAATTTCTCTTTTTCTTGAATTCTGTTTTACCTACATCCATGAATGTAGGTTGAGAACACAAAATTTTCCGGTTCTTCCCTTTAGTTGTCTTACATCTTTTCCTGAATTATACTAATTCAGTTGTTTGTACCATTTATTCACTCTGCTGTCAAAGGCATGAGCAACAGAGAAAAAGTTTTGTTATTGCTCAGATTAGAACACGAAAAGAGATTGTATATATAAACCTTGAGATCGAACAATAACATATGATTATCGTACTTTAAAATTTGTGAAAGATGAAATGCAGCATCTGCAAATTTGATCTATCTATCTATCAGAAGTTACAGTTAAGGAAATGGTAATCAATCTCAAGTCCCTTTTGAAAAGGAGAAGTCATCGTCTGTCATTGCTTTGGACGAAGACACGTCGCCTTCACTTGCATAAGAAGAGTAATCATCGTCAACGTCCCTTTCTTTCAGTTCTTCAATCCTGTCAACGGCCTCATTCAAATCCCACCGTTTTTCCACGTTCCATTCGCAGCAGCACATGCCAATTTTGAGAAGCCTAAGCATCTGTCCTTCACCATTTCTTGCATTCATCATGTCCTTGTCGAATACCTCGCCAGTCCATTCTTCTCTCACCACTGAGTTGACCCATGTAGCCAAATCTGCACTTGGCCCCCGGCCTTGCTTCAGATAGTTAGCTGGGAACCGCCCAGTCAACAATTCCAGTATTAAGATCCCGAGACTCCAAACGTCTGTCTTTCTTGTTACACGGTCATTCTCAGGGGACTTATAAGCTACCATGAATTGGTGAGCATGTTCCTTGTTTATAACCGGGATTAGTGCATAATCGGCTAAGATAGGATCATAGTTTTCGTTAAGAAGAACATTTGATGACTTGAGGTGTCCATGAGGTAGAGTTATAGAAGGAACTTCCTTGTATAGGTAGGCCAGTCCTCTTGCTACACCTTTGATAACTTTTAAGCGCGTCGGCCAATCCAGCCCCGGTTGCTTCTCACTTCTTTTTCCTGCAGTTCAACAAATCGTTTCAGACTCATCTATGTTAACAGTCAGTTTCGTTATACATAAACTACGATAACATAACTTATGAAAACTCAAGAAAATAAACTCGGAGCGAGTCATACCATGGAGAAGACTTGCCAAGCTGCCATTTTCGACATAATCAGTAATCAAGAGTTTTTCTTCCTTCCTGTAATAGAAAGCCACAAGGGGCAGCAAATTCGGGTGTGATAGTCTCCCAAGCCGCCTCATATGCTCATAAAACTCTCCTCTCCCCACATTACTCATATGCCTAAACCTTCTCACAACATAAGCTGAGCCACTAAACAACACAGCCTTGTACGAAGACCCGAAGCTTCCGCTTCCCAAGACCTCAGCGGATGCTCTAAGCAGGTCTTCCAACTCAAACCTTCCCCTGTCGTTTCGAACAAAGTAGAGTCTCCCATGTTCACCGGTACCACGTCCACCCTTGTTGTAATTCTTTTCAGGCTTTTTCGACGTGTAGGTTGGGTCTTCCATTTGGTGTTTGTCTATAGACTTTTTGTACTTCAATGGTCTCGATCTGTTTCGGCAAATCATGCAGAGTATTATGAAACCTGCCAATGCAGCTCCTACCACTGCAGCTATGATGAAGGCGATTCGCAGGGTCGACTTCCTACGTATGCATGGGTTTAAAGGCTTGCCACATAGTCCTGGGTTACCTGTCTCAGAAAAATGAAGAAATCAGACGAGAAATGGAAGAAGAAGATGAATTCCTTCATGTCGAGTTGATTCATCTAGACATAGAGATGAGTTAGTATAGTCATACTAAAATACTCGATCACAACAATTTGAGCCAAAAAATGACTTTTTTACGGGGGTATACATGTAATTAATTTGATTAAAGTTTGATCATTTTTCATAATATGATATAGTACTACTGAATTTTTGTTATGGGTACGCATGGACGTATACTGAAAGATTGAAACAATTTGTGTCAGTCTATGATTTGTTAAATATAAAAGTCATTTTTGTAGACCATGATCAGTAGATTATCATGTTGTGACTTCTATTAATTTGATTAAAGTTTGATCATTTATAGACAGACCCTTAGTAGTACAAAACATAAAACTAATGTTATTTAAGTACTCCTCCATCCCAAAGTTACACTATTTATTTTTTAGCATAAAAAATAAAAGAAAGAGTTAAGTATAGAGTTATATTGATAGTGAGGGTAGATTTTACTTTATTGAGAATTTATGACCACTAAAATGTGTTTATGAAATATAAAATTATTATAACCATATCCTAGCAAATAAATGAAATGGTCCAAAATGTGGTGCAATAGTTTTAGTTTTGTGACGGATGGAGTACTCCCAACTGAAATGAATCAAAATCTACCCAAATTTACGTATATAGCCCCTTTATGCTCAAATTGTTATTTTATTTTATTTTTAAAAATAATCAAATTTTACTTTTTGACCCCTGATTAATTATGACGTGTCATAATGAAGTGTTTTTCACTGAAATTTGTGAAGTTAATGGCAGATGGTGTTTCGAAAAAAAAAATTAACATAGAGAGTCGAAATGTGAAACGTTAATAGATGGTGAATTTTTTTGTAGTATATCAATTAGTGGAAGATGTGTTTATAAAAAAATAAAAAATAAAAAAATGTATAGAATTTGAAAAACATGGGAGCACTCATGCCCATCTTATTAGTATTCGTCGCTATGGTAGTATTATTAATAAAAATAATACTGAAATATTATAATGAGTGGATATGTGGTCTATTCACCAATATTGTTTAATTTATATTCACCAATATTGTTGACTTTGCAAATAAGGTGCTTTGTGATGAACGTGCATCCCAATTACATACAAGCTTATTTTTGTTGGAGGCAATCCCGAGGTTTCTGGGCGATACGACGGATAGAGGGGATATTATGTGCGACATGCGATGCAATAACTTATACCACTCCCAAAAATTCATGGACCACTCTATAACTATTTAAATTAAAAAAATAAAAATTGGAAGTAATTAAAAAAAAAAAAACATTCTAGGTGTCAATTATAAATTTTCTATTCTACAATCGTATTAATCACCTAAAATCATTTTATCAGGTGCTTTTGGCTTAAAATAATTTTTCTGCCTTTAACTCTAGATAAACAAACACTAAGAAGATGATTCTGGATGTGCAAAATCAGTTAAACACTTTAATTAACCATTTACGTACACTACCTAAATATGACATACTTCGTAATAAATACGTATATACAACCTTTATCTACAAGAACGCACCGTACTAACACGTTAATCCATAAACACATCATGTTATGTTTGAACCCGTTGATATTTAAACTAAACTTACCTTTAACATAACTAATTTACTAATACTATAATTTATTAATACTATAAGTTTCAAGTATGTTTTAACTAAACTGAACTCTTAATTTTCCAATGAAGCAAACAGCCCCTGCTAGGTTAAGTTTGACATAGTAGCATTTCCATGAGGCCTCTCAACTAATTACTTTGCATAGTTGCATATGAGATCAAAAGCTTACCAGAGAATGTGCTCGCATTGAATTTAGCAAGATCAACCGGTATAGGGCCCGAGAGCCTGTTGTTAGCAAAGTCGACGACATTGAAATGCACCAGCGGAAAATCCGGTATCCGACCTTCAAACCCGTTGTTCTGAATCTTCAAATCCACCAACTTCGGCAGCTTCGCCAAAGAACTTGGAATCCTCCCAGTAAACGAGTTAGACCCGATAACAACCCTCCTCATACTGTTCATCCCCGAAAAGGCATCATCTGGAATCTCACCAGTGAAATTATTATCCGCCAAATACAAGTGTCTGAGTCTTCCAAGCCTGTTGATATCGTTCGGAAATGGCCCTGTAAAGTTGTTGCGCATCACACTAAAGCTCCACAATGGAAGCTCGGATATCGCATCTATGTCAATGGTACCCCCAAGCCACATTCCCTCGAGTTTAATACCGATAAATAAGCCGTCCTTCTGACATACACAACCTGTCCAGACTGGTGTTGCGTTTGAGCAGAGCTTTGAGACTAGTGGTTCTCTCCAGTCGTCTAACATGGTTGCGTTGGTGAGTGATTGTTTGAACTTGATGAGGGATTTCGCGTAATCTGTGTCATCTTCGGCTCTTGCTGCAGGTGCAGCCAATAAACAGAGGTAGATGTAGATGAAGCACAAAATGGCACCTTGTGAAGTGATCATTGTGGTGGACAATTGAAGAAAGTTTCAAGAAATGCTTAAGCTACCATTTTGTGATGAAAGTTGTGAAGATCACAAAACAGGAAGGAAGATGTTAGAGTGGCTTAAATGACAAAGTCCGCCACAAGTATTAGCTGTTTTTGGCCGGCTCACTTATTGGATTTTTTAATTCATTTTTTTTTTTGTTGGTCATTGATGGTTGTGGACTAATTTGAAACTACATATCAATTTTTTTTTTTTTTTTAAATCAGTATCAATTCTTCTTTAGTTTATGTTAAGAGGCGCGAGAAAAAGAATTATACCTCAAGTTTTCTCTTAAGGAGTGTGTTTGATAAAATTAAATAACATAACCAATTTGGAAAAGTACTGTACTAGTCTTACTCTACTCTATGTGACTTCTCAAAATGTAAAACGACTCATCAATTTAACCGTCTCATTATCAATTACTGATCATCTTTATCACATTGTATTGACAAATATGCACTTACACTTTTAAATATGTACACCGAAAATATTGCTAAGAGGCTTAAACATCCAATTTATTGTAATCCAATTTATTGTAAGAAGTTTTTTTTTTTTTTTTTTAATTGGCCGATCTACCTAATCTACTCCTACTCCTAGAGTACTACTACAGTACTACTTCACCACCTTATAACTCCAAATACAATACACCTATATCAACCTCATATTACCGTCGGGATTCGAACCTTCAATCTATCCTTGATAGTTGCTACTCCAACACCCTTACAATAAGACAACTTATACCGTATGACTCCCTTATTTTAAGAACATTTACTTAAGAATAAGTTGATAAATTGGCTTATTATAGAACTTGGTGGACTTAAAAGTCAGAGTAGTTGCAATAACATTATTAGCAAACTCAACTTTTCTGGACAAAAAGAACTTAGAGCATTCCTTATGGAGTCTACAACGGGCCTTAATTGGAGTTAAAATCCCCAATTAAGCCCCAAATAACCTCCAATGGGGCCTATAAATGGGCTACTAATTAGTAGCCCATGGAAATTGGCTACTAATTAGTATCCCCAATTTAAGTCTCAAATATGGGACCCACAAAAGAAAATGAACTACTCCCTCCGTCCTGATGATAAGTCTACGTTTGCTTTTTGCACGGTTTTTAATGAATAATTTTGTTTGGTAGTGTTATATTAATATTGTATGTAAATATGGGGTAGTTGATTAAAAAAGTGTGAGATATGAGTGAAGATAAAGAAGTGTAAATGTGGGGTCCATATTTAAAATAATATAGATGGGATGTGGGATACTTTCCAAAAAGGAAAACGTAAAGAATTGATTGGGACGTCCAAAAAGGAATACGTAAAGAATTGATTGGGACAGATGAGTACATTTAGAAGAAGTATGTAATATGGAACCCACCAAAAGACACTTCAATTAAGCCCCAAAACCATTGGAGACTTGATTTGGATGGGGCTTTTTTGGGGCTTATATGATAAAAGTCCTTTCATTAAGCCTCAACCATAACGAGTGCTCTTAGTGGGTGTTTGCAACAGCTAAACTTATCCAGCTTATTATTTATTTTAAGCAGAAGCAGTTTTTTGAGTGTTTGCAACAGCTTATAAACTGCTTAATTCTCTTAACTTAAGCTGGATAAGTTGAAGTTGGATAAGTTGGGTTGTACCTCCTTCAGCAGCTTCTCCTTAAATTAAGCTAGATTGTAGTTGTTTTTGTCCAAAAAGTTAGATTTGCAAACAATACTCCTACAACTTATCTAACTTTTAAGTAGTTTTTTACAAACACCCATCAAATTTTCTAATAATCCAACTTTACCAACTTCTCCTTAAATTAAGCCACGTTGAAGTTATTGCAAACACCCCCTTAGTAGAAGTTTAAGTCCAACCCATCTTGTTGAAATTATCAACTCAATTTAAGAGAATTTGTAAGTCTATACTTCCTCCATTTTTTTAATTACTTCCTAAGTGGTAAAAATTATCAATTTTGAGGAATAATATTAAAAAATTGATTTGTGTGAGTATTTAATTGTGAAATGGTGATAAAGTATTATAGAGATTGAAAAAGTTATTATAAAGGAGATAGAAAATAAAAAAAAAGGGACGGCTACAATTAGCCCCAATGTGTCCCTCATACTTTCAACTACCGGAGCCTAAAATTGCATGTTGCAATTCACTGGAAATTGTTTCATTATTTGGTATTGTCTACATGAGTTTACTAGTTTGTCCCTGCTTTTGGGTCCACGGTTGATGAATTGTCGGAGCACGTGATGTTAATGTGTGAAGCATGAGTTTATTTGCAAATTGATCCTCCCTTAACAAGGTTGAAAATTTTAATTTACCTCCCAAAGGTAGTGACCCAGTTTGTCCTTTTCTTCCATTTTGAGTAAATTTGACCTAACCAAAGCTAATGACTCACTTTTAACTCTTCAAATTTGGCATATGTGAATATATCTTGAATAAAATATGTCATCCTTTATCAGCTATATATTTAAAAAAGAAAATTTACTTTGAAACACGGAAAAATAGAAAAACAGAAACATAGAAACACAGAAACATAAATCACAGAAACATAAATCACAATGTGTATGGTTCATACACATTTTTGTAACCTTCCAAATGTTGTTAACTCATTTCTTTCCTCTTTCTTATTTTAAAAAATTTAAAAAAAATTAAAATTAGAAAAAAAAAAGAGCTCTAAATGGAGCTTTCATGGAGATGGAGCTCCATACGGATCAAAAAAAAAAAAGTAATAAAAAAAATTAAAAAATATTAAAAAACATGGAAGAAAGCCATAAAAGCTAGCTTCCATGGGCAGCCATGGAAGCTCAAGCTCTGAGCTTCCTTGGGCAGCCATGGAAGCTCTGGATTTGAGCTGCCATGGCCGCCCATGGAAGCTTAGAGCTCTAAGCTTCCATGGGCGGCCATGGCAGCTCAAATCCAGAGCTTCCATGGCGTCTAGCTCCCATCTTAAATCTGAATTTAATTTATTTTTTTTTAAATTAGGGAAGTTTTGAAAGTTGATTCCAATCCACCGACGAAACATCTATACTCAACATCAGCTGAATCCATTGTTCAAGCTTTCATGGAAATAAAAAAGAAAAAACAGAGCAGAGCTAGGAAGAGCTAGGAAGCTCTGTACAGAGAGCTTCCATGGAGTTTTCTAATTTCTTTTATTTTTATTTAAAACTAGATCTTCAAAAGTTCCTTTAATTCCACTTAGATACGACATAGTTTCTTTGTGAAGGAAAGTAAAAGTAATTAGCACGTGAGTGGAGCGGATAGTGACATTTTAGAAGGTGAGGGACTACAAATACAAAAAGCCATTGGGGGACAAAACTAGTTTCACTCCTCCAGTACAAAGTTTAACAAACTTTAAGGCAAATTGAAATATATTCTATATTTTGTAAATCAGATTTTGGTGATGGGGTAATGAAAGTAAAGGGGACATCTCATGGTAAAATGTAACAAGTCCAATAAAAATGGGTTGAAAAACTTTCCAAGGGTTGGTTAGGAAGTTTGTAAGAGAACGCTCAAAATAGAAACCTAGAAAGTTATTAATGAAATGGAGTAAGTAGTTCATAAATGTTCAATCAATGCAAAACTCAATTCTTAAAGTAAGTTGATATGCCGGATAATTAAGTTGTTACAAACACCCACGAACTCGAATGACACAGGTTATCAGACAACATTTCCAAAACAGAGGAACTTTCATACGCATAGCCTCAAGATTCAAGAGACAAACAAAATTCTCTTTAATCAATGGAACCGAAAAAAGAAAAGGCTCTGCATTCTTCACCTTAGAGTTTAAGCTGGAACTTTGGCTTCAATCCCCAATTCATGCCTCAGCACTGCTTTACTTTCCATTTCTTCTACAACTTCAGAGAAGTTGAAACGAAAAGGAATCATAAAGCAAACGGGACATGGTTGGTTATCAGTGTACACCAACCAATTCAACGTCGTACACCAGCCATGAGTTAGGAGGAATATTTTCTTCATGCTTCTTGACACTGCACCGACACAAATATATCAACACGATATGAGCAATGCATATGTAAGCAACCAATAGATTACTTGGCAAGTTATACTCATAGACAACAATACAAAATAGATTTGTGATTTAATATATTGAAACCATACCCCAAGGTTGGAGGGACTACAAGTCTCCTTTTCTCGCCAACATGCATACCTGTTGAAAATTACGTGTTCTTATTATGGGTTAAAGAATGAAAACACAACCAGAATGTGAAAGAAAATGCAATCTATAAATGAAAGACTAATTTTCTGATTCAGATAACTACCATCAATTCTAGCATTCCATTCATAATTAAATTCTTTATCACCTGAATATAAAAACACAATGACTGTAACTTAAGTAAACAATGACAGAGAACGTCGTTTTGAGTTTTCTTATTCGAAGAGCATAAACAACAATTAGGGGCGGAAAGTGTGATTCCTTGAGACTTGAGTAATGAAATAAAATATGTACCTAAACGAAACTTTACAGCAGTTTTGCCCACTTTGGTGTCGAAAATATGTCCTGTCTCCTTTATCATGGCTGTGTAATGAAGTTTGACCTGATTCAATTATCACAGGTTGAACTAATCAATTCCTGAATTAAGAAAAATGAAACATACATGCCAATTGGACGAATCAAACATGTTTGTATATGCTCAGCTCTACAGAAAATATACCTTCTTTCCGGGAGCAGCGACTTTTCCATCTGGTTGTCCATTAACTAACACTTCAATGCTCAAGCCATTTTATAAAGTTCTCTTGTTATCTGGAATCTCAGTTGTAGCCTGATTGCCATCTTGTGTTTTCTTCATCGACCTTTTCTTCATTTTCTTCCCAGATTCACTAATCATTGGAAAGCAACCATGAGCTTATTATGGATTGTCACGGTGAAAATTTCTTGCACCAAAATAACACCTCAAAAATCATAGCTGGAATCAGAAGTTATTTGCAATGTTTCTTTACAAGCCAGAATCAAAACCTAGGAGAAGTCATTGATCGAATTTCAAGACATAAGACCTATCAACGTATAAAATCTTTTCTATAATTTTAACTAGAAATGAAAATTGCAGAAATTCATGCTTCAAAATAAGACCCATGGAGGTCAATTTTGACAGTGTTGAATATCTGCCACAGTAATAGTACAAACTGGTGAATCAATGAGTTAGTACTTCAAGAGTCTAGAAACAAAAATCTATTCCTTCAACTTTTATGTGGCAATAATGTTTTACAGAGTTTTTAGCAGTGCACTTTTTCAAAGTTTTGCCATGTCATCTAAACAAACGTGTTTCACTCAAGAACTCTCTGATCCTACTACTATTCATTAATAGGTTTCATCACAAGTCTCAACTACAATTTTTTATTTCTACTCTTATTACTTGGACATCACTCAGCGTTGTTACACATGGGCTTACCCTAATCCTGAATACTGCTCTATCTATCTCGTGCTCAAAGAAAAGAAAATTTGAGGAAGAACTGTGCTCAACTACTGCTTTATGCTTCAAATCCACAAGAAAACCAATAACTAAACCTTATTTCTTGTTACTCCAGTGATATGCATTGCAAGAATTGACACTTGACGGAAAAACATCTCAATGAATTCGAAGGAGATAACAGTAAGATACTAACTTGTTGGTCTTTTCACCAACAGACACTCCACTTGCTTCAGGTAGATCCTTCATCAAGTTGTCCGTATCCAATAAACCTGCCCGAGTTTATCACATGATGGAACATGAAATGTCTGAACAATTCCATCTGTAGATGTTCCTTCAACTTGAGGATCTTTCCTTCGCTTTTTTTGATTTATGACCACTGTTAGAGCCCCTGCATGCAAATGTGATACAAGATTAAAGGCTTAAAGCTAATAGTACTAGTACTACTGGGTATTAACTGTGAACGGAAAGTGTTGGGGATGGTATAACTACAACAGACAAAAAGTTACACCCTTATATGGAACTTATGTAACAGATCAAAGAAACAATGATCTTACATATTGTTGGGACAACCACAAACCACGAACTAGCATTTTCACATCTAACACCAAATAAACCAAACCAGCAAACAAAATATCCACAGCGAACTTATTAAGAGTATAAACAAAATGACGAAGCTAAAAGGATACGAATCACTCTGAGGAACAGAATTCCGGGTCTCAGCCACATACTAACCAATAAGATAAACGCTTCGCGCCCAATAACTGAAAAGATCACATCATCAGCCTCAGCAAACTCCAAATCCAAATGGCAAGAAACCATTTTGTCCGGAACCAAAGCACAAAGCAATACAGGAATTCTTTTCCCCACACTACACTGCACTATAGATTTCTTGGTAGCTTCACCAATTCCCAACATTGCCTAATTAAAATAAAAAAATAATAATAATTAAAAAAAAAAAAAAGCAGCCAATTCACAATAAACCTTTGCTTTTCAATTTTGACAAACAAAGATAAGAAATAGTACGCTATTAGGGTTATTCGGATTTCGGAGTCTACCATGAGACTTCTCACAGGAATGAGTGACTGGCTTTCCGGGTTTTATCATATCTTTATCTAAGTCATGCATGGACAGAGACGATATTTTTGTTAAAAGACAAAATGGTCTGTCAATTACAACTCAAAAATAAATAAAAAACATTAACAAGACCAAAAATAATCAGAACGTGAACTTGCCAATATCCATTTCTTAGATGTCAAACATAATACTTAATTACCAAGGCATCAACAGCTCAAGGAACCCGAGGTTTGCTGTCCCAGGTATCTCTTGCTTCAATTAAATTCGGACAATATCGCTGCGCCAACACATCAACTTGTTCAGAAAATGATTTGTTTCCATGGTGACCTATATGGAGAACCATTTGATTCCAACGCCTCCGACATATATCTCCAGATCTATTCTCAAGAATGTTGTCCCAATCCACATCTTCCATGCAATTTGCATCTAAGCTGTAAAGGGCACCGAGCAGGCGATAATCATCAACATCAGCCCATATACCTTGAGCTACCATATGTGACGTTAATTGGTGATACCATTTAACACAGCAAGCTGCTTGATTTCTAGAGGACACTTGATCACTGATTGCCGTCCAGCTGATATTATCCCTTAACATTCCATGCTTGGAATGCTTATCTTCATCAACCTTTAGCTGTAGATCAGTATTAACTAGGTTGAATAACCGCTGATACTCTTCCTGTGACCAACTTCCCTTATTCCTGTTAGCCAACTTTGATCTCCGCCAAGCATCTTTCACATGCCAACGATGTGTCCCAAGCTCGTCTGCCAATTCCTTCCACTGGTTACCATGCTCCGCCTGGTGCTCTTTAATTATTTCAATATCTTCTTTAGACCACGTACGTTTATCAGACCTCCGAAATAAAACTTGAGCACGACAATAGACTGCCTTATATGGTCTGTAGGGTATGGCAGTCCCTATCTCTTTCCAGCAGCCTTTCAGCTTGGTGCTCTTGCTATTCAGAACTGTGGTCAACCCATCTTCACCTAAGCCGTGATCTGCTATGTACTTGTAGACAGCCTCTTTGACAGTGACATCTTCTTCCTTCGTGAACCGTCTACCTCGCACCAGATTCTCACCTTCCTCCGGAAAGAGTTGGCCTTGCACATTCTCTTCTTCATCATGCTGAACATCTGAATCATCAGGCAGACGGAAAACCTCAACCTGACCTGAAAACCTCACCTTTTTATTACTTTTGCTAGGTATAGGGACATTCTCCTGAGAATTGGCCTTCCTCTTCTTATTCCCTTCAGGAGATTGTATGTCATTACCTTCTTGAGCAAATGACTGATCATACTTGCTCTTCTTGAACTTCTTTCTTTCACGTCTATCACGATCATGCTCTGATTCACCACTGACGTCTGCTGGCAAATGGTCTGCATCTAAATTGCTTGCTGTCTTCTTCTTCTTTTTAGTTTTAACCTTCTCAGCTGAATTTCCTCTTTCATTTTCAGCAATTGAATCTTCACCATATTTCGAACTCATTACAGATTCTCCATCAATTGCTTTATCACGGAGGCAATCACCATCCCTCCCCTTCTTCTTCTTCTCCTTCTTCTCAACCTTACCGTGCCTATTGTTCTTGTTCACGTCCCCATTACTTTTCACCCCAGACACATCTTCCTTCTCCATCCCTTGCTGGCCTTGATTAACATTACTCTCAGACTCAGCCTCCCCATTACCACTGGGCTTATTTTTCTCCTCTTTCTTCTCCTTCTTCTTCTTTTTCTTCTGCCTCAGTGAGTTTTCAGTCGCGTCATCCCCGTTATAATTATTTTCCTCGCCATCAACTGCCCCCTTATCCTTATCATCTACTTCTCCATCTTTCTTCTCTTTGTTCTTCTTCATCTCCACCCCTTCAACTACAACATCAACAACATGATTTACCAACTTCGTATGCCTATTTTTCTTACTTTTCACCGCAGCAACACCTTCCTCATCCATAATGTCTACACCAACCAACAAACCAATCAATCAACACCTTGCTGAGTTAATTTCTACTACTAACCCTAACTGTCTACACCAATCAAGCAATTGACCTATGTTCATCAAAATCCTATACGCACGAAACTGGATAAATGTAACAGAAATATACGACAACGAATGAATTAATACATATACAGAATGGTGCAAAGGAGCTCAAATTGAAACGAGAAGAGAAGAGAGTTCCCGAATTGTGAACTTCAACTGAGAAGAGTGAAATCTCATGGAAGAGATGAGCGGTAGAGAGGGGCTAGGGTTTTCAAATTCGAGAATGGCCATTCTCGAATTTGAAAACCCTAGCCCCTCTCTACCGCTCATCTCTTCCATGAGATTTCACTCTTCTCAGTTGAAGTTCACAATTCGGGAGCTACAGTAAGTTACTCTCTTCTATTCTCGTTTCAATTTGAGCTCCTTTGCGTTGGTGTAGACATTATGGATGAAGACATTATGGATGAGCAAGGTGTTGATTGATTGGTTTGTTGGTTAGTGTAGACATTATGAGATCGGAGCATACCTTTATTCTGGAGATCGGAGAAGATGAACTGAGATGAAGCGGAGAAGATGAAGATGAAGCGGTGTCGGTGGTCGACAGATCGAGCGGCACCGGTGGACGTCGGATCGAGCGGCGGGATAGATATCGACGGGTGCGCTGGTGGATATCGACGGCGACGGGTGTGGTGGGTGTTAATGGATATCGATGGGTGTGGCGCGGTGGTTGTGATATCGATGGGTGTGGCGCGGTGGATATCAACGGCCGACGGGTGTGGACTGTGGTGGGTGTTAATCGATATCTTTTGTGTATCTGGAATAGCCCTAGTGTGGGTGGAAAACTAGATTAGATATGAAAGGTTAATAAGAAAGTATATATTAAATTAATATATATATGTATATATATTTATATAATATATTATATTATATTATACAATGTTCGTGAACCGTTCGTGAATACCCGAACATAAATTAACATGTTCGTGTTCGGTTCGTTAGCTTAACGAACATGTTCGCGAACTGTTCGAACTTGACCGAACTGAACGTTGACCGAACAATTTAGCGAACGTTCGGTTCGTAATACAGCCCTAAGTGTGAGAGTAGGCTTTGTAATTACCTTTTTTGTTTTTGCAAAATACCCCTTTAAATGCCTAATATTAAAAGTTTTAAATATCAAATTAGTTTGCACCATTGACCATTGCCCTTGGTAGGCAGAAATAGTAATTGATTTAGGTTTTGTTCTTTTTGTCTTAAAATTTATTATTTTAAATTTAGTTCAGACAGTTCAGTTGCATTAAGTTCAGTTCAGTTGATATTTGTCTAATAATATTTTGTACTACAAATAAGTTCACTTCAGACGAAGAGAACATAAGGGGTTTGTTAGATGAGTTTTTGTTGTAGTATTTGGCTTGATTTAGGGGGAGTAGAATTTTATAGCTCTAAGGAATATGTAAGAGAATATTTGTTTGATTTGTTTAAGGTTGTGTTGGCATGTATTGTAATTTGTGTGAGATTGTGTGGGGTTGTTTGAATAGTTGGGGGATTAATTAAAAATTACTATAAATATGAAAATAAATTCTCAAAAGGTAAAAAAAATAAAAACTTAATTTCCAAAAAAAAGAATTTTTTAATGAACAAAATTATTTTGAAGTACGAAATTTTAACTTGATTCCATTTTTTATTGGAAAACATTAAAAATCAAAAAATTTAGATAATTTTCAGACATGGTTTGAAATTTTAAAAACAGTTGAAATATTTAAAATTCAAATAGTTGTTGGAAATAAAGTTATCAGACAAAATGTCGGCAAACAACATGGGAACATACAGTCCGTGTTCAACAAAAATTTAAAATCATATTTGTTCCCTATTTATTCATCAGAAGAACCGCTAGAGTAAAGGTCTTCCGGGTCGTATCCCCAGTCCTTAACAACAATGTCGGATCTATACGATCTACCTCTAACATAGGTTGTACGTACTCCCCAATTCGGAAATTTCGATGAGTCGATGCAATATGAAGGTGGTCAAATTCAGTGTTCTCAAATACTTCCTTCAAATGGTTCTAACGTTTCTCGAACTTGTGCAAGTATTGTGCAGCAAGTGGAAACATTTGCATGGCACAAATGGTTCTTAAATTATTAATTACTAAGATATACCATTGTAAATTAGTTTTTTTTCCTGACATAAATGTGATACTACTTCTAATATCCCTAAGTGCATGTCGGTACGTAGATGGATCGATGTGTTTCACATACCGTAACTCGAGGGAGCCGAATCAAGTAAAACCATGAGACCATGATGTGTACCTCATAACGAGAATGTTAAATTTTTCAAGGACATAGTTTTTGCTGAAACACTGCCCTGGGTAATGATCGTGTAATTGTTTCGTCCAAATCCCAAGTAAGCGGAGCTCAATCTTGCCTTTATTAATGTGCAGTTGTAACGATAATTAATGTAATTGAGCAGCGTTAAATCGTGGTTCCAAGACCACGTAACATCCGTGGGGTACACACAATGAGACCCACATATTTGGAATATCCATGATTTCAACTCTGCACGTTGACACACAACTGTTGTTATTTCAACACAACTTAATTCGTTCATAAGAAGCATTACTTAGGCGATGAACTTAGATTATCGTAGCAAATTCAAACTAAAAAAACCTCCCACACAATTTAGTTCATGACATTTATTTAAATCGGGTAACAAAATTATATTGTTAAAAATGTGAGTTCAATTCCATTCGACTTACCGCGCGGATTTGGGCCTCGTAATAACTGGGACCTCGGAGTCGGCCGGCCGAGGACACCCCTTAATCCTTATGCCCCAATACACATACTCAATCGTTGAAAGCTTAATCTTACACTGCATCAAAGTTACCAGTAAGGGACAACCGGTTTGGATATAGTACGATTGATTGAGAGATTGAACGATGCTTCTCCATGTCGATGCATCAAATTCCTATCCTGGTAGGAGTCCCCTTGTGGCGTGGTGAACGCCGACGATTTCAATGAACTGGGCAGTCTCCTAGTCCAGACATGCAGCTTCGATGTTGAATAGGGTCATTGGACCTGAGTACTTCAGAAAATTCAATTGTAAGGGTATATATATGAAGTAAAGTGAGATAAATTTATGTTGTTAATTGTTCTGATTATTCAAAATTATATTATTTATTCAGAAACGCAATGCACAAAATAACATTAACCGACATGCAATTGTAATAAATCGAAAACTCGCATCCACGCCCTTCCCCCACCTCCGGAAGTAATGCCACGATGATACCTACTATAACCCATACCAAGCTAGTCTAGTCGCATCATCATACCCCAACCAAACTCAAGCCTCCTCTGGCTGTTTCACAAGATACTCATTCCCATCAATGAAATTATCACGCATCTCGAGCGGAATAAGTTCTGCATCCGATTGAAATCAATAGAAAGAAACTCCCTCAAATTCCTCTTCATCTCCCTCTGTTCATGTGTCGTGTCGATGTATCCCTGGATAGGCGCAAACACATCTTGCGGTGGTGATTCTGGTGTTTCCGTCAAACTTTTTTGCCCTTCTTGGCACGCCCTCTATATCCGCGATTACTACTACCGACAACTTTTGTTGCATCGGCGATGTCCTTCTCTTCCAAAGCAGCATCATCGTCGGCGTCGTATGTCTCGACCGTGAATGTGGCAAAGTTTCCGATGGACATTGATGCAACAAACATCTCGACAAACATTTCTTTGCAGGGGAAGCCTAATGCACAGTTGTGGTCGTCATCCTCATTGTCTCCTTCCTGAAACAGGACTGTATTGATTTTTTGGAGAATTAATCATGAGCTTTTTGGTATTAAAAATCATCCACAAGACATTATTGGTTGTAATTGTTCGTAATTTAAAAAAATAAATAACCTCAGACTCAAAATGATCAGGAGGTTCGACTCCGCCATTCTGAGTTGTGCCCCACCTAGTTTGATTGCTCGTGTAGTGCAAGTTTTTCTTGTAATCCTGCACCAGCCTTATTAGCTTGCCTTGCACTTTAGCATGCGTCAACTCTCGATCGGTTTCTTTAGTGAACTCCTTTGCAATCTTAGTCCAACCGGGAGCGCTAAACATTTCCTCCCCCTTCCCATTTCTCTTTCCGTTGAAACATATCGTGCATTATCTATATTATTATATAAAAGAGAGTCCTCCATGCCTACCTCATCAATGCAATCAACAATTAAAATCATTTATTCTATCCAAACTTAATCCAATCCTACATGTCATTTTAATAGATTTTTGAGTTTTATCTTAATTCAACTCCAACCCTGAATTTATTCCAAGCCAGCCCCAACAACCACTACTATTATTAGTAAAACATAATAGAACTCAATTCACTCTCTTAATCAATTCTCACGCAACGCAAGCCTGTTCCTCACTTAATCAATCGTCTTTCTTTCTTTTTTTTTTTTAGCAAACTTTAATCAATCGTTTCTTTCTCTCATTCCTTTCTCAGAAACAAAAATAAAAAAATCTCTTCTTACTCTCACTCCGGCCTCTCTTGAGTCGTTTTCTCCGATCGTAAATCCATCCAGCTCAACCTACATTGCCATATTAATGTTGATGATCGACCAATGTTATCAATTTATCCCAAACAAATCATTTATTTTTACCTAACAGCTCTGACGTAAATTCAACTTCATTATTGTGTTTTTTTTCTCCTTCATGTTTTAATTATTTCTTTTATTTTGACCTTTTTTATTTTTCAATTTCACTTTTACTTTAATGATTTTGTTTTTCACGTTTTCTAATTATTTCTAATTAAGTGTAAACTATTATACTATCAAATTAATTGTCATGGTACATGCTATATATGCTCCCTTCGTTGTGGGGTATGCTTCATGTTTAACTCTATTTAATCATAAATTTTCTATTTTAACTATAATGATAAATATTCAATGACTTTTTTTTAATGACAAATATTACAACTACTCCTACACTCTTATTATATAAAAAAATATCCTAAACCACCTTATTTTTCCACACCTAAACCAATCTTATAACTCCATCACCGACATGGATCGTACCATGCATCTTAATAAAATTCAGTTTTTATTCAATTGGCTCACTTTATATTATTTCATTTATGATGATTCACGCTTAGCACTTCATTTTAGTAGCTCTTTCTATGAAAAATTTATTTTTTCTTTCGAAAGTTCACTAATGATAATTAAACAAAACACCAACCTTAGGAATTAGAATAGTGTTCGGGTGTACGTATTATTTGAACTAGAATAATAGTCCAAATTTGTTGGTCCCTTTAAACAACAAGAAAAGACTAGAGGGGGGTGAATAGTCTTTTCAAACTTTCATCGTTTAAAAACTTTCTCAGCAAGGGCTTATTACTTTTCAGTAATGAGTTTGCTGATACTTAACTTTCTCAGCAAGTACTAGTTACTTTTGAGTAACGAGTTTTACTGATACTTAAATTCAGAGAGCGGAAGTCTTTGTACAATAAGTGCTTTGTCAATAAGTGATAGTTTCAGCAAGTGAACAGAGTGAGAGTGTACAAATAGATATGCTTTGCTGAAAACTAAATGAAGTAAGTAAATCACACAAACACTTTTATAGTAGTATCTGAGAGTGGCGTAATCTCTCAACTAATCCACTTTGTCCTTTCTAGGACTGAATCCACTAAGATAAGTTTGAGGTTCCTTACAACACCTATCTAGAGCGATTCGACAGAAACCAAAGCACACTTGCTTCGTTTCCAACCTAACTAGAGAACGAAACCTTATTCTCCACCAAACTTGGGACTTATAATCAGCAACACTATGCTTGATTAAGTTCCCCCTGAATTTCACGCCTGAAAGGGTGTTTTTCAGTTAGAGAGGTTTGAGATGAGATAACTTGATTATAACTTATTCATCTACAACAAGTAATCTAAGAAACAAAACTTTGAATACTTAGCAGTAAACAAGTTTGATTGTTTCTGTTGTCAAGACTTGTTCTTGTTCGAAAGAAAGAACACTTAACTAATTTCTTAGCCGTGTATGTTCTACTTCTTCACAAGTAGCTTTTTCAAGCTTTAAGTCTTGGAACGGATCAATGGCAGTAAAGACTATTGAAGGGTATGTGTTGGTCCCTTTAAACAACAAGAAAAGACTAGAGGGGGGGGGGGGGTGAATAGTCTTTTCAAACTTTTGTCGTTTAAAAACTTTCTCAGCAAGTACTTATTACTTTTCAGTAATGAGGTTGCTGATACTTAACTTTCTCAGCAAGCGTAAGTTACTTTCCAGTAGCTTGGTTTGCTGATTTAAAATCAGAGAGCGGAAGTCTTTGAAACAATAAGTGCTCTTTCAGCAAGTGAAGTGAGTGACTGTGTACAAACAGATATAATTTGCTGAAAGCTAAATGCAGTAAGTAAATCACACAAACGCTTTTATAGTGGTATCTGAGAGTGGCGTAGTCTCTCAACTAATCCACTTTGTCCTTTCTAGGACTGAATCCACTAAGATATGATTGAGGTTCCTTACAATCTCCTATCTAAAGCGATTCAACAGAAACCAAAGCACACTTGCTTTGTCTCCAACCTAAACTAGAGAACTCAACCTTGTTCTCCACCAAACTTGGTACTTTTAATCAGCAAAACCTTGCTCGATTAAGTTCCCCCTGAATATTACGCCTGAAAGGGTGTATTTTCAGTTAGAGAGTTTTGGGGTGAGATAACTTAATTATAACTTATTCAGTTACAACAAGTAATCTAAGAAACACAACTTGGAATACTTTGCAGTAAACAAGTTTGATTGTTTCTGGTGTCAAGACTTGTTCTTGTTCGAAAGAAAGAACACTTAACTAATTTCTTAGCCGAGTTTGTTCTACTTCTTCACAAGTAGCTTTTTCAAGCTTTAAGTCTTGGAACGGATCAATGGCAGTAAGAGTGTTTGAAGGTTTGTGAGTTTTTAAGCACAAGTGAGAGTTTGATCACGTTGTTGACACACTTCAACTCTTTGCCGGATGACCTCTATTTATAGTGCAAGTAAGGAGCCGTTTGAATTTCAAATCCTAAGGCTTTTGTTCCTTAACATGTCACTATCTTGCTTTTGTACTTTCAGCAGCAACTTTGTTTGTCTTCTAGTCTTCATGTCCTTCGCGTGTAAGCTTTGCATTAAATGCATATTTGAATAGAATTCAAACAGTAACATTGGAGCGCAATTTCACGTACATTCAGCAAGAGGTCACATATGTTCATCAGCAAGTGTTCATTCTCAGTTTCAGCAAGCACAACCTACTCTGTCTTTCAGATTTTCACTTATGCAATGCTGTTGCTGAAAATTCCACTTTCTGAGCAACACGTGCCTTTACCAGTCTTCAGCAATCTTCAAGTCTTCAAGTCTTCAAGTCTTCAGATCTTCAAAAGTCTTCAAGATTCTGACCGGTTTCTTATCTGCTTCAATAATTTGTTTGTAATAAACAAAATATATCTTCAGCAAATGCTTCAATAGGTCATTTTCTTTTCAGAAAATAAGATTCATTAAAGTTAAGCATCAATAAGATATTTTCTTTTCAGAAAATAAAATACATCATACGCTAAAGTGTCAATAAATTATTTTCTTCTCAGAAAATAAAATACGTCATACACAAAAGAAATAACTTATCTAAAACCTAACTAAGTCATCAGCAAACGTTCCTCTTTTACAATGTCCTTAAAATTCTAAAATCCTATGGACCTTAAGAGTACTAGTTACTGGACTGTTCTTAATTTAGCATGGTTAATTGCTCATCAAAATTACAAGTTTCCTAACAAATTTCCCCCTTTTTGATGTTAGCAATCCATGGCTAAATTAATTGTTACCCTTTTAGAGGTTTCTGATGTTGAATAAATCAGATGATTAATGCAAGCATACTTGAATTAATAAACAGTAAGCATAAGTAAGTTGCATAATCAAAACCAATAAGAGTCAAAAAGAATTCATTGCTGAAAGTTATCATTCAGAAGATTACAAGAAAGCATAGATAACAATGAATCAGCAAACAAAAACTTTAACAAAAACTATTGCAGGGACTTAAACTCTTTCAGAGGATTTTCTCAAAATCTCTCTTACACTCTTCTCAGCAAGAGCAGTGAATTCAACACAATCCTTCTCGTAGTTTTCCAGAAGCCTACGGACTTGTAGTTGAAGAATTCTTGCATTTTTGCAGGTAGTATGATGATGCTTTTCAGCATTCATTTCCATGTAGTGAATTACCCACAAATGCATGCCCCAATTGCTTGCATGGAGAAGCTGTGTATCTGAAATGTTTCTCGGATGAATCTTTCTTAACCAGAGAAGATTTTCTTCTTGATCCTTAGCAGTGAGATAGAAGTACTCATAAGGAATCAATCCAAGTTTCTTCTTAGGTTTCTTTGTTACCGGGTCAGCATAGTAAGCAATGCCAGGTGGTTTTATCAAATCTGGTTCTTGTCTATAAGTCTTACCAATGGCAGTTCTTCTTACTGAGACCTCAAGATTCAACCATCTCCCAGCAATATTTCTTGGGAGGGATTCTTCCCTTTGCTTTCTTTGGACCTTGAGTTCAATCCATTTGAACATTTGATTCAGAATGGCTGTAGGAAAGAACTCATTTACCAGCAAGTCTTCCAGCTTTAGGATCCAGCAACCATGAATGTTTCTGATCACGTTCTGAGTGGTTTCATCATTGCTGGTCTTTGTATATTCAATGCCGGAGCCAATAGCAATGCTGGCCAGCCTTTTCTCTTCCTGTCTTTGCCTTCTTCTTCTAGATTTAGCATTGTCTTGATCTCTTGCTGAAGAGTCAGAAGAAAAATGCCTTGAGTGGCCAGACGGAGTTATGGCTGTTAAGGGTCTAGCTCTTATGGCTTGAGCTATTGTTTGATTGTCATCATCTTCTTCATCATCTTCATTCAGATTGTGATGACTTTCAGTGTGACAGAAATCTTGAGTTTCAGCAGCGGTTTTTCTCTTTTTGGTACTTGCTGAATTTAACTCAGTTTCTGCTTGTCTTTTAGAACTTTGCTCTCTTTCAGCAAGAGGTTCTAATGGAAGTGGCGCATTATCAGTAGGAGTAGGAGGGGTTTGATTGCTTTTTCTAGTCTTCTTTTCCCCCTTAGACATGGATTGCAACATCGGAGTGATGTGCAAAGAATAGAACTCATTGCAATTTTCAGCAAGAGTGTTGAGACTGTTATACTTCATGATAATTTCTTGTTGGTCAGAGTTCATTGTTGCTAACTCTTTTTGAATATTCATCATGTTCTCTTCATGTCTTTTCTCTGTTGCGGCCTTCTCATCCATAATATTCTGAGCTTTGACAAGAGCATTCTTTGCAAGCTTGAGCGCCTGACTTACATCTTCTTCATAGCTCTTATGATAAAGACTGATGTCTCTTTGAGCTATTGTCAAAGTTGTAGTGCGTCTCAGCACTGTAGCCAGTATTTTTCCAATGTCAAGTGGGCTCTCAGCAAGCAATGCCTCATCTTCAGCTTTGCAGGCATCATGGACTTGCTTTAGTGCTAGAATTCTGGGAGTAAACTCCTCAACTCTTGGGAACGGCACTAAATGAGGTGTTAAGGAATGAACCTTAATCTCAGAAGCAAACTGATCATCTCGCGTCAGCAATTCGGCTCTCAGCCCATCGTCTAAATCATTGATGTAATCAGGAGGAGGAATCTGAACGACTTTTGGGTCTCGCTTGGATTGTTCATCATCATTTTCTGACAAGTCGTCATCATCCTCAGATTCATCAAGTTGAGCAACTTTTGAGCCTTTGTCAGTAGCTTCACTTCCTTTTTGTTGAGTGGTTGCTGATGGCAACGCTTCAGACTCAACGACTGGAGTTTCACCAGTAGATAGTTGTTTCAATTGAGTTTGTGGCTCAATTACTGGAGTTTCGCCAGTAGTTAGTTTTAATTGAGTAGTTGCTGAAGGCAACGTTTGAGACTCAATAACTGGAGTTTCGCCAGTAGTAAATGGAAGGGATGGAACTTCCTTTGATTTTGGTCTTGAAGATTCACCAATTTCCAGATCCTGCGTATGCCTTGCATGGATCACGAGACTATTTTGTAGAGCTCGTTGGTAATCTTCATCTTCTTCATCCTCGTCTTCAAGGTTTTCTTCAGTAACCTTGGCATCAGAAACTGGACTCTTTCCATTTTTCAAGGCAGCCCTTTTTCTGGCATATTCTTCTTCAGTATCAGCACCTTGTACAGGTGCTTGATTTTCAGTAGCAGGAGGAGGTTGAGATTCATGCTGAGGTTGTGGTTGTTCAGCTTGCTGATTTTCTTGTTGAACATTTTCAGCAACTGTCAACTTTAGGCCTCCAGCATCAGGACTTGGACCTTGATTGTCATCATCATCGTCTTTCTTGTCCTTGGAATCTTTCCCTTCATCATCACTGGGATCAGTGGGAATGTTCTCATCTTCTTCTTCTTCTTCATCATCTGTCAGAATGACTAGCTCAACATGCTTGTACAAAGCAACACTTGTCACTTCCTCTTCCTCAGTTAATTTGTGGGGATCAGCCACCACAGGAACAAAAAGACCTTTGAGCATCACAGCTTTTTCAGCTGGAGAGACACTCTTAAATCTGGCCTTCATATTCTCTCTGATTTGAGCAATCAGATTTGAGCTCATTTGCTGAGAATATGTCATTTCTTCAGGAAGGATGGAGTGGACAAATGTTTCGAGCTTTAACAGTGAAGATCTCTTTTTCTCATTTGAGAGATGAAGGTGAAGATCTGAGAAGTCCATTCTCCTATATCTTTGCCAGTTGCTGACGGACTTAGCAACCCTTGACAAAGTTGTCCTCTTGAAGCTCAAGTAAAGTTCTTCAGAACTTACTTGCTGATCTTCAGTGATGAGTACCACTTCAGTGGTCTCCTTTTGAGCCTGCTGAGCAGGGAGTGTTGGTTCTGGTGCAGAGGCTTCAACAACCATCTGACTTGCATCTTGAGAAGTCTGTAGAGAAAGAATAATTTTAGCAAAAGAACAATTTTCAGAAATTGAAGTTTTACTGATGGTTGAATTAACTACCTGCTGAAGAAGGACAGTTTGTGGCTCAGTCCTTTCAGCATTAACAGTTTCTTCAGCTTCTGGGACTGTTTCTTCAGCAGACTTCTGATTTTGCTCTAACTGAGAAAGCTGTGCGGTTTCAGCAATCTCCCTTGTCTCTGAAATGACAAGTTGAGCAGAAGCATCTTTACCTTTAAGCTCACTGCTTGTCATGAAGAGATCAATTGACTTGTTGGATGATTCTTCAATCTCCAACTCCATTTGTTTGCTTAAATCTTCCAGTACAAGCTGGACTTTGTCAATTGAGGTCTTGGGTGAACTTGGGCCAGTATTCTCAGCATCAAGAGATGCGTCTTTGAATAATGCTTCTTGAGTTTCAGCAACTTCAGGAACAGGAACCATTGCTATTTCAGCAACTGGTCCATCAGCAAGCTGGGTTTCAGCAACTTGATGAGTTGCTTGTTCAGCAACCATCTCTTCAGCAGCATCAGCGAGTGCCGCTCTTTGCAGATCAGCAGCAATGTCGCTTGCTGGTTCCATAGTTGGATCATTTGGAATATCTACAATAGATATCTGGGACTTGGGCAGGAATTTCATTTCCACTGCCTTGAGGTCTGTTCTCAGTAGAGTTATCAACGTTAAGTTGATTGTTGAAGGCTTCCGCAAACACTTCAACATTGCTGATGTATGTTTCAGTAATTATTTCAGCAACATCTACTGGCAAATGCGTTTCAGCATTTGTCTGGGAATTGACTGAGGAGTCTTGGACATTGGGGACTGACTGAGAAGCCAGTGTCTTCTTTCTTTTGTTACTTGTCCGTTTCCTCTTAGGTACGGGATTTGCTGATGACGCTGCAGTCTGAGTGTCATCATCAGCTTTCCTCTTTTTCTTTTTAGATTTCTCCAGTTTCCCAGAGTCATCTATTGTTGCACTTTCAGCAACGGCTGTTGTACACGTACCTTGTTGATTTTCTACAGCAGTTTCATTTGTGTTACCACCACCAACAACAGTTACATCTCTAAGTTGCTGAGTGGTAACATCTGCAGCTGTTGTATACCTTTCTTGCTGGCTTGTGCTGACAACATTTGCAGTTGTTGTCTTCTTGGTTTTCTTTCCAGCAATCTTAGGTACATTCTGCTTGTAGAAAGATCTTCCCACATTGCACACAGATTTCTTGATTGGCAATGGGTTTCTTAGCTGAATCCTGAAATGTTCAAGGATATAGCATATCTTGATTCCATACATAACTGGAAAGGAAGGTGAGACCTTGTTGTCTTCTACCTTTACCTTGAACTTAGTAACACAATCAACAAGCATGTTGAAAATGTACTTAGCCCAGTTAAGTTCCGATTTATTTTCATAGATATGCATCAGCAATGGCCATCTTCTCAGGCCTACTTGGTCAATTCCTCCAACTTGGGAGTCAAGAACTTTAATGAGTAGCAGAGCTACTAGACCAAGTGAATGGCAGAGATGCTTTCTCTTAACGTGCTTTGTCCAAGTCACGGGAGCTATCTCGCCTTTCTTCATTTTTGCATTTCTGACGTCACTGTAGAAAGCTTCAATTTCTTCGTCAGAAGCAGTGACATCATCTTCAGTTCCAGTGGTTGGAATCTGAAAAATCTCCGCTAAATCAGTCCATTTCAGGACGATTTGCGTGTTCTGAACTGTAGTAAAGATCACTTTTTCAGTGACTCCTTTACTATCAGTAAGGGACTGGATTTCTGCATTGTTGTAGAATTCCATAGTATCAATCATGCTCACTTGCTTAGTGCGAGCAAAGATAAAGTTCATGAGGCCTTGCTGCTTGATGAACTCAAGCGCCTCTTCATTTTGGTCATCAAGTTCTTGTTCATAAAAGTACCTAATGTACTTTTCTTTTGCAAACCCTCCCCATTGCATCAACATCTCACACTTTGCAGTGTCAAGATATGACGGAGGCATAGGTTTTATAGTGATTCGGTCGTTTTTCAACACAACTTTCGTTGTGTCTGGGGCCAGAGAAGTCACCGGAGCAGTCACCGGAGTAGTGCGTGTTTCAGCACTATCAACCTTTGACGATTTTGAGGACTTTGATAACTGTCTCTTGGGAGCCATTTCTTATATAGAGCAAGAAAGATTGTACGAAAAGAGATAGTTTGCTTTTTGACCGGAGGTACAGTAGTTTCAGGCTAGAAATTGCAGAGAAAGGAAATGTGAGTTAAAGAATTTTGTCATTTCTCTAACTCCTTCTTTATATAGTGTCTCTGGTGTGTGAGAAACTCAATCGATTTGAGCTCTCAGCAAGGGTAAAACAGAGAAACACTGGAGATAGTGGAGCCTTTGCATTGAATGCGTAGTGGCCCACTAACTAAAACCGTCAGAACACTCTCTCTCTTTGTTTTGTTAGCCGTTAGATTAATAACTCCTTTTAATCAGTGGCCACGATTGAATTTCATGTCATGATTTATTGCGAGTTTATCTGTGCCAGCTTAACGTCACAAATTGATTTTACCGAGTAATAAGGGATAGATTGCTTGCTGAAATAGACAAGAATCTTTTCAGCGAGTTTGAATTAACAATCTGGATACTTGCTGAAAGTTCCCCCTTACTTAGATATCTCATATTTTCTAAGTTTAAAAGACATTTTTGATTTCCGGTATCAGTAAATTCTTTTGTATTTGAGACATCCTTTGGTAAAATCTGAGAGATGAGCTTTGCTCTTTTTCTGAGTTTCCGTCTCAGAAAATTCCTTTGATACTTGAATACCTGTTTCAGTATCTTTTGATTGTCTGAGTACCCGTCTCAGCAATCCTTAAGCTCTTTCACTTACTGAGTGCCTGTCTCAGCAAATGATCAAGTTTCCTAACAAATACCTGTTTTGAAGGAATTACTTGCTGAATGCCTGTTTCAGCAATCATGTTGTGACTTATCATTTCTTAGAAGAAATCAGTGATTTGGTCTTTTGGACATGAATACTTTGGCTTGCTGAATACCTGTTTCAGCATACTGCCAAGTGTATCCTTTATTGAGGTAGTTCAATCAATCCAAGGTTATACCTTAGCATTGCGAACCTATTATCCGGTAGGGGCTTGGTAAAGATGTCAGCAAGCTGATCTTCAGTACCTACTTTCACAACCTCAATATCACCCTTTTCCACATGATCTCTAATGAAATGATGTCTAATATCAATGTGCTTAGTCCTAGAGTGAAACTTAGGATTTTGCGTAATTGCAATAGCACTTGTATTATCACAAAAGATTGGTGTTTTCTTTGCAGAAATACCATAATCTCTTAATTGTTACTGAATCCATAGGATTTGAGCTGTGCAACAACCAGCTGCAATGTATTCAGATTCAGTAGATGAATTGGCGACACACGTTTGCTTCTTGCTGAACCATGATATGTGCTTGATGAATACTACCCAAGTGAATCTTGAATTGTCATCTACCACGACTAGACCATACTTGTTACCAGCATAGCTTGTTGAAGAAGATTCAAACAAGTCCATGTGTAAGAGTTGTAAAGGTTTTGTAGTTGACGGTACTGCCTTGTTCTTGAAAGAAGATTTGGTTTGCTTTCCTTGCTGACATGCATTGCAAACACCATCCTTCTTAAAAGTAACCCTAGGTAATCCAACTACAAGTGCCTTTTTAGACAGCTTATTCAGCGTCTTGAAGTTTAGATGACTTGTTCGTTTATGCCATAACCATGCTTTTTCAGCAAGGCAATCATGATCTGAGACAAGGCATTTTTCAACGTTTGCTGAAGACCAATCAACGGTGTACAAGCCTCCTGATCTTCTTGCAATCATTATAACCTTTTTAGTCTCAAAATCTACAAGTTTACATTCATCACTTTTAATTTCGATGAAGTATCCTTTGTCAGCAAATTGACTCATGCTGAAAAGGTTAAACTTAAGATTTTTGACATAAAGAACTCCAGAAATAGTTATGCATCCCAACTTCACATCACCATAGCCTTTTGTAGATCCGGAGCCTCCACCAGCAAACCTTATTGTTGGACCTTTAGACCACCGTCTATAGTTTATAAGGTTATTCTTGTTGCCCGTCATGTGCTTTCCACAACCACTATCAAAGTGCCAGATTGCATCGTTTGTCTCCGTGGCTGCAGTCTGCACAATCAAGAGCAAACAAGTTAATTATCCAATGATGGATGTCCATTAACATGTTCAAGAATGCATCCAGTGGAAACCCAAGTCTGAAGTTTTTCAACTTTGACTTGTTTTCTACTTACTGAGGAACTAGGAGGTTTTGAGCTGAAAGACTTTTGACCTGTGCTGGTCAAATCCACTTTCTGATGTGGTGTCTTGCTCTGTTGACCTTTTTGTTGAACATACTTTTCAGTAAGTTCTTTTCTAGCAAGGTTCCTTCTAGTCCTAGCATTGGGAGTCTTTTCAGAACTCTTAGGCTTGGTTTTCTTCATCTCTTTGAAGTATCTTTGCTGACTTTGCTTATACTCATGAAAGAGTTGACTTTGCTTGGTTTTGAAACCGAGTCCACTCTTTGGAGAATGCTGAGCTTTAGCTTCAGCAACCTTACTTGATTCAGGTTTGTCAGCAAAGGACTTCTGATTACTTTTGGTAATCTTGCCTTTAGACTTAACAATTTGCTTTTCAACAACTTGTTTGGCGGAATGCTTCACGACATTCTTTTTCTTTCCAGTTTGCTTCTCAGCAACCTGTTTTCCTTTTAAAGTCTTGTTACTTTGAGTAGCAACAGCGGGCTTTATGGTCATAGGTACTTGATTGCATGTTTCAGCAACCTTAGTTTGACCAAACTGATAGATCACTGGTGGATTACTATCAGTAGCACGTACAAAGGAGATAGGTGATTTATCTTTCCTCAAGATTTCTACGTTATCACCTTCACACGTTGCTCCTAAACCTTCTTTCTGAGATGGATCTCTCAAATAAGAGTTTAGTTCAGTCAGCGTATTACTTGCTTCCACATAGGATTTGAAATTGATTTTCATCTTTTTCATTTCTTGGATTTCAGCAAGTAACTTTAGAATTGAGGACTGATATTCTTCCAATTCTAATGCCATTTGAGAATTTTTCTCTGCAGCCTCAACAATCAACTTCTTAAGACGCCTTATTTCAGCATCCTTTTCTTCTGTCTCTTCCTTCAGCAAAACGTGCTTTTCAGTAGTTTGCTTGGTCAGAGTTTCAGCAAGTTGAAGTTTCTCTTGTTGTTTGCTGAGAGTTTTCTCAAATCTTTCGATTTCTCCTTGAATCTTGTCAAGGTCAATCTCGTCTTCACTTTCTGAATCTGAGTCAGAGGTAGAATTATTTACCTGACCGGCCATGAGGCAGAATTCGTAGTTCGACACATCTGGATAAGCTTCCATAGCTATTCCACACACTTCTTTGCCAATCTCCACGTCTAGAGTGGCTTCTTCATCGTCGGTGTCTGAACCTTCATCCTCACTGTCTTCGGAGCTTGTCTCAATGCATAATGCATCGATTTTTGCTTGAAGCTTCTTCTTTTCTTCAGCAATGAAAGCTCTTTTGAACTTCTTCTTCTTTTCAGCAGATTTGCCTTTCAGCAAAGGGCAATTAGCTTTGAAGTGTCCAAGCTTTTTTGCAGTAAAAACATAGATTTTTGAGTTTTATCTTAATTCAACTCCAACCCTGAATTTATTCCAAGCCAGCCCCAACAACCACTACTATTATTAGTAAAACATAATAGAACTCAATTCACTCTCTTAATCAATTCTCACGCAACGCAAGCCTGTTCCTCACTTAATCAATCGTCTTTCTTTCTTTTTTTTTTTTTTAGCAAACTTTAATCAATCGTTTCTTTCTCTCATTCCTTTCTCAGAAACAAAAATAAAAAAATCTCTTCTTACTCTCATTCCGGCCTCTCTTGAGTCGTTTTCTCCGATCGTAAATCCATCCAGCTCAACCTACATTGCCATATTAATGTTGATGATCGACCAATGTTATCAATTTATCCCAAACAAATCATTTATTTTTACCTAATAGCTCTGACGTAAATTAAACTTCATTATTGTGTTTTTTTTCTCCATGTTTTAATTATTTCTTTTATTTGACCTTTTTTATTTTTCAATTTCACTTTTACTTTAATGATTTTGTTTTTCACGTTTTCTAATTATTTCTAATTAAGTGTAAACTATTATACTATCAAATTAATTGTCATGGTACATGCTATATATGCTCCCTTCGTTGTGGGGTATGCTTCATGTTTAACTCTATTTAATCATAAATTTTCTATTTTAACTATAATGATAAATATTCAATGACTTTTTTTTTAATGACAAATATTACAACTACTCCTACACTCTTATTATATAAAAAAATATCCTAAACCACCTTATTTTTCCACACCTAAACCAATCTTATAACTCCATCACCGACATGGATCGTACCATGCATCTTGATCAAATTCAGTTTTTATTCAATTGGCTCACTTTATATTATTTCATTTATGATGATTCACGCTTAGCACTTCATTTTAGTAGCTCTTTTTATGAAAAATTTATTTTTTCTTTCGAAAGTTCACTAATGATAATTAAACAAAACACCAACCTTAGGAATTAGAATAGTGTTCGGGTGTACGTATTATTTGAACTAGAATAATAGTCCAAATTTGTTGGTCCCTTTAAACAACAAGAAAAGACTAGAGGGGGGTGAATAGTCTTTTCAAACTTTCATCGTTTAAAAACTTTCTCAGCAAGGGCTTATTACTTTTCAGTAATGAGTTTGCTGATACTTAACTTTCTCAGCAAGTACTAGTTACTTTTGAGTAACGAGTTTTACTGATACTTAAATTCAGAGAGCGGAAGTCTTTGTACAATAAGTGCTTTGTCAATAAGTGATAGTTTCAGCAAGTGAACAGAGTGAGAGTGTACAAATAGATATGCTTTGCTGAAAACTAAATGAAGTAAGTAAATCACACAAACACTTTTATAGTAGTATCTGAGAGTGGCGTAATCTCTCAACTAATCCACTTTGTCCTTTCTAGGACTGAATCCACTAAGATAAATTTGAGGTTCCTTACAACACCTATCTAGAGCGATTCGACAGAAACCAAAGCACACTTGCTTCGTTTCCAACCTAACTAGAGAACGAAACCTTATTCTCCACCAAACTTGGGACTTATAATCAGCAACACTATGCTTGATTAAGTTCCCCCTGAATTTCACGCCTGAAAGGGTGTTTTTCAGTTAGAGAGGTTTGAGATGAGATAACTTGATTATAACTTATTCATCTACAACAAGTAATCTAAGAACAAAACTTTGAATACTTAGCAGTAAACAAGTTTGATTGTTTCTGTTGTCAAGACTTGTTCTTGTTCGAAAGAAAGAACACTTAACTAATTTCTTAGCCGTGTATGTTCTACTTCTTCACAAGTAGCTTTTTCAAGCTTTAAGTCTTGGAACGGATCAATGGCAGTAAAGACTATTGAAGGGTATGTGTTGGTCCCTTTAAACAACAAGAAAAGACTAGAGGGGGGGGGGGTGAATAGTCTTTTCAAACTTTTGTCGTTTAAAAACTTTCTCAGCAAGTACTTATTACTTTTCAGTAATGAGGTTGCTGATACTTAACTTTCTCAGCAAGCGTAAGTTACTTTCCAGTAGCTTGGTTTGCTGATTTAAAATCAGAGAGCGGAAGTCTTTGAAACAATAAGTGCTCTTTCAGCAAGTGAAGTGAGTGACTGTGTACAAACAGATATAATTTGCTGAAAGCTAAATGCAGTAAGTAAATCACACAAACGCTTTTATAGTGGTATCTGAGAGTGGCGTAATCTCTCAACTAATCCACTTTGTCCTTTCTAGGACTGAATCCACTAAGATATGATTGAGGTTCCTTACAATCTCCTATCTAAAGCGATTCAACAGAAACCAAAGCACACTTGCTTTGTCTCCAACCTAAACTAGAGAACTCAACCTTGTTCTCCACCAAACTTGGTACTTTTAATCAGCAAAACCTTGCTCGATTAAGTTCCCCCTGAATATTACGCCTGAAAGGGTGTATTTTCAGTTAGAGAGTTTTGGGGTGAGATAACTTAATTATAACTTATTCAGTTACAACAAGTAATCTAAGAAACACAACTTGGAATACTTTGCAGTAAGCAAGTTTGATTGTTTCTGGTGTCAAGACTTGTTCTTGTTCGAAAGAAAGAACACTTAACTAATTTCTTAGCCGAGTTTGTTCTACTTCTTCACAAGTAGCTTTTTCAAGCTTTAAGTCTTGGAACGGATCAATGGCAGTAAGAGTGTTTGAAGGTTTGTGAGTTTTTAAGCACAAGTGAGAGTTTGATCACGTTGTTGACACACTTCAACTCTTTGCCGGATGTCCTCTATTTATAGTGCAAGTAAGGAGCCGTTTGAATTTCAAATCCTAAGGCTTTTGTTCCTTAACATGTCACTATCTTGCTTTTGTACTTTCAGCAGCAACTTTGTTTGTCTTCTAGTCTTCATGTCCTTCGCGTGTAAGCTTTGCATTAAATGCATATTTGAATAGAATTCAAACAGTAACATTGGAGCGCAATTTCACGTACATTCAGCAAGAGGTCACATATGTTCATCAGCAAGTGTTCATTCTCAGTTTCAGCAAGCACAACCTACTCTGTCTTTCAGATTTTCACTTATGCAATGCTGTTGCTGAAAATTCCACTTTCTGAGCAACACGTGCCTTTACCAGTCTTCAGCAATCTTCAAGTCTTCAAGTCTTCAGATCTTCAAAAGTCTTCAAGATTCTGACCGGTTTCTTATTTGCTTCAATAATTTGTTTGTAATAAACAAAATATATCTTCAGCAAATGCTTCAATAGGTCATTTTCTTTTCAGAAAATAAGATTCATTAAAGTTAAGCATCAATAAGATATTTTCTTTTCAGAAAATAAAATACATCATACGCTAAAGTGTCAATAAATTATTTTCTTCTCAGAAAATAAAATACGTCATACACAAAAGAAATAACTTATCTAAAACCTAACTAAGTCATCAGCAAACGTTCCTCTTTTACAATGTCCTTAAAATTCTAAAATCCTATGGACCTTAAGAGTACTAGTTACTGGACTGTTCTTAATTTAGCATGGTTAATTGCTCATCAAAATTACAAGTTTCCTAACAGTATGTGAGTTTAAGCACAAGTGAGAGTTTGATCACGTTGTTTACACACTTCAACTCTTTGCGGGATGACCTCTATTTATAGTGAATCAAGGAAGCCGTTTTAAGATGTCACTATCTTGCTTTTGTACTTTCAGCAGCGTCCTTTATTTGTCTTCTAGTCTTCATGTTCTTCGCGTGCTTACTTTGCATTTAATGTTCAACGTTGGAGCGCAAATGCAAGTACTTTCAGCAAGGAGATCACATATGTATTTCAACAAGTGGTCAGTCTCAGTTTCTGCAAGCACAACCTACTCTGTCATATAGATTTTCACTTATGCAAGCTGTTGCTGAAGTTTCCACTTTCTGAGCAACATGTGCCTTAGTAGATACCATCTTCAGAAATCTTCTTTAGTCTTCAGTCTTCGAATTCTTCAAGTTTCTGAACGGTTCTAATGCTTCAATAGTTTGTTTGTGTAAACAAAGTACATCATCAGCAAATGCTTCAATAGGTTGTTTTTCTTTAAAAAAAAAACAAGATACATCATAAGCGAATAAAACACCTATCTAGCACCTACACTAAATCTTCAGCAAATGTTCCTCTTTTAGAGTCAAGCGGACCGCTTGAAATTCCAGGAGCCAGGCGAAGCGCTTGGCCTGAGCCAAGCGAAGCGCTTGGCAAGCGCTCCGCCTGCGCTCTGTCAAGCGGTCCGCCTGAGACCTGGGAGGAAAATTCTGATTTTTCCAAAAATGAGAGAAATCTTAATCGTCAAGAGGAGTTCATTGAGGGGCTTGAGGCTGATCTGGAAAGCGAAGAAGAACATTGTGGAAGCTCCAGGATTGAGGAAGAACTTGAAGAGGCAAACATACTTTTGCGGAGTGGCAAGGAATCAAGACCACCATATCCTTTGATGTATCCTTCTAAAACTAAATCTTTGCCTAATAATACATGTGATACAGGTGATGATGAGCAGCTGGAGAAGGAGGTGGTATAAGAAGCCGCACCAACCCATGAACTTGTTACTGAGAAGGATAAGGAAGATGAGGAAGGGGGTGCACAACAAAAGGAGGGCGGACTCCATAAGTCGCCTAATCCTTATGTGCCCCCTAAACCCCATCTTCCCTTTCCCGGAAGGATAAAGGAAGCTAAGAAGGACATCCGAGACTCACCTATATATGGGATCCTATCAAAAGTAGAGGTGAACGTTCCCCTTCTGGAATTGATTCAAAATATTCCCGCTTACACGAAATTTTTCAAAGAGGTGAGGAGTAATAAGAAGATTTTCCAGAAAGGGGATGTGGCTGAACTTGAAATGGTTAACTCGGTGCATGAGTTACCTTTGAAGCAAAAGGATCCCGGGAGTTTCATAATTAGTATCACCATGGGAAACGGCCGATCCACAAAAGCAATGCTTGATTTGGGGGCTAGCATTAATCTAATGCCATACTCCATCTACAAGGCGTTGGGGTTGGGAAAAATCCAACCCACTAGCATGGTCGTTCAAATGGCTGATCGAAGTGTGAAACGCCCACTGGGGATAGTCGAGGATATTCTAGTGAAGGTGGATAGAATCATTGTACCAACCGACTTTGTGGTGATGGAAACAGCAGACGAGGGTACAAGTTCGAGAAAGGAGCATATTGTGCTTTTGGGCAGACCCTTCATGGCTACCACCAACACATGTTTGGAGCTTTGAGGGAAAAAGATCACCATGGAGGTACTCGGAGACAAAGTTCAGATCGAGCAATACAAACAGGTATGTGAACCTGACTCTGAGGAAGCTATGATTGAAGAACTTAAATTTGTTGATTGTTATGAATCTGTCTCTTGTGATACTTATTTTGCTCATCAAGTTAGCGACCCTTTAGAAGCCGCTCTTACTATGAACCTTGAAGAGGGATTTGCACCGAAGAAGTGTTAGCTATGACAGCCCTCCTAGATAATGCACCCGAAATTCCTCTAGGAGAAGAAGTAGAAGAGTCTCTAGGAATAGATGAGGAAGAAGGAGTGACCCCTCCACCTAGTGAACCAACCCTTGAGCTTAAACCATTACCAAGCCATTTGAAATATGTCTTCCTAGGAGAGAATGAGTCTAAACCTGTAATCATATCTTCTACACTTGGTAAGGAGGAAGAGGCTAAGTTAGTGGAGGTGTTGAAAAGAAACACCGGAGCCATAGGATGGAGCATAGGTGACATCAAGGGTATAAGCCCGGTGCAATGTACCCACAAAATAGCCTTAGAGGAAGATGCGAAACCTGTTAGGCAACCACAACGTAGGCTAAACCCAGCTATGCAAGAAGTTGTGAAGAAAGAGGTGCTTAAACTCCTAAATGCTAAGATGATTTACCCAGCTCCCGATAGCAAATGGGTTAGCCCCGTCCATGTAGTCCCTAAGAAGTCGGGTATCACGGTCGAAGCAAATGATAAAGGGGAATTAGTAACCGTTAGGAAAACAACGGGGTGGCGTATGTGCATCGATTATAGGAAATTGAATTCTGCCACAAAGAAAGATCATTTTCCTTTACCATTTATTGATGATATGCTTAACCGCCTAGCTGGGCAAGAGTTCTATTGTTTCTTGGATGGTTTGTCAGGTTTCTACCAGATTCCTATAGCTCCCGAGGACCAAGAGAAGACCACCTTCACATGTCCTTTTGGCACTTTCGCATACCGTAGGATGCCCTTCGGACTGTGCAATGCTCCGGCCACTTTCCAACGTTGCATGCTCTCCGTCTTCTCCGACATGGTGAATAAATTTGTTGAGGTATTTATGGATGATTTTTCCGTTTACGGTGATTCATTTGATGATTGTCTTGATAAACTTGATCGTGTCTTAAGGAGGTGTATTGAATGTAATCTTACCTTGAGTTGGGAAAAGAGTCACTATATGGTTAAAGAGGGAATTGTGTTGGGACATGCTATTTCTAAAAGAGGGATAGAGGTAGACAAAGGGAAACTTGAAATCATTGAAAAGTTACCTCCGCCTACTTGTGTGCGTGAATTGCAATCCTTCCTTGGGCATGTAGGTTTCCATAGGAGATTTATCAAAGATTTCTCTAAGATAGCTAAGTGCTTGAGTAACTTGCTTGCTAAAGATGTTCCCTTCGAATTCACACAAGAATGTCTTGACGCTTTCCACACACTTAAGGAGAAACTCTTAACAGCCCCTATTGTAGTCTCTCCGGATTGGGAAATCCCTTTTGAAATTATGTGTGATGCTTCTGACTATGCTATGGGTGCTGTTCTTGGTCAAAAGGTTGATAACCGTTTCAGAGTGATTTACTATGCTAGTAAGACCTTAGATGCTGCTCAGATTAATTATACTACCACTGAGAAAGAATTCTTAGCGGTTATTTTTGCTCTAAGTAAATTCAGGTCCTATATTACTGGGTACAAAGTTTTTGTTCACACTGACCATGCAGCTCTCAAGCATTTGATTGCTAAGCGTGAAACCAAGCCACGCTTGATGCGTTGGGTACTTCTTCTCCAAGAGTTCAAGGTGGAGATAATTGATAAAAGTGGCAAGGAAAATCTAGTGGCGGACCACTTGTCCCGGTTGCCAAACATTCCACAAGATGACACACCCGTCCGAGATGATTTGCGCGATGATCAGTTGATGCGCATAGAGTTGGAACCATGGTACGCTGATATCGTTAACTTCTTAGCCACAAATGTGATGCCAACCCATCTCTTTGGACCTGAACGGCGTTCACTTGTGAGGAATTGTCGCCATTACATATGGGATGACCCGTACTTGTTCCGCAAGGGAGGAGATGAAGTCTTGCGGAGGTGTGTACCCGAGAAAGAGCAATTGTCGATACTGAGATTCTGCCATGAGTTAGAATGTGGAGGGCATTATAGTGGCCAAAAAACCGCTCGCAAGGTGCTTCAATCCGGGTTCTTTTGGCCCAGCTTGTATGAAGATGCGCGCTCATTTGTGGGGCAATGTGACTCATGCCAACGGAGTGGCAACATTGGCAAGCAACAAGAGATGCCCCAGCAAGGTAACTTAGTTGTTGAGCCTTTTGATGTTTGGGGTATAGACTTTATGGGACCATTCCCTAAGAGTGATGGGTACGAATATATCTTGGTTGCGGTCGACTATGTCACCAAATGGGTAGAGGCTATCCCCACCCGGACTAATGATGCCAAGGTTGTACTCTCTTTTCTTCGAGATGTGATCTTCAATAGATTTGGGACCCCGAGGTCCATTATCAGCGTTGGGGGAACTCACTTTGTGAACAAGGTCTTCGCTAATCTCATGAAGAAGTACGGGGTGACACATTTCGTTGCTACTCCATATCATCCTCAAACATTTGGCCAAGTGGAAGTGAGCAATCGACAAATCAAGAAAATCTTGGAGCGGATGGTCAAACCCTCGAGGAAGGATTGGTCCACCAAGTTGCCGGATGCACTATGGGCATATAGGACCTCGTTCAAAACGGTGATTGGTACCACTCCCTACCGGCTTGTGTACGGGAAAGCTTGCCATCTACCCGTGGAGTTGGAGCATAGAGCACTTTGGGCCATCAAGCAATTGAACCTTGATATGGAGAAAGCCGGTGAAGAAAGACTTTTGCAACTCACCGAGTTAGATGAGCTAAGATTGAAAGCCTTTGAGAGTGGTAAGATATACAAGGAACGGGCAAAGAGGTATCATGATAGAGGCATCATCCGCAAAGATTTAGTCCCAGGTCAAAAGGCACTCCTCTTCAACTCTCGGTTGCGACTTTTTCCTGGAAAACTCCGTTCTAGATGGGACGGACCATTTGAAATTGTCCGAGTAGCACCCCATGGTGCTGTGGAACTCTTGGACAACAAAACCGGAGCTACCTTCAAGGTCAATGGCCAGAGAGTTAAGCCGTACCTAGAGCCTCTCGAGTCGACTCATGAAGTGGAGGTTGACTTGGTCGAGGTACCTTTTGTATCTTAGTTCATTTCATTAGTTTCTTGCATTCTCTTTATTTGTTTTTGTAGTTGTGGCCTGTGTGCCTTTTGTCGTGATTAGTTTAGTCTAGTTTTTGTCTTGGTGCCTTAGGTGATTAAGATAGGAAAAAACATCGAAAATCTGGAAACAGGGCCAAGCGAAGCGCTTGGAAGGGCCAAGCGGTCCGCTTGAAATTCCAGGAAGTTTTGCAACTTCCTGGAAATCCAAGCGGAGCGCCTGGAGCCTCCCAAGCGCTCCGCTTGACAAAGCGAAACGCTTGGAAGGGCCAAGCGGTCCGCTTGAAATTCCAGGAAGTTTTGCAACTTCCTGGAAATCCAAGCGGAGCGCCTGGAGCCTCCCAAGCGCTCCGCTTGACAAAGCGAAGCGCTTGGAAGGGCCAAGCGGTCCGCTTGAAATTCCAGGAAGTTTTGCAACTTCCTGGAAATTCAAGCGGAGCGCCTGAAGCCTCCCAAGCGCTCCGCTTGACCAAGCGAACCGCTTGGCTCCCGCCAAGCGGTCCGCCTGGACCCTGTACCCAGATTTTCCTCGTTTTTTTCCACTATTCTCACCTTTGCGCACCCGTTTTCACTTGTTTCTTGAGTCCTTTCAGGTACTACTCATATATAGGAGATTGGACACGAACCTTTATCTCAGGGAAGTGTACTTTCAATCCAATTTTTCCTTCTCATTCAACTTTTCTTTGCTCGAGGACGAGCAAAAGTTTAGGTTTGGGGAGGGGGTATTGGATTTTTAGTACTATATGCTTGTGTGGTTCGTACATGCCTGATTTTACTCAAGTTCATGTGATTTGTCGTGTTTTTCAAATTTTTGCATGCATATCATCCATAGATTAGTTGTTGCACGTTGTTGTGTGTGGAGTTTATTGCCAAGTCTTTTGAACTTTTTTATTGAGTAGACTAAGTGTTTATGACCATTGATCATATGTTGCATCACTTTTCAAGTAGTTTGAGGCTTGTCTCGCTTGGTTTGTCACATTCGCATGTGCACTAGTTAAGCTTAGTAGTCTCGACATCACCTCGAGTGGTGTTTCTTCTACTGCGGTTCACGATGGCCTTATAAAATGATGCATGTTAGAGTCTATGGTTGTAACCCGTGTAATTATGTACGTAAGAGGCGACAAGTTCTTCACCTCGATTAGAGATTGCCAAATGCCTAGGAAGGAGGTAGTGTGAGGTGTGTGATTCCTTGTATTAAACCTATTCTATCGAATAGGTTTGGGGAGGGGGTTGCCTTATTTGATCTTGTTTTTCGTGCTTGAGTCGTTGTAAAGTTTCCTTTTTCTTTTTCTTTTTGTTTTTTGTCCCAACCTATTCTTTCGAATAGGTTTGGGGAGGTGTCTTTGTAAAAGAGTCTTTCCTTTTTCTTTTTCGTCTTTGTGCTCAAACCTATTCTTTCGAATAGGTTTGGGAGGTGTTTTTGACACTTAGTACTGCTGCTTGCCCCTATATAAAAAAAAAAAAAAGAAAGAGAAAAAGAAAAAAAAGAGAAAAGAAAAGAGAAAATAAAAAAAAAAAGAAGAAAGAAAATAAAGAATAAGACCCAAAAGCAAAAGAAGGGTCGTTGCAAGCCAAAAACAGTCTCGTAGTGTCAAGTGTCATATAAATATTTTGTCCTTGTGAAGTGTCGAGTTGTAAATTCTATCTTTCGTTTCGTGTCGCCTTTGTCCAAGGCCTGTTCTTGACCATCCTCGTCTTGCTATTCAAGAAGTGGTTGAAAGAGGCTCACTCTTGAGAGTCTGGGTAGAATAGGGGAGTGTTATCTTTCTAAGGGAACCCTCCTTCGTTTGATGAGAGCCAGTATTGGTTCGCCCTCTCTTGAGGAAAAGTCTGGCTTGGTGAACAGAAGTAAGTCCTCGGTTTCATAGGCACGGGGCAATTGTAGTATGATAACATGCATCATTGTGTCGTCACTGACCAGGTCCAGGTAGAAGATGTTACGTGAGACTCCTTTATTTAACCAAGTGCACTTGAGAATGTGTATATTCGCAATCGAGGCATACTTCAACCTATTTGCATGTCATGCTCATTTGGTTTTGTTCATAAGCATTTGGTAGATTCAATAGATTAGTTCACTTTACTTGGCATGAGACTCCTTTCGTGTTGCATTTAGGATAGTTTGTTGCTTGAGGACAAGTAAAGGTTTGGTTTGGGGAGTTTGATGAACGTATTTTTGACGCATTCATCTTGTCTTTTTACCTTCTTTTGCTATCTTATAGCCTTGTTTCTTGGTTAGATTTGTAGAATTGTGTCACGTTTTGTGTTTTCTGCATTTTCAGGCACTTGGGTACGAAACGGCGTTTTTGGAGCTAAAAACGAGCCTTTTTGATGGAAAAGATGGCCCCGTTGAAGTTCCCCAATCTCCGTGGCTTGTTCGTAAGTGTTTGAGTATCAATAAGCATCGAGAAGGATGAGTCCAAGGCACCCGAGGGCCATGCGAGGGCAAAAAGATTGAGTTTGAAGACAAAAATCTGCCCAGGAGCCAAGCTAAGCGCCTGGAATAGTGAAGCGCTCCGCTTCAATTTCCAGGAGCTTTGGCACAGAAGCCAAGCGAAGCGCTTGGAGTGCCGAAGCGCTTCGCTTGCCAAGCGCTCCGCTTGGCTTCTCCAAGCGGTCCGCTTGGCAGCGGTTACGTTTTCGGATTTTCCTTCTTAGATCTGATCTTTGGTCATTTTTTGAATATCTTTTGAACTGTAACTTCGTTTGGAGAGCTCCTAAGCCCCAAAACTCAGAGAAAACTCAGATTACATTGTATTTTAGCTTGGGATTCAAGGTTTTGATTGGGATTCATCCTTTGTAATCATCTACGGAGAGGTTTTCTTTGCTTTCCACCGATTATTGACAGCTTTGGTGGTAACTTGTATCACTCTCTTGTCTTGTAGTTTGATATGATGTATTCTGATTATTATTCATATGAATTGATGTCTATGTTGATGAATATGAGTAGCTAAATCTTTTGTGTTGGTGGTAGAATGTAGAATATGCATGATATGGGTTATGTTTATGCTTACATGAGATTGTGATTCAATCTTGCTGCAAATTCCTTCATATGATCCTTAGTTGCCTATAAAATATATTCGAATTGAGTATAGTGACAAACTCTTGGTCAATGAAAGCTATAGGATTGTATGTTAGAGATTTGCAGCATGCTAGATAAATGGTGTTGGTGACAAGCACCTCTAAAGTATTGATATTGATCTTTTATGATGTGTGTCTTAAAGTTGCCTAGACGAGTTGCTTAGCAGACTTGATCGAAGGTTTTACGCACTGAACTTGTGAGCATATTCGTAACCCATGCATGTGTATTTGATTTCTACCACCAACCGTTTTCCAAACTTGTTTACAACAATCTGATTTCTCGTTGCTTTGTTCAAAGGAAACCATTCTGCGAACATTTGAACTCGTTGACTAAAATTACTAGCAAAAACCTCAAACAAAGCCACGTTAGGTCCCGAGAGAACGACACTCGGGGACAACTTGCCATTGCACTCTAGTTTGTGTAGTGATAAGTGTTCTTAGGCTTTTAAACAAATTTAATTGGTGAAAAACGACATCATCATGAATGATCCTTGCATTCTTGCAGGCGGTATAATGATGGTTTTCACCATTCATTTCTTTGTAGTGCAACACCCACAAGTGCATGCTCCAATTGCTGGCATGGAGAAATTGTGTATCTGAAATTCCCTTGTTAGCATGAATCTTCCTTAACCAGAGAAGATCTTCTTCTTGATCCTTGGCAGTGAGATAAAAATACTCATAAGGAATCAAGCCATATTTCTTCTTTGACTTCTTGGTTAAAGGGTCAGAGTAGTAAGCAACATCAATTGGTTTGATTAAATCGGGATCTTGCTTCATTTGCTTGCCAATATATGTTGTTCTTACCAAGACTTCCAGATTCAGCCATCTTGCAGCAATGTTTCTTGGGTAGGGAGGAGGATCCCTTTCTTTTATTTTCACCTTTGATTCAATCCAAGTGTACATTTGATTCAGTACAACAGTTGGAAAGAAATCATTTACCAATATATCTTCCAGCTTTAAGATCCAGCAACCATGAACATTTCTGATCACATTTTGAGTTGTTTCCTCATTGCTGGTCTTTCTGTAATCAATGCCGGAGCCAATGGCAATGCTGGCTAGCCTCTTTTCTTCCTGTCTTTGCCTTCTTCTTCTTGACTTTGCATTTTCTTGATCTCTTGTTGAAGATCTTGAGTCAGAAGAGAAATGTTTTGAGTGGCCAGACGGAGTTAGGGTTGTGATTGGTCTAGCTCTTATTGCTTGAGTTATTGTTTGATTGTCATCATCATCATCATCTTCATTCAGATCTTGATGACTCTCAGTATGACAGTATTCATGAGTTTCAGCAGATGTTCTTCTCCTTTTCGGATTTGCTGAATTTAACTCAGAATCTGTTTCAGCTTGTCTGTTAGAACTTTGCTCTCTTTCAGCAAGCGGTTCTCTTGGAGGTGGACTAGGCAGATTCAGTGGCGCTTCAGCAGGGGTTTTTCTTTCTTGAAGATTTTCTTTGTTTATCTTCCCCCTTAGACATGGATTGCATGATTGGTTGAATGTGCAGAGAGAAAAACTCATTGCAATTTTCAGCAAGAGTACTTAGGCTATTGTACTTAAGAATAATTGCTTGCTGATCAGCAGTCAGCTTGGAGAGTTCTTGTTTTATACTCACCAACTTCTCCTCATGTCTGCGCTTATTGTCGACTTTTTCTTCAATGAAAGTCTGAGCCTTTTTCAATGCAGTCTTTGCCAGTTTGAGTGCTTGACTGACATCTTCTTCATAGCTTTTATGATGTAGACTTATGTCTTTTTGAGCAATGGTAAGAGAAGTAGTGCGTTTCAGCATAGTAGCCAGTATTTTGCCTATGTCAAGCGGTCTCTCAGCAAGCAGTGCATCGTCCTCTTCTTTGCAAGCTTTGTGGAATTCCATTAGTGCCTTAATTCTTGGAGTAAAATCATCCACACTAGGGAACGACACTAAGAAGGAGTTACGGAATGAACTTTGAGCTCATTAGCGAATTGATCATCATTGGTCAGCAAACGACATCTTATATCATCTCCTACATCATGTTCATCATCAAGAGGAGGAATTGTAATCACTGCAGGTTCAACTTTATTTGTTAGATCTTCTTCGTTTGCTGAGAGATCTTCTTCGTCATCAGATTCATCAAGGCCAGCAACCTTGGTTCCTAAATCTGTAGCTTCATTCACTTTCGGTTGAGTGGTTGCTGAGGAAAACTCTTGAGACTCAACAACTGGAGTTTCACCAGTAGTAAGTGGAAGGGAGGGGACTTCCGTGTGCTTCACTCCTGAAGATTGAGCAATGTCTAGATTCTGCGTATGCAGACTGTTTTGAAGTGATCTTTGATAATCTTCATCCATTTCTTCATCATCAAGGTTTGGCTCAGTGACCTTGGTATCGAGTGAATTTAACTCAGCATCAGAAAGCTTACTTTTGCCTAATTTCATTTCAGCACGCTTTCTGGCGTACTCTTCTTCAGTTTCAGCAACTTTTTCAGTTGCTTGAGTACTTGTCTCAGCAGGAGCAGGATTGGATTCTTGTTGCTGACTTGTTGTGTGATCAGCTCGCTGATTTTCAATATCATGACGTTCAGTCTCAACAACTGTCAGTTTAAGTCCACCAGCATCAGGACTAGGACCTTGACTATCATCATCGTCATCCTTTTTGTCCTTAGAATCTTTTCCTTCATCATCACTTGGATCTTTGGGAATGTTCTCATCTTCTTCTTCTTCATCATCGTCCGTCAGTATGACCAACTCAAGATGTTTGTACATTGCTACACTTGTCACTTCCTCTTCTTCATCGATTTTGTGGGGATCAGCCACCACGGGTACAAAGGAACCCTTGAGCATCACAGCTTGTTCAGCTGGAGAGGCACTCTTGAATTTATCTTTCATATTCTCTCTGATTAGAGCAATCAGACTTGAGCTCATGAGCTGAGAATATGTCAACTCTTCTGGAAGTATGGAGTGCACAAACGTCTCGAGTTTCAGCAGAGAAAGTCTCTTTTTCTCGTTGGACAAATGAAGGTGAAGATCAGAAAAGTCCATCCTTCTGTACCTTTGTCAGTTGCTGAAAGATTTTGCAACTCTGGTCAAGGTAGTTCTCTTGAAGTCTGAGTAAAGTTCCTCTGAACTTACTTTCAGATTTTCAGTGATGTGAACCACTTCATTGGTCTCCTTTTGAGCCTGAAAAAGAATAAAATTAAGTTCAGGAAAGTTTTGGAGAATAGTTTTAGAGTCAAAAGCTGGAACATGATTTACCTGCTGAGATTCAGCAAGCTCATGTTGCACACTTTGTTGTGCTGGTACTATTTTCATTGCTTCAGGAGCTTGAGAAGCATCCTTGAATTGTTCATCCTGAAATAATTTTAAGTTAGATACAAGCACTAAGTTTTCAAACTTAGTTGAATTACCAAGAACTTCATCTACCTGCTGAACAAGAGTTGTGGATTCTGGTGCAGAAGTTTCAGCAATCTTATGACTTGTATCTTGAGAAGTCTGTAAAGAAATAATTATATCAGCAAAAGAATGAGTTTCAGATAGTGAAGTTTTGCTTATGGTTGCGTTAACTACCTGCTGAAGAAGGGCAGGTGGTGACTCAGTCCTTTCAGCAATGACAGCTTCTTCAATATCTGGGACTTGTTCTTCAGCAGACTTCTTGTCTTGCTCTAATTGAGAAGGCTGTGCAGATTCAGCAATCTCCCTTGTCTCTAAAATGACAAGTTGAGCAGAGACATCTTGACCTTTTAGTTCACTGCTGGTCATAAAAACATCTACTGATTTGTTGGAGTTGTCATCAATCTCCAAATCCATTTGCTGGCTCAGTTCTGTCAGCACCAGCTGAACTTTGTCAATGGATGTTTTCGGTGAACTAGGTCCAGTATTCTCAGCATCACGAGATGCGTCGTCGAATAATGTCTCTTGTGGTGTTTCAGCAACCTCTGGGACTTGAACCATTGCAGTCTCAACAACTGGTTCTTCAGCAACTGCGGTTTCAGCAACTTGATGAATTGCTTGTTCAACAACCATCTTTTTAGCAGTATCAGCAAGTGCTGCGTTTCTCAGATCAGCAGCAATATCACTTGTTGGTTCCAGAGTGTGATCATCTAGATTATCTACAATGTAGATATCTGGGATTGGGGCAGGAATTTCATTTCCACTGCCTTGTGGTCTTATCTCAGCAGATGTACCAACATTAAGTTGATTGTTGAAGGCTTCTGCAAACACTTCAACATTGTTGAAGGCTTCCGCAAGCACTTCATCAACATCTACTGGAGTGGCTTGTGTTTCAACAACTCCTGGAGCATCATCCGAAAGATCATGGACAATTGGAACTGACTTGCGAGCCAGTGTTTTCTTTCTTGGGTTCTTTGTCCGTTTCTTCTTAGGGATGGGGTCAGCTGATGACGCTGCAGTTTGAGTGTCATCATCAGCTTTCCTCTTTTTCTTCTTAGATTTTTCAAGTTTCTCTCCAGCAGCAGCATCTACAGTAGTTGCATTTTCAGCAACGGCTGTTGTACACTTATCTTTGTTGATCACCATCTACAACAGTTTCATCAACAACTTTTTCAGCTGTTGGAGTCTTGTCTTGCTGACTAGTGGTGACAACATCTGCAGCTGTTGTATACCTTTCTTGCTGACTTGTGCTGACAACATTTGAAGCTGTTGCCTTCTTTGATTTCTTGTCAGCAAGCTTTGGTCCATTTTGCTTGTAGAAGGCTCTTCCCACATTGCATACTGATTTCTTAATCGGCAATGGGTTTCTCAGCTGAATCCTGAAGTGTTCAAGGATATAGCATATTTTTAGTCCATACATGACTGGGAAGGTAGGTGAGACCTTGTTGTCTTCAACCTTGACCTTAAATTTAGTAACACAATCAACAAGTCTGTTGAAAATGTACTTTGCCCAGTTGAGCTCAGTTTTGTTCTCATGCATCAGCAGCAGCCACCTTCTCAAGCCTACTTGGTCAATTCCTCCAACTTGGGAGTCTAAGACTTTGATGAGTAGCAGAGCTACTAGACCAAGTGAATGGCAGAGATGCTTCCTCTTTACGTGCTTTGTCCAAGTCATGGGAGCAATCTCTCCTTTCTTCATTTTCTCGTTTCTGACATCACTGTAGAAGGCTTCGATTTCTTCATCAGTGGCAGTGATATCATCTTCAGTTCCAGTGGTTGGAATCTGAAAGATGTTGGCCAAATCAATCCATTTCAGGATGATTTGCACACCTTGAACTGTGGAAGAAATCACTTTTTCAGTGACTCCTTGTCCATCAGTCAGAGTCTGGATTTCTGCATTATTGTAGAATTCCATGGCATCTAACATACTCACTTTCTTAGGGCGAGCAGTTATGAAGAAAAGAAGGCCTTGTTGTTTTATCAACTCTAGTGCCTCTTCATTTTCTCCATCTAGTTCTTGTTCATAGAAGTATCTTATATACTTCTCTTTGGCAAATCCACCCCATTGCATCATCTGTTCACACTTTGCAGTGTCAAGATATGCAGGCGGCATGGGTCTCTCCGTTATACGGTTGTTCTTCAACACAATTTTCACCATGTTGGTTGCCGGAGTTATAACCAGAGCAGTGCTTTTTCTAGCACTATCAGCCTTTGAGGACTTTGAGGTCTTGGAGGACTGTCTCTTTGGGGCCATTTCTTATATAGCGGTAGAAATGTACGAAAAAGATTAACTTGTTTTTTGACCGGAGGTACAGTGAATTCAGGCACATGCTATAAAAATTTGCAGAGAAAGGAAATGTGAGTTAAAGAATTGTGTCTTTCTCTAACTCTTTGTTTATATAGTATCTCTGGTGTGCAAGAAGCTCAATCAATTTTGAGTTCTCAGCAAGGGTAAATCAGAGATTCAACAGCGTTAGTGGAGCCTTTGCATTAAATGCGTAGTGGTCCACTAACAAAAACCGCCAGAGCACTCTTTCTCTTTGCGATATTAACCGTCAGATAAAAAACTACTTTAAATCAATGGCCACGATTGTATTTCATGTCATGATTAATAGCGAGTTTATCTGTGCCCGATTAACGTCACAAATTGATTTTACCTAGATTTATGGGATTTGATTGCTTACTGAAGTAAACAAGAATCTTTTCAGCGAATTTGTGTAATAAGCCTTGTCATTTGCTGAAAGTTCCCCCTTAATCAAATATCTCATATTTCCTTAAATTAAAAGACATTTTTGAGTTCCGTCTCAGTAAATTCTTTTTGTCTTGAGATATCTTTTGGTAAAATCTGAGAAGTGAGTAAATTCTTTTTGTCTTGAGATATCTTTTGGTAATATCTTTTGCTGAGTTCCCGTCTCAGAGTTTTCCTTTGATACTAGAGTACCTATTTCAGTATCTTTGATTGTCTGAATGCCCGTTTCAACAATCCTTAAGGTTTTTCTCTTACTGAGTGCCCGTCTCAGCAAGTGATCAAGTTTCCTAACAAATACCCGTTTTGAAGGAGTTACTTGCTGAATGCCTGTTTCAGCAATCATGTAGTGAACTATCATTTCCTTTTAGAAGACATCAGTGGAATGAGCTTTTATTCAAGTAAGCATACTTAGGCTTGCTGAATGCTTGTTTCAGCAATCTGCCAATTGTATCCCTTACTATTGAGGTAATTCAATCAATCCAAGGTTATACCTTAGCATTGCGAATCTATTATCTGGTAGGGGCTTGGTAAAAATGTCAGCAAGTTGATCATCAGTACCTACTTTCACAACCTCAATGTATCCTTTTTCCACATGATCTCTAATGAAATGATGTCTAATATCAATGTGCTTTGTCCTTGAGTGGAACTTTGGATTTTGCGTGATAGCAATAGCACTTGTATTATCACAAAAGATTGGTGTTTTCTTTGCAGAAATACCATAATCTCTTAATTATTGCTGAATCCATAGGATTTGAGTTGTACAACAACCTGCCGCAATGTACTCAGATTCAGTAGATGAATTGGCAACACAGGTTTGCTTCTTGCTGAACCGATATTAATCTAGTACCTAGAAACTGACAAGTTCCAGAAGTACTTTTTCTATCAAGAGTTGATCCTCCATGATCAGCATCAGAATAACCAACCAATTCAAGTCCAGAATCTTTAGGATACCATAATCCAACATTGACTGTACCTTTGACATATTTCAGTATCTTAAGTGTCTTTTTGTAGTGTGATTCTCTTGGATCAGATTGGAATCTTGCACACACACAAACAGCATACTGAATGTCAGGTCTACTTGCTGTTAAATACAACAAGGAACCAATGAGCTTCCTATACTTGTGTTCTTCAACACTTTTATCTTCTTTAGTATAGTCCAATTTGGTACCAACACTCATAGGGATCTTTTCAGGTTTTTCTTCCTCTTTGATCCTAAACTTTATGAGCATTTCTTTCGCATAATTTGCTTGATTTATGAATATTCCATCATTGAGTTGCTTGACTTGCAATCCTAGGAAATAATTCAATTTTCCCATCATACTCATTTCAAATTTGTTTGTCATGAGTTTGGCAAAATCATCACAAAGTTGCTTGTCCTTAGATCCAAATATTATGTCATCCACATAAATCTGAACTAAGAGTATTTTACCATCATGGTTCATGGTAAATAAAGTTTTGTCAACTTCACATTTCTTGAAACCATTATCCAGCAAGAACTTAGCTAAGGTATCATACCAAGCTCTAGGTGCTTGCTTTAGACCATATACAGCTTTCTGAAGCTTGTATACCATCTTGGTTTCTGAGGGAAGTTCAAAGCCAGGGGGTTGTTCCAAGTAGACTTCTTCAGCAAGTTCACCATTCAAGAATGCACTTTTAACATCCATTTGATAAACAATGAAGTCATTGTGAGCAGCAAAGGCCAAGAAAAGTTTAATTGCATCCAATCTTGCAACTGGTGTATAAGACTCATCATAGTCCAATCCTTCAGTCTGACAGTAACCTTGAGCAACCAAACGTGCTTTGTTCCTTGTTACTTCACCAGACTCACTCATCTTGTTTCTGAACACCCACTTTGTACCAATAGCTTTCTTGCCTTCAGCAAGAGGTACAAGTTTCCAGACTTTGTTCCTTTCAAATTGATCCAGTTCTTCTTGCATTGCCTTGATCCATTCAGAATGCTTTAAAGCTTCTTCTATGGTCTTGGGTTCAATTTCTGAAACAAAGCAAGAGAACATAGCTTCTACTTCTACGACATTTGCTTCTTCAACAAGTCCATGAGTAGCAGATACTTTGGATCTAGTCACTTGGCGTTTGTCAATATCACCAATCATATCCGTAGAGGGATGATCTCTAATCCATTTATTAACAGGTTTTCTGCTCTTTGGATCTGGATAAGTTTGCTCATCAGCATGTGACTCTTCAGCATGTACTTGTTCAGTACTACTGGTATTTTGTTGTGTCTCTGCTGAGATCGGTTCATCAGCAACTGCTTGTTCAACATTGCTAGATTGTGGTAACTCATCAGCAGGCACGGGAAGTTGCATAGTTTCAGCAACATCCGGAGCAACTGCGTCTTTTGATGGAAATTCTTTGTCATGAACTATATTTATCTTGTCATGACTTGGGGGAGGAGAGTCATTGTCAGAATCATCATTTAGTTCAATTGACTTGATTTGCGTAGCATCAGATTCAGTTCTTTGCTCATGTATGAGTAGCTTCTTCATACAATCTGATATTTCTTCTTCAGCAGGCACTCCTTGTGACTTTTCGTAGAATACAACATGCACTGATTCTTCGATCTTTTGTGCCTTTTTGTTGTAAACTCTATAAGCTTTACTATGCAAGGAATAACCAAGAAATATCGCTTCGTCTGCCTTTGGTTGAAATGTTCTTAGGTATTCTCTACCATTGTTAAGAACAAAACACTTACAACCAAATACTCTTAGATGGGTGATGTTAGGAGGTCTTCCAACAAATAACTCATAAGGAGTTTTGTTGTATTCCTTAGTAATCAGACATCTGTTTTGAGTGTAACAGGCGGTACTAATTGCTTCAACCCAGTAAGCCTCACTTATTTCAGTGTCAGCAAGCATTGTTCTTGCGGCTTCTTTTAGGGTGCGATTCTTCCTTTTAGCAACACCGTTTTGTTGTGGTGTCCTTACTGAGGATAACTGATGTTGTATGCCTTTTGAAGTGCAATACTCAGTTATGTACTGGTTTACAAACTCAGTACCATGGTTTGTCCTTATGACTTTTACCTTGTCATTTTTCATGACTTCAAGCTTATTCAGCAAGATAGGTATTTCAGTCCTTGTTTGGGACTTGTGTTTGATAAATACTACCCAAGTGAATCTCGAATAGTCATCTACCACCACCAGACCATACTTCTTACCAGCATAGCTTATTGAAGAAGATTCAAACAAGTCCATGTGCAAGAGTTGTAAAGGTTTTGTAGTTGAAGGTACTGCCTTGTTCTTAAAAGAAGATTTGGTTTGCTTTCCTTGCTGACATGCATTGCAAACACCATCCTTCTTGAAAGTAACCTTAGGTAATCCAACTACAAGTGCCTTTTTAGACAGCTTATTCAACGTCTTGAAGTTTAGGTGACTTGTTCGTTTATGCCATAACCATGCTTTTTCAGCAAGGCAATCGTGATCTGAGACAAGGCATTTTTCAACCATTGCTGAAGACCAATCTACAGTGTACAAGCCTCCTGATCTTCTAGCAACCATAATAACCTTCTTTGTCTCAAAGTCTATAAGTTTACATTCATCACTTTTGATTTTGATGAAGTATCCTTTATCAGCAAATTGACTCATGCTGAAAAGGTTGAACTTAAGATTTTTGACATAAAGAACTCCCGAAATGGTAATGCATCCTAACTTCATGTCACCGTAGCCTTTTGTAGAACCAGAGCCTCCACCAGCAAACCTTATTGTTGGACTTTTAGACCACCGTCTATAGTTTATAAGGTTATTCTTGTTGCCCGTCATGTGCTTTCCACAACCACTATCAAAGTGCCAGATTGCATCGTTTGTCTTCGTGGCTGAAGTCTGCACAATCAAGAGCAAACAAGTTAATTATCCAATATTGGATGTCCATTAACATGTTCAAGAATGCGTCCAGTGGAAACCCAAGTCTTAAGTTTTTCAACTTTGATTTGTTTTCTACTTGCTGAGGAACTAGGAGGTTTTGAGCCGAAAGACTTTTCATTCGTGCTGATCAAATCCACTTTCTGATGTGGTGTCTTGCTCGGTTGACCTTTTTGCTGAACATACTTTTCAGTAAGTTCTTTTCTAGCAAGGTTCCTTCTAGCCCTAGCGTTTTGAGTCTTGTCAGAACTCTTAGGCTTGGTTTTGTTCATCTCTTTGAAGTATCTTTGCTGACTTTGCTTATACTCATGAAAAAGTTGACTTTGCTTGGTTTTGAAACCGAGTCCACTTTTTGGAGAATGATGAGCTTTTGTCTCAGCAACCTTACTTGATTCAGGTTTGTCAGCAAAGGTCTTCTGATTACTTTTAGTAATCTTGCCTTTTGACTTAACAAATTGCTTTTCAGCAACTTGTTTGGTGGAATGCTTTACAACATCCTTTTTCTTTACAGTTTGCTTTTCAGCAACCTGTTTTCCTTTTAAAGTCTTGTTACTTTGAGTAGCAACAGCGGGCTTTACGGTCGTAGGTATTTGATTGCATTTTTCAGCAACCTTAGATTGACCAATCTGATAGAGTTCTGGTTGACCACTATCAGTTGCGTGTACAAAGGTAATTGGTGATTTATCTTTACTCAAGATTATTACGTCATCACCTTCATACGTTGCACCTAAGCCTTCTTTCTGAGATGGATCTCTCAGATAAGAGTTTAGTTCAATCAGCGTATTACTTGCATCAGCATAAGATTTGAAATTGATTTTCATCTTTTTCATCTCTTGCATTTCAGCAAGTAACTTTAGAATTGAGGATTGATATTCTTCCAATTCTGTTGCCATCTGAGAATTCTTCTCTGTAGCTTCAGCAATCAACTTCTTAAGATGCAATATTTCAACATCTTTCTTTTCTGCCTCTTCCTTCAGCAATGCATACTTTTCAGTAGTCTGCTTGGTCAGAGCTTCAGCATTCTGTAGTTTCTCTTGCTGTTTGCTCAGAGTTTTCTCAAATCTTTCGATTTCTCCTTGAATTTTGTCAAGGTCAATCTCATCTTCACTTTCTGAGTCAGAGTCAGAGGTAGGATTGTTTACCTGACCGGCCATGAGGCAGAATTCGTAGTTTGACACATCTGGATAAGCTTCCATAGCTATTCCACAAACTTCCTTGCCAATCTCTACGTCAAGAGTGGCTTCTTCATCTTCAGTGTCTGAACTTTCTTCCTCACTGTCTTCGGAGCTAGTATCAATGCAGAACGCATCGATTTTTGCTTGAAGCTTCTTCTTTTCTTCAGCAATAAAAGCCCCTTTAGAACTTCTTCTTCTTTTCAGCAGATTTGCCTTTCGGAAAAGGACAATTTGCTTTGAAGTGTCCAGGCTTTTTGCAGTAAAAGCAGAGATCATTTCCAACTGCTGGTTCTTCAGAGGAATTTGCTTGTTGAGCTTGCTTGTTCAACGAGCTAGCCTCATTCTTGTATTTATGGTAGTTGTTACCAAGATACTTTTTCAGCTTCTCTTTTGCTTTCCGCCTTTCAAGTTCCTTACTGATGAATTTCTTCATGTTTTTAACAACTAAAGCATTTTCATCAGCAGGCTCTTTATCATTCTTCTTTTCAGAAGATGATGGCTTTGCAGCAAGAGCAATGTTTTGCGATTTTTCAACAAACACATTTTCTCTTTGCTTAGTCTCGTAGTTAATAGTAGCAAGATGAGAGAACAACTCTGTAGGTGTGATGTTTGGCATTCCTTGATTGTAGTAGAAATTCTGAGTGTGGATCCATTCTTGGTTCAGACTTCTGATAATGGTTTTCACCTTCTCAGAATCTGAATAAAGATTTCCAACTCCCAAGGCAGCCATCTCACTAACTAGAGTTGTGAATCTGAAGTCCAAGTCTTCTAGTGACTCATTTGTACCTTATTTAATGTTCTGGAACTTTAACTTCATCACTTCGAGTTTGTTTTCCTTGGTTTTGTCAGATCCAGCACAAAGATCTTGAACCATTTTCTAAGCTTCCTTAGCAGTTTTGGCACCCCAGAGTTTGCACTATCAGTTGCGATTATCACTTGGCCACCCAACACGTAATTGCGATTATCTACGCCCACATTACCGACAGGGGTGGGATGGGGGGGGGGCAACAAGAATTAAACAAGTTAATAAGCCATTGATGCATCGTACCACACCCGTAAAATATAACAAGGCGATTCTGTCATCTAACTCAAGAATACCATACCAACATTGGACTTAAAAAAAACATGTTTTTCAGCATTGGGAGACATATTCAACAAAATTCTGGTAATGTGATCTTATATCATAGATAAGTTTTAAATACCATTGTCTCTTATTGTACTCTTCTTAGCAAGCCTCCTGAACCTATGTCCTCCCTCCTCATCATCTTCTGCCAACACCATCAGAATATACATTGCATTAAGCCCACACAGACATTAAGTGGGGAAAAAACAGAGTAAGGAATGGGAAACTAAATATCATCTAAGGCCAGGGTCTCAACAGGTATAGTTCAGTGATGAAACTCCAGGAGCATAAGTCAAAAAATAAAGTTAACATGTCATTAGTAGAAAAAGACAAGATCTCGATACAGAGAAAAAAATAAAATCAGAACACCATCTGAACAAGAAGCAACATATCAACAACATAAGCAAAAAAATACATAAACAAAGGAAATAAGCTCAACAAAGTTCCTACCTTCAACCCTTTCTTTATAAGGGACAGGAACCGGAGCCCTCCGCTCGAACCCAATTCTTGACCTCTCCCCCATTCCTGTTAATGGCCACAGTTGTACTCAGCTTAAGCCCTTTTAGAAACAAAATAAAAAGGACAAAAATAAAAGGGACAAAGGTAGGCTTTGGTTGTAATCAGTCTCACCTTGGCCACCACGGAAATCATCAAAGTTCATGTTTCTCCGGCGCCTGAAAACCACCTCATCTCCAGAGCCATCGTCCATTTTTTTTCTTTTACTCCGTTACTCTGTTGAATTTTAAATGAACTGTTCTATTGAAGTGTGCCAACGGATGAACTAAAAAACCCTAGGTGATGTGCTGAAGTGGGTCCTGGAAAAGTTGGGGGGGTGGAAACACGCATAAGTTTGAGCGAAAATATGATCGATGGAGGGAAACAATTCGTTTTAGTTTTTTTGGAGTTGAATTTGATCCCAAGATCACATTTACCCAATGGGTAAAAAGAGAGAGGTGAGTCACGACAGTGCATGACAATGACATGAGCCTTCATCAATCAAAGTTACCCAGTAAGGTAAATGAGGAAGATGAGACAAGAAGGTACATGCCAAATGAGCTGTGGGTAAAAAATCGGTGGTCAGCATTTATCCGCTTATCTGTGCGGCGATGGACAAACCATGTCGATGTCGATAGTACAGTGTCACGTGAGTGTGCTATCTGTCATTGAGGGCAATCTCGTCTTTACACATGCCCTTTATCCTGACATTGAAAAGAAATTTGTGGTATCATCCGTATGGTAAATTATGGAAGAAGTTTTGCCCAACTGGTAGCGCGCCGTCAAACATCTAATGAAAAAAAAAGAACAACATATTAGTACTTTCATGCTTGTAAGAACCGAATTTACATACATGACTATCATTTACCAACCCACTATCATTATATATTGATAACCCTCTTGTGGAGTTAATGTACTATAGTGCGCAAACAATGTTACCAACCTATTTGATGCAATAGTCCCAATCTCGAAATACATCAATAACAAATTCGCTCCACGTGGTGTGTCTTGTGCAATAGACTCAAAGCCTCGAACTCAATGCATATAGAACAAATTCGCTTCCTGTGGGACACCTAGTGTGACATTCTTAAATTCAAAAGACAAATATTATAAAGTTGCTCCCCATGGGGCACTAAGTGATAAAGTCTCAAACATATAAAATATAGTTCACCAAATCTCTCCAAGTGAGACAAATGATGCAATAATCTCAAACTCATATGGTATGATTCACAAATTTACTCCATGTGTACGTACCTAGTGGAATAGACTCAAATTGAAAAGACATAGATCACAAATTCATTCCCTTCAAAGAACCTGGTGCAATAGTCTCAAACTCAAAATACACAGATTACTAATTCTCTCCCCGTATAGTACCGAGTTCAATAGGCTCAAGTTCAAGGCATATATCACGAATTCGCTTCCCATGGGCCACCTAGTGTGATATGCTTAAATTCAAAAGGCATAGATTACAAATTCGCTCCCCGTAAAGGCACTAACTGCAATAGTCTCAAATTCAAAAGACCTACATCATAAATTCGTTACCCGTATGACACCGTATTGCAATAGATAGGCTCAAACTCAAAATGCGTAGATGACACATTCACTCCCCGTGGGAAACGATATGTAATAGGCTCAAACTCAAGAGATGCGAGCTAGTGCAATATGAAATATTTATTATAAATAAAATTAGTTATATATTTCATACAAATTTAATTCAGGTAAATTCGATTTGAATGAGTTCGGCTCAAATATAATTCATATCGGATGAACTCCGACCAATTTTAAATAGGGTAATGTTGGACCGGGAGCTTCGAATCAAATTTATTCGATTAATCTTTGGTCGAGTGATTTCGGCTCGGACATCAAATCAAAGTTTGAATAGTTGATGACCATAATATTTCAACTTACACTTTAGATTCAAATCGAATTGGATTTTGACTTCGGCCTAGTTTTGCCATCACTATCATTCAGATTGGATTCTTCGAGTCAATCGTTTTATTTCAGAACGACCTCAAATCGATTCAGATGCGTTTGGATTTTGGGTCTTGGTCATATTAGGCTATTGCGAATTATAAATTTCAAATCATTTCGACCGAATCAAGTAGGATTCTGGTTGATTGAATAAATGTAATGAGAAATTATTCTTGTAATGAAAAATTATAAATTACTACTATTATAAATCATTGTGATAGATGAAATAATCATTATAAATGAAATTAGTTATATATTTATAACAATTTTATTCGGTAAATTTGGATCGGTTAGATTGGATAAGCTTGGCTCAAATATAATTTAATCCAGTTGTAACTAAATCCAGTTATTTAATTAGAGTGATTTTGTATCGAATGGTTCGAGTCAAATTTATTTAGTTGATCTCAGATGGGGTGATTATGAATCGGGTAATGGGTCAAAGTTCTAATAGTTGACCATAATGTTTTGTGATAGATTTTGGATATGGGTCGGACTTAGGATTCAGGTCAATTTTGACACCTTTATTCTTGATGCTTATAAGTAGACATAGCAAACAGATCGTCCGACCCAAATTCGAGTAAAGAAACCAAAGTAGTAGTTTTATCTTTTGTCATTAGATTGCACACAAATCGGGTTGTTCAGTTTAGTGGTTTTATTCAGACCGAAATTGGATTGGATGGGATTTTGAATATTAATCGGATTCGGGTGTTGATTATAGTTTTCATATTAGGTCCATTTCGATCGGTTCAATTTGAACTCATGTTTATTGAATAAATGAAATACTATATAAATTATTATAACTTTTAAATATATATTGCAAGTTAGGGACTCGATGTATCTATATTACAACAAAAAAATAAAAAAATAAAATGCATCTTGTACATAACAAATTCATTTTTCTTAATTTAAGAATGAATGTAGGCTAGCTTTTAAACGTTAAATACCCGTGACCAAACAAATTGAAATGTAAAAAGAATTTAATAGTATAAAACAGAACAATACTCCATCCGTCCCACTGTAATTTACCCAATTTGATTTTTTTCGGTTAAACTGTTTTCAACTTTGACTCTCAATTACTCTTAAACTATAATGATAATGTATTTGACGAAATCATATTATGAAAATATAGAACATATATTTTCATAATATAGTTTTATTAAATATTTTACCATTATAATTGAAGAGTAATTGGGAGTCAAAGTTGAAAGGTGTTTGTAACGACCCGACCAATCCGGCCGGCGTGGTTACTCCTGGACGGACCCACACACGTCTCAACAGTATGATATTGTCCGCTTTGGGCCTGAGCCCGCACGGATTTGCTTTTGGAATCACCCAAAAGGCCTCTTACCATGTGAGAGTGGTGGTCTAACATATATACCCTTTATTCCACTCACTCTTAAGCGATGTGGGATGCGGGGTATTACAAACTATCCCCCTTAAAGCCTCGACATCCTCGTCGAGCGCCTTAAGTGGTGGGGGTGACAAACTGACAATAACCTTTACCAACCGTCCACCCGGTGCGGGCTTTGGGTTGGTTTAGGCTCTGATACCATTTGTAACGATCCGACCAATCCGGCCGGCGTGGTTACTCCTGGACGGACCCACACACATCTCAACAATATGATATTGTCCGCTTTGGGCCTGAGCCCGCACGGATTTACTTTTGGAATCACCCAAAAGGCCTCATACCATGTGAGAGTGGTGGTCTAACATATATACCCTTTATTCGACTCACTCTTAAGCGATGTGGGATGCGGGGTATTACAGTGTTGACCGAAAAAAGTCAAATTGAATAATTTTTACCGGATAGAGGGAGTGTTACCTTTTAGTTACACCATATTTCAATGTTTCATATAAGAATTTTGTTAGGAAACTTGTAATTTTGATGAGCAATTAACTATGCTAAATTAAGGAAAGTCCAGTAACTTGTACTCTTAAGGTCCATAGGAATTTAGAATTTTAAAGGACATTGTAAAAGAGGAACGTTTGCTGAAGACTTAGTGTAGGTGCTAGATAGGTGTTTTATTCGCTTATGATGTATCTTGTTTTTTTTTTAAAAGAAAAACAACCTATTGAAGCATTTGCTGATGATGTACTTTGTTTACACAAACAAACTATTGAAGCATTAGAACCGTTCAGAAACTTGAAGAATTCGAAGACTGAAGACTAAAGAAGATTTCTGAAGATGGTATCTACAAAGGCACATGTTGCTCAGAAAGTGGAAACTTCAGCAACAACTTGCATAAGTGAAAATTTATATGACAGAGTAGGTTGTGCTTGCTGAAACTCAGACTGACCACTTGCTGAAATACATATGTGACCTCCTTGCTGAAAGTACTTGCATTTGCGCTCCAACGTTCATATTTGAATTTCATTCAAATGAACATTAAATGCAAAGTAAGCACGGGAAGAACATGAAGACTAGAAGACAAATAAAGGATGTTGCTGAAAGTACAAAAGCAAGATAGTGACCAATCTGATAGAGTTCTGGTAGATAATCGCAATTAGGTGTTGGGTGGCCAAGTGCGTAGGGAATTGCCATTGAGCACCGCTGACTCAGGTGTGTCCATTTACAACATGTGATAGTAAAAACACCAAAAAATCTAAACTGTATGCTCCCACATTATTGTATTCGCGCAATAGTTCACGTCTAAATTAATTTGTTCTTGTTACATTTCGTAGATGGTTCATATGAGGTCGTTCGAGTTCCTAAGGGCAGAGTACGTGAGTTGGAGGATGACATGCGCAGATGCATGGGTATGTTTCTTACCAGAACTTATCTTAGTTAGACCTATGTCAATTACTGGTGTCATCATGTTACTCACCATCATCTATGCTAGTTAGAACTATGCCCATTGCTTGTGACACTTTTCTTTGTTCTGAAACATGTAACAAACCATCTTTTCACATGTTGATGTTATCTGTGAGTGTCGACAGCCCCACCCTCATTTGCCGGTGTGAAGAAAAGATATACTGACACTCTCAGGTCTCCCGGTTCGCCCTCAGGTTGTTTTTGATAAGTCTTTTTATTTTGTATATCATGATAGTAGTCAGCTCCGGACGATCCCTAAACGGTGAAAAATCGTACCATAATTCGATTTTTTGGTCGATCAACAGACACAACCGCGCACTATCACCAGAAACAGCGAAGAGGAGGAGTATTTGAGGGCCCAACTAAGGGTAATTTAAACTCTAATAGTGTCACTTTCCAATTCTCTTTAAAATGACGAATATAATGGTTATCGGTGGCTGATAAGTGGTTGTGTAACATGTTTTATCTATTTTGTGTAGCATATGCTCATGGTGGTGCAGCAAATCAGGTGGGGGGCTGGCCTGTAAGGAGGGACAAACAACCTGTCCACCCTTCATATCTAAGCAGCGGAGATGAAGAAACCCCCAGTTAGTCTCAGTTTACTGTTTTTATCTTTATACCCATCTGTATTGTTATCTACTCCCCTCCCAGACAGTATAGTTGGTTAGGCATTCAGTGTTTGTGACTGTAGTGAGTAAGCAGGTAATCTTCTCGCATGCATATCAGATGCCACAAACTATAGGAGCAACTTACATACACTGATAGAAGTGTTGCGCTCCATCCCGTTTACAGAGGACCAGATTTATGTGATTAGGAGGACACCTTTCTGGCTTTTTATAAAGTCTATTCTCGAGATGGACGACCCCGACATGCAGGCACGGTTCAAGAAAAAGGATCAAAAAATCACCCGGATTCTGAAGCGTTACAATAATATTGAAAGGGTGAAGGGGTTCAAGTTCCGACGTCGATTCCTAGTACCTGTGTGGAGTGATGTAGAGCTGATCCTTGGTGTAAGAGGAGGGAACCGGAGGATAGTAGTGGGTGGTGGTAGTCTTATACCTACTGACTTCCTTAGGCAGTGCTTCCCCGATAGAGTTTCACAGAGGGGCGGAGATGGAAGCAAGCTAAAATCAGGCGCACTTAAATCTGTGCTTGTCGACATGGTTAATGCCGGAGATTCGTACTCACCAGAGGATGTGGCTAGAGTCCTACACCTGTACCTGCTGGCGGCGTTCTTCATTCTGAATCAGAACCTATCGATCAACTGGCGAGTTACTGAATTAGTGGATGACTTTGACAAAATGTGTAGATACGACTAGTGTAGCTATATCCTTGACGAATTGATGGATGACATAAACCGGTCCAAGTCATTTAAGATAGGATCGTGTGCCCTGTTCGTCGTGGTAAGTATTTGTGGATGTTTTATACGAATGATTGTGGTATTTTAACTTTGGACCGTTTCTATATTCATGTTATACTGCATGACTCTATGTACTCACCTATGTTTCCTTTTCCTTCCATTCCCCCCCTGTGTGCGTGGTTCTTGTCTTGCAGTTCTGGCTATGTGAGTATGCAGATATTGTAAGAAAATATGGTCAGAGTTACCCCTAGGGTACGCAGCGGAATTTCAAAATTTTCTTAACATGCAGGTTAATTGATCATGTATATAGCGTATATAACAAACACATTAATCAGAAGACTTACAATACTCCAAAAGCAAGAACAGGTATCGAATCGATACGCCAATCGATGAAGTCTTCGTAATAGTCCGGTGAATCTTCTCCTTCGTCGAAGTCGAAGATATCTGCAAGACAATAAAAGTTAGTTTCCATCTCTTTGAACCTCAACCTTGGTATCCACGGATGAACAGTTTATCGAAAAGAATGCTAGGATATTCTTTATGTGGCCAAGAAGATGGGGCGGCAGTTTTCTCCGGTGGGAGTGGTCGCGCGCGGCTAGAGGAGAGGTAGGGGAGAGCTTTTATTTTCTCTAAGAAAACTGGTAGAAAGAATGATCTTGAATCAACTGTATTCAACCATATCTTAAAAGCTTTCTATAATAGTCTACTATATATAGTAGTCAATAGAAGCCTAAAGAATAATCAATTATGTTGGTGTCGGAATATGTCCAACCCCCAAGGACGTCTAAGAGCGTACTAGGGCGTCATGGGCTGACCATGATAGAAGGGCCCGTTCACCTTTCATCAGGGTCCGACCAGACAAAAGACTAGGCAAAATAACCTAAGTCCTTATATGCGGCCCAAAAGTACAGCTGACCTACTAACTACTGAGCTGCCCTACTAGCGCGGTGACGCCCTACTAACAGGACAAAGTCCTAGTAGCCACCGGCTAGGAGAAAGGCAAGCCCAGCAAAAAGCTCCTCAGGCTACACCACGACCTCCGGCTACGTAGCCTCGCCCTACTAGCACGTCGAGAGGAACAAGACTGGTGCCCTTCTGCCCTACTAGCACAGGTAGTCGGACGAGTGTCCTTCCGCCCTACTAACACGGGTGGCCGGACATAACTCCTTACGTCAAGGAAGAATTAACATGTCCCAAGGAAAAGGTGGTCCTCGGACCTTAGAAGCTCGGCAGTCGCCCTACTACCCCGTCCTCGGACGGTAACTAGGGCGACATCCGCCCTAGGAGCACTTTGGTACCAAGGATGACCATTTTACCCCTGCCAGCCCTAGTGGAAGATCTGGGCCAAAGCCCATGGGTCATTCCGAATGGGCCCAAGCCCATAAGAAGATTCAATCATGGTCGGACACTTGTCACGATCACAAGTACTCAAGCAATATCCTATTTGCTAGTATAAATACGGGCTCACCTCATTAAAGGTACCAACCATTCAACCATTCAATCAATCAATCACTCAGTCATCACACTACTTTCTCACTCTACATTTACTAGGGAAGCTTACCAACTCCCTACACGTAAAGTCGTCCCTCCGGCTTGATCTTAGACAAGCCGGGCTTGTGGCACTAACCCCCCCTCTTGCCAAGTTCTTCCTCAGATCCTAGGTTCATTACGGAAGGCACTTAAAGTGCGAATGACGTTCTAGAACCTTCGCCTTACGACGCTCCGGAGGAAAGTACGACAACGCTCCAGAGGAAAGCACTAATTACCTATCAACATTTGGCGCCGTCTGTGGGAAACGAATAAAAAGTTACCCTCGCCCTACTAGCGCGGTCCGAAGGATGGTTAATCCCAGAAGAAGTACCCGCCTTGCGACCGCCGTCGTCGGACCCCCACCTGCTCGTCCACGGGGCCGTCCCCCGATGGGCGGCAGAGGAAGAGGAAGGGGGCGAGGCAATGGTGGTAGGGCAGGATGATCTTCATAGTCTGCAAACTCGCCGGTCTTATTATCCATTAGGCCCGCGGCATCGCTGTCGAAGTCCTCGGGCAAGAGACCCTTAGCCTTCAGCTGGTCAAGGGCCGAGTAGAAGCCCTCCTCGCGCCCCACCTCCTTAGTCTCCATCATCTTCAAACGGTACAAGGCAGACTCATAGAAAGCCTTGGCGCCCTCGTACCGCGTGTCCTTGAGGTACCCGAGCACAGCGTCTTTGAAGCGAGCCATCTTGATGGAAAGGTTATTCCAGGCATCCTTCCAAGCCTTCATCTGCCTTTGCAACTTGGCGCTCTCGGCCTCCAGAGTAGTAAATTTGGCCTTCTCGACCTGAAGCTCTTCCTCAAGTCCCCGAGCACGGGTATTGGCCTCTTGGAGTTGGAGGTGCAAGTTCGCAACTTCCTCCGGAGCACCCTTGTCGGTCGCCAAGTTCCCGATCGTGCCCACTATAGCGGCGAGCTGCAACAAATAAAAGAAAGGTCCGAGGACCCAAGAAGTTAGCAAAGGCGCGAGAAGCACAAGTTAAAACACTTAGTGAAATTTTGAAATTGAAAGGGAGGACATTACCTTGCGCGGGACTTGGCTTAGCTCATGTGCCCGATCAAGCTCGTCGAGCGCCATGATGCGATTCACCTCTTCCGTTGTGATCTCCTTCCCTTTGCCCTTACTTTTGGGGGCCTTCTTCCCCGCGCGACCAGCCTCGTCGTCGGAGCTCCTCTTTGACTTCTTAGCTCGCTTGTCCTCTTTGGTCGAGGCGTCGACCTTCTTCAATTGGGGAAGAGCCATCTCCAGAGGAGGCTCACCTTCCTGGACCCGACGATCCATCTCGTCCTTATGCACAACAGCATTCCGAGGAGGGTCGCAAGGAATCTGCGACGGTGTGTTCATTACCTTGTCCAACTTTTGCTGTTGGACTAGTTTGCGCTGAGCGGCGCGCTGCCTTCGTCCGGCTTCAAGTGTCTCGGACATGATCCACTTAAGCCAGTAACCTGCAAACGAGAGTTAATTAGTGTCCGAGAAGCAAAGAAAAACATAGAGCGCGAGCAACAAACAAATTCAAAAACGGCTAAGTATGGAAGTAACAATGTGAAAGAAAGACAAAAAATATGATGCCGAGCGAGGAGAAGCTACTCGCACAAAGTGTGCCTCGGACGATTAACTTACCGAAATCCTTCTTAAAGCCACAATATACCGGATCGGTCAAATTTGCCAAGTATGGCAAGGGCTGGAGATTCAACGCCCAGTAAAAGTACCTCTTGGGCTCCGGAAGCAAGTTCTCGCGTTGTAGTCGGGCAGCCCAAGGAGCCAGGTCGCCCACGACCGTTTTACCCACCCAACTTCCTCTAAAAAATTTCTTTGGGACACCCCAAGCCACCTGCTCGTCGCTCATGCCCTGTTGTCGCACCTTGCGCGCGACCACCACCTACAACCGATGGATGACGGAGCCTCCTTCAAAACGGCAAAGCCCGGTCTGGTCGAGAAGAAGTAAAAATGGGGGTTCCCCGGACTGACAGACACCCGGAAGAGTTGGATAAATGTTGAATAATTAACTGGGATCCCTCGGATGTGGCAAAAGACCCCGTAACAAACTAACGTGTCGAGCGAGCTCGGGATTATTTGAGTAGGAGCGAGGCCAAGGTCGTTGAAAAGTTGGCGGAAGGCGTCACAAAATGGCATGCACCAGCCTCGCTCGAAGGACATAGTATGAACCGCCATATACCCGGCCGGCGGGTTGTAGAAGGTCTGGTCGGGCGTCGGAAGGAGTATGTCAACCTTCGATGCAGGTAAAGAGTAGATCCACCTAAGGTGAGGGATCTCCTCCTCACAAATGGTGGTCGCAACAGTGGGAATGGCGCCGTCCTCGTTAGCTCTCCAGACGGATCCGGATGATGACATTCCGAGAGGGGGATTCTTCTTCTTCTCTCCCTCGGCGCAGAGCGAGAAGTCCCTACGTCCTCGGACGTGGAAACTTGGTTTCCTTCCTCGCGCGCGTCCTCGCCCTCTTCAACATCGAGCGGTAATTCTTCTTCCTCGCGACTCCTTTGGGATTCTCCCTCGGACGCATCAACCGAAAAATCATCATCGTCCCCGAAGAGAGAGTCGCTACTCTCATTATGTACATAATCGACTTGCTTGCTCCCACTCGGACCAGCCCCATCAAAATTAGGAGGCGGCCGACGGACCTCGTCGTCGGAAGAGAGAGTAACCACACTCTGATAATAACCCTGAGGTAAGTACCTCACGGGACTTGGACTCTTCGTGGTTTTTGAAGAGGATTTTTCAGCTAAAGGAAGTGCCTCAGCACTAGGCAAGGCGGGCACATCATCTAGTATGACGACCCGGGGCTCTATAGGGTCCGGTTGACCACCTGCTCATCGATAACCTCGCCCGAGCGCCCCAACAACAGCATTAACTACCTCGGAGGGAACATTATGAGCGACACCCTCCTCGGCCTCGTCATTGATAAACGAGTCGTTCAGATCGTACTCGTTCCTAGGCCCTCTAGACCGAGCGACTAGCCTATCCTCCGGAGGAGTACTCACTACTTCCTCTTCCTCCTCGGGCACATCGACAACGGGTAGGTTGTTATCGAGAAAGCTTGCAGATAAGGAACTGCTGCTGTCCGCGTACCCTTGCCCCTCGGACATGTTCTCGCTATCACTCCTCTCGGACATCCTAAACAAAGGAAGAGGAAAAACATCAATCAACGGCGGTTTTAGGTAAGGTCCAAGAGGTCAGTTTAGGTGTATTTTAAGTCCAAGTCTCAGAGCTGAGACGCGCTGGCAAAATTAAGAGGAGTGAATACCATATAGTGAGGAGAGGGGCGACGAGAAAAAAGGGGAAGCAGTTATAAAAAGTAAAGGAGCGAGGAGCACAAAAAGCAAGCAAAGTAATAAGCGCGAGTAAAGCCAAAAAATAAAGGAAGGAAAGGTACTTACTTGATTTGCTGGAAAGGAAGAAGTTATTGCTCGACGACTACGCTCTTCACAAACGCTGGTCGCTCAGTTGAAATTGCTCTGAGTAAGTTTGGGCGAAAAGTTTGCAAATGAATCTAAGTACCCCTATTTATAAGAGTGTAGTACTGGAAGGCGAACCGTCGCATACGTGTCGATGAATCTGGGCCACACGCGCGACGAGATAGACGGCCCAGATTAAGCCACGTCATGAAAAGACGATTTTACCCCCAGAGCGCCACGACTTGAGAAAAAACCGCACGGAGCGTACGCGAACTAGAAAGCGCCCTACCAAGTATGCCCCTCGAGCAGCTCGCCACCGAATACGCTCCTCGAGCAGCTCGCCACCAAGTTGGCTCCTCGAGCAACTTGTCACAGAATAGGCTCCTCGAGCAGCTCGCCCTACCAAGCAAGCTCCTCGAGCAAAAAAAAAAAATAATAAAAAAAATAAAAAATAAAATAGGAGAACGACTACATCACATGCTCCGAAGGAAGAAAAGACTACTCCTCGACCTCTTGAAGCTACATGACCTTACCCGGATCCAATCTCTTTCATACAAATACTCTTTTTCGTGGTCCGAGTACCGTCTACTCGAACCATAAAAAGGAGGGGGGGGGGAGGGAGAGATAGGAGGAGGAAAAGATTGTGAAAACCATGGGGTTGCAAGAAAAACTTTTTTGCAAACGTACATCGGACCATACTTCAAGATTGAAGGGAAGGCCGACTTGAACTTAATAGTTCCACAACTATCTTCTACTAAGATACTTGGAAACTAGGGGGACATATGTTGGTGTCGGAATATGTCCAACCCCCAAGGACGTCTAAGAGCGTACTAGGGCGTCATGGGCTGACAATGATAGAAGGGTCCGTTCACCTTTCATCAGGGTCCGACCAGACAAAAGACTAGGCAAAATAACCTAAGTCCTTATATGCGGCCCAAAAGTACAACTGCCCTACTAACTACTGAGCTGCCCTACTAGCGCGGTGACGTCCTACCAGCAGGACAAAGTCCTAGTAGCCACCGGCTAGGAGAAAGGCAAGCCCAGCAAAGAGCTCCTCAGGCTACACCACGACCTCCGGCTACGTAGCCTCGCCCTACTAGCACGTCGAGAGGAACAAGATTGGTGGCCTTCTGCCCTACTAGCATAGGTAGTCGGACGAGTGTCCTTCCGCCCTACTACCACGGGTGGCCGGACATAACTCCTTACGTCAAGGAAGAATTAACATGTCCCAAGGAAAAGGTGGTCCTCGGACCTTAGAAGCTCGGCAGTCGCCCTACTACCCCGTCCTCGGACGGTACTAGGGCGACATCCGCCCTAGGAGCACTTTGGTACCAAGGATGACCATTTTACCCCTGCCAGCCCTAGTGGAAGATCTGGGCCAAAGCCCATGGGTCATTTCGAATGGGCCCAAGCCCATAAGAAGATTCAATCATGGCCGGACACTTGTCACGATCACAAGTACTCAAGCAATATCCTATTTGCTAGTATAAATACGGGCTCACCTCATTAAATGTACCAACCATTCAACCATTCAATCAATCAATCACTCAGTCATCACACTACTTTCTCACTCTACATTTACTAGGGAAGCTTACCAACTCCCTACACGTAAAGTCGTCCCTCCGGCTTGATCTTAGACATGCCGGACTTGTGGCACTAACCCCCCCTCTTGCCAAGTTCTTTCTCAGATCCTAGGTTCAGTACGGAAGGCACTTAAAGTGCGAAGGACGTTCTAGAACCTTCGCCTTACGACGCTCCGGAGGAAAGTACGACAACGCTCCAGAGGAAAGCACTAATTACCTATCAACAAATTAGACTTCATAAAGGATTAAGAATCTAATTCTTATTGCACAAGGAGACCAATTCAAGTCTAGATTCATTCCCAATCAAATTAGAACTCAATCAGGAAAATCTAACTTATCCCTTGACTTCTAATAGAGGAAGGAGTCGAACTCCTTCCCCTACTAATATTGCTTCGCGCGCGCGTCTAAGGGGGATAGGTGGGTTCCGATTTTGGGACACTTATAATTCTAAGGCAATTCAAACTCCAAGTAGATTTTGCCCATGTGCATATATTAATTCTAAATTAACATATCCTTTCAAATCAAACCTCTATTATATTTCTAAAATATAATCTTTAATTGTATTTACATAAAATACAATTAATCAGCCAATTCAATTAACAATTCCAAATCATTAATTGAGCCACAAATTATTATAATTAATTCCAAATCATAATTCATCAATCACAATTAATTCTAAATTAATTGCGATTCCATCTTCAAGGATATTCGAATAAGCTGAATCACCACATAGTGTGACCCATAGGGCCTCATTGTATTAAGCAAGTGCTACACTAGGCAACATGGAATTCCTAGACGGTTCCATTTGCAATATTTATACATGAGGACGTTTGAGAGGTTTCTCAAAGCAAACCCTTTCGTTGTGAAGTCTGTTGCGCTCAACGCGGCGATGGTAACGTCCCTTCATCTGACTGACTCGAATGCATCTAGGATCGATGAAGTGTCTATCCCAATAATACATCCACGGGCGTCTTTAGTGAGTTGCTTGGTGAATCCAATATCTATTATGACTATCATAATAATATTGATACGCTGGCCAGCGGTTTGACCAATCACAACTATGAACGACTATGAGCAGTGCACTCCTGTGCTACACATGAGAGATGAATCCTTCACAGAATCACTTATCATCCCCATTTGTATGTATCCATAATCCTGGATCGTGTCTTGGGTCAACTGCTTATTTAGAGCTGACATCGACAGGTCCACCAAGGATATGGGGCAACAAATGTGATGATAAAGTCCTGTAAGTCCAAAGGACGACTGACATCACTTCGACAACTTCCAGTTCCCATAGACACTTCGGTGTAGAGTATACATCGATGGGAGTTTCCGATGGATACTTCCATTGTTCGGTAATCACCCTTCGAACAACTATGCGGAGATATGGGAACGTTTATTAATTGTCCAACAATCCGTTCCGTGGCCGTGGGATCGGCTCACACTTGCTCTAACAAGTATAACCTCCACGCATACTAGTCTCAGTTGGTTCATTCAGACGCCTACATCCGAGATTAACCTCGACTAGGGAGAGTTTGGGATAGATGATAACTCACATAGCTCCCACTATCTGTGTGATCGGTCATCTATCCGAGGGGACATGTTTGATATCAATACAGACAGGATTAGAGATATGACATGTTGTATGCCTGGTGTAATATAAATATGAAAGCGATACTCAATAGTCAAACAAACAAACATATATTATATTACGTTGACCTATGTAATAGTACATATATGCCCTTAATAAGGGTTGTATGCCTTTAATAAAGACTGTCTCTAGGACATATACACTATCAATCTCCCACTTGGACTAGAGTCAGTCACCTTTATGACTAATGCCTAGATTAACATAATGTCTTAAGTGGGCATCCACTGATAAGACCTTGGTGAAAGGATCTGCCACGTTGTCCGTGGTTGAGACACGTTCTATACTAACTTCTCCTCTATCAACAATCTCACGTATAACGTGATACTTTCTAAGTACATGTTTGTTCTTGTTTGTAGATCTAGGCTCCTTGGATTGAGCGACGGCGCCCGTGTTGTCACAATAAATCGCTATTGGACTAGGAGCAGGAATAACCCTCAATTCCTTCAAGAACTCTGAAATCCAGACAGCTTCTTTCGATGCTTCTAATGCAGCAATGCACTCGGCTTCTGTGGCTGAGTTAGCAATCGTGGCTTGCTTAGAACTCTTCCAACAGATAGCTCCTCCATTCAATTTGAATACGTATCCTGTCTGTGACTTAAAGTCATCAGGATCTGATTCAAATCCAGCATCGACATAACCAGACATCTTTAATTCTGGTTCTCCGCCAAACACCAAGAACATTTCCTTAGTCCGTCGAAGGTACTTAAGAATGTTCTTTACAGCAGTCCAGTGAGGTACTCCTGGATTCTGTTGGTGTCGACAAGTGACACTAAGCGCATATGCCACATCTGGCCTTGTGCAATTCATTGCATACATAATAGACCGTACTGCCGAAGCATAGGGCACACGACTCATGGCCTTTCTTTCTTCATCAGTTTTAGGACTATCCTTAACTGATAGCACGATCCCATGCCTAGCTGGGAGAAAGCCTCTCTTTGAGTCGTCCATCTTATAACGCTTCAGTATTTTGTCGATGTAGGTGGACTGTGTCAATCCTAACATCCTCTTGGACCTATCTCTATAGATCTTTATCCCTAGGATGTAGTTCGCTTCACCCAAGTCCTTCATTGAGAAGGTACTTGATAACCAAACTTTAGTCTCTTCTAGCATAGAGACATTGTTTCCCATGATCAAAATGTCATCAACATAAATGATCATGAAAATGACTCCCTTGTCGTTGTGCCTAGTGTAGACATAGGGATCTTCCACGCTTCTGACGAAGTCAAACAATTTGACAGCTTCGTCAAAGCGGATATTCCAGCTCCTAGACGCTTGCTTTAGCCCATAGATGGATCTCTGTAATTTGCATACAACAATTGGCCTGGTTTTACTAATAAAACCTTCTGGCTGTACCATATAGACCTCTTCCTCAAGGTTGCCATTGAGGAAAGCAGTCTTTACATCCATCTGCCAGATCTCATAATCATAATGGGCAGCTATCGCAAGAAGAATTCGAATAGACTTCAACTTTGCTACCGGTGAAAAGGTTTCATCGTAATCGATGCCATACCTTTGTATGTAGCCTTTCGCCACAAGTCTAGCCTTGTGCGTTTGTACCTTGCCATGGACATCTGTCTTTCGTTTAAAGACCCATTTGCACCCAATAGGTCTAACCCCTTGGGCAAGTCTACCAAGCTCCAAACTTGGTTCAGGTACATGGAGTCCATTTCCAATTTCATGCCTCTTGCCATTTGTCTGAGTCAATATCAATTATTGCCTCTTTGTAGGTCTCGGGTCTTCCCGATCTGATAAGCCGACATCAAGTTCACTGATGTCTTCTATCATAAGGCTTTGCTTCTGAGGTCCTTTTGGATCCTCTTCGACCTACGGAGCTCGACTGGTGCTTCTGTCGGCGTTCTGGTGCTTTTCTTTTCTGGCTTCGTAACACGAACATTATCAGTGGGTACTGATGCAGCCGTCGCGTGCTGCGACCCTTTCCCTAGCGGGAGGCTCTCTTGTGCAACTTGTTGCACAGGTTGATTGACAATGGGTTCTATTGGGTGGTTTCAACTGTTGATCTAATCACAGGACTCCCACTGACTATGACATGCCTAGCAAGTGTCATATCATTACCCTTGTCTGCTTCGAAAGCTCCCACTGAACTTGAGTCCAAATCAGAAGATTTAGAGAACTCATGTTCGCGCGTGTCAAAGTCTTGAATTTCTTCAAGTTCTATCATATCATCTAACCTCTCTTCTTCGAGGTATTCCGCTTCTAAAAACTTGACGTTTCTAGATACTATCACCTTGTGATCTTCAGCATGATAGAATTCATAGCCTCGTCTGACGAGGATAGCCTATGAAATATACTTTGACACCCTTGGCATCTAACTTATCAGTGAGCACAATTTGACTATCGCAGGACAGCCCCAAGGTCTAAGATAGCCCAGTGAGGGCTTCTTTCCTTTCCATAACTCATAAGGAGTTTTCTCCACTGATTTAGATGGTACACGGTTCAGAATGTAGATTGCATTTGTAGCGCATATCCCCATAGATATTTTGGAAGAGTCGAGAATCCAATCATTGATCTCACCATGTCTAGCAGGGTTCGATTCCTTCTCTCAGACACACCATTTAATTGTGGTGTTCCAGGAGGGGTCCATTGCGATTGAATTCCATTCTCCTTCAAGTAGTCGATAAATTCTTCACTAAGGTATTCACCTCTCGATCTGATCGAAGAGTGACTATCCTTAGGTTCAATTCATTCTCGACCTCATTCCTAAACTCCTTGAATTTCCCAAAGGTCTCTATTTATTCTTCATAAGATAAATATATCCATACCTTGAGAAATCGTCAGTAAGGTAACGAAGTAAGAATAACCTCCACGTGCATGGACTTTAAAAGGTCCACATACATCGGTATGTATGAGCTCTAAGCAGCGAGTGGCAACGAACACCTTGTCCAACAAAAGGTTTGTTCGTCATCTACCTTAACACATGATTCGCATGTACCATATGATTCAAAATCAAATGGTTCTAAGTAGTCCAACTTCCTTAGTCTTTGAATCCGTGTTTCATTGATATGGCTAGCCGACAATGCCATAGATAAGATGGATTATTCTTCCTACTTGAAGACGGTTGTTTGTTATGTATTTGAAATAAAGGTAGACTACTTTGCAAAATATATAAACCATTCACTAAGCGAGCTTTCCATATACTGGTCATTTAACGAAAAATAACAAGTAGTTATTAGAAAAGCGAAAGGAAAACCAAATTGTCCAACAATGGAATGGAAATAATATTTCTGACAATGGAGGAATAAAATAAACGTTATCAAGTTCTAAACATTGTCCTGATGGTAAATCTATCTTGCAGCGTCCAACGCGTTTGGCTTCAACTGGATTGTCGTTCCCAACATGCAAGTCGATTTCACCTTGCTTGACTAGCCTGTGTTCAATTAGCCCCTGCACATTATTACAAATGTGTGAGCCACAACTGTATCTAATACCCAACCATTGGAGTCAAAAGTAGTCATGTTCATTTCAATAACAAACATACCTGAGCTAGAAGCCGGCGGCTTCTTAGCTTGATCTGCCCTTAGCTTAGGGCAATCTTTCTTCCAATGCCCTTTCTGCTTACAGAAAAGACATTCATCTGTGCGTACCGTTCGCTTCTCTTGAACTTCCTTTTCTGGTTCAGACGCTTAGGCTTATCACTCGAAGTGTTAGCCTTGGCTCCCGACTTTCCCTTACCCTTAGCACCTTTGTTTCTCGGGTTTGGGTTAGACGGTTGCCCAACATACATGATCGATTTTCCTTCTTAGGAAGAGTTTGATCATATGTCTTCAGCAGATTATGGAGTTCGTGCAGTGTAACGTCCTCGGCGATTCATGGTGTAATGAACTGATGAACTGGCGAATACGAACTCGGCAATGATGAAGGACAAAGAGCCACCATGA
>CM051457.1:88613496-88794592 GCA_028274465.1 Plantago ovata | reverse complement strand
CCATAGGGCCGCATTGTATTAAGCAATTGCGACATAGTCAACATGGAATTCATAGAACGGTTCCATTTGCCAATATTTATACATGAGGAGTTTGAGAGGTTTCTCAAGCAACCCTTTACCGTTGGAAAGTCTGTTGCGGCTCAACGCGAGAATGGAAACGTCCCTCATCTTACTAGACTCGAATGCATCTAGGATCGATGAAGTGTCTATCCCATAATACATCCCGGGCGTCTTCAGTGAGTTGCTTGGTGAATCCAATATCTATTATGATATCATAATAATATTGATACGCTGGCCAGCGGTTTGACCAATCACAACATGAACGACTATGAGCAGTGCTCTCCTGTGCTACACATGAGAGATGAATCCTTCACAGAATCACTATCATCCCCATTTGTATGTAGCCATAATCCTGGATCGTGTCTTGGGTCAACTGCTTATTCAGAGCTGACATCGACGGGTCCACCAAGGATATGGGGCAACCAAATGTGATGATAAAGTCCTGTAAGTCCAAAGGACGACTGGCATCACTTCAACAACAACTTCCGGTTCCCATAGACACTTCGGTGTAGAGTATACATCGATGGGAGTTTTCCGGTGGGTACTTCCATTGTTCGGTAATCACCCTTCGAACAACTATGCGGAGTTATGGGAACGTTTCTTGATTGTCCAACAATCCGTTCCGTGGCCGTGGGATCGGCTCACACTGCTCCAACAAGTATAACCTCCACGCATACTAGTCTCAGTCGGTTCATTCAGACCCCTACATCCGAGATGAACCTCGACTAGGGAGAGTTTGGGATAGATGATAACTCACATAGCTCCCACTATCTGTGTGATCGGTCATCTATCCGAGGGACATGTTTATATCAATACAGAAAGGAATAGAGATATGACATGTTGTATGCCTGGTGTAATATAAATATGAAAGCGATACTCAATAGTCAAACAACAAACATATATTATATTACGTTGACCTGTGTAATAGTACATATATGCCCTTAATAAGGGTTGTATGCCCTAATAAAGACTGTCTCTAGGACATACACACTATCAATCTCCCACTTGGACTAGAGCCAGTCACCTTTATGCTAATGCCTAGATTAACATAATGTCTTAAGTGGGCATCCACTGATAAGACCTTGGTGAAAGGATCTGCCACGTTGTCCGTGGTTGAGACACGTTCTATACTAACTTCTCCTCTATCAATAATCTCACGTATAACGTGATACTTTCTAAGTACATGTTTGTTCTTGTTTGTAGATCTAGGCTCCTTGGCTTGAGCGACGGCGCCCGTTTGTCACAATAAATCGTTATTGGACTAGGAGCAGGAACAACCCTCAATTCCTTCAAGAACTCTGAAATCCAGACAGCTTCTTTCGATGCTTCTGATGCAGCAATGTACTCGGCTTCTGTGGCTGAGTCAGCAATCGTGGCTTGCTTAGAACTCTTCCAACAGACAGCTCCTCCGTTCAATTTGAATACGTATCCTGTCTGTGACTTAAAGTCATCAGGATCTGATTCAAATCCAGCATCGACATAACCAGACATCTTTAATTCTGGTTCTCCGCCAAACACCAAGAACATTTCCTTAGTCCGTCGAAGGTACTTAAGAATGTTCTTTACAGCAGTCCAGTGAGTACTCCTGGATTCTGTTGGTGTCGACAAGTGACACTAAGCGCATATGCCACATCTGGCCTTGTGCAATTCATTGCATACATAATAGACCGTACTGCCGAAGCATAGGGCACACGACTCATGGCCTTTCTTTCTTCATCAGTTTTAGGACTATCCTTAACTGATAGCACGATCCCATGCCTAGCTGGGAGAAAGCCTCTCTTTGAGTCGTCCATCTTATAACGCTTCAGTATTTTGTCGATGTAGGTGGACTGTGTCAATCCTAACATCCTCTTGGACCTATCTCTATAGATCTTTATCCCTAGGATGTAGTTCGCTTCACCCAAGTCCTTCATTGAGAAGGTACTTGATAACCAAACTTTAGTCTCTTCTAGCATAGAGACATTGTTTCCCATGATCAAAATGTCATCAACATAAATGATCATGAAAATGACTCCCTTGTCGTTGTGCCTAGTGTAGACATAGGGATCTTCCACGCTTCTGACGAAGTCAAACAATTTGACAGCTTCGTCAAAGCGGATATTCCAGCTCCTAGACGCTTGCTTTAGCCCATAGATGGATCTCTGTAATTTGCATACAACAATTGGCCTGGTTTTACTAATAAAACCTTCTGGCTGTACCATATAGACCTCTTCCTCAAGGTTGCCATTGAGGAAAGCAGTCTTTACATCCATCTGCCAGATCTCATAATCATAATGGGCAGCTATCGCAAGAAGAATTCGAATAGACTTCAACTTTGCTACCGGTGAAAAGGTTTCATCGTAATCGATGCCATACCTTTGTATGTAGCCTTTCGCCACAAGTCTAGCCTTGTGCGTTTGTACCTTGCCATGGACATCTGTCTTTCGTTTAAAGACCCATTTGCACCCAATAGGTCTAACCCCTTGGGGCAAGTCTACCAAGCTCCAAACTTGGTTCAGGTACATGGAGTCCATTTCCAATTTCATGGCCTCTTGCCATTTGTCTGAGTCAATATCATTTATTGCCTCTTTGTAGGTCTCGGGGTCTTCCCGATCTGATAAGCCAAAATCAAGTTCACTGATGTCTTCTATCATAAGGCTTTGCTTCTGAGGTCCTTTTGGGATCCTCTTCGACCTACAGAGCTCGACTGGTGCTTCTGTCGGCGTTTCTGGTGCTTTTCTTTTCTGGCTTCGTGTAACACGAACATTATCAGTGGGTACTGATGCAGCCGGTCGCGTGCTGCGACCCCGTTCCCTAGCGGGAGGCTCTCTTGTGCAACTTGTTGCACAGGTTGATTGACAATGGGTTCTATTGGTGTGGTTTCAACTGTTGATCTAATCACAAGACTCCCACTGACTATGACATGCCTAGCAAGTGTCATATCATTACCCTTGTCTGCTTCGAAAGCTCCCACTGAACTTGAGTCCAAATCAGAAGATTTAGAGAACTCATGTTCGCGCGTGTCAAAGTCTTGAATTTCTTCAAGTTCTATCATATCATCTAACCTCTCTTCTTCGAGGTATTCCGCTTCTAAAAACTTGACGTTTGTAGATACTATCACCTTGTGATCTTCAGCATGATAGAATTCATAGCCTCTCGTCTGACGAGGATAGCCTATGAAATATACTTTGACACCCTTGGCATCTAACTTATCAATGAGCAACAATTTGACTATCGCAAGACAACCCCAAGGTCTAAGATATCCTAGTGAGGGCTTCTTTCTTTTCCATAACTCATAAGGAGTTTTCTCCACTGATTTAGATGGTACACGGTTCAGAATGTAGATTGCAGTTTGTAGCGCATATCCCCATAAATATTTTGGAAGAGTCGAGAATCCAATCATTGATCTCACCATGTCTAGCAGGGTTCGATTCCTTCTCTCAGACACACCATTTAGTTGTGGTGTTCCAGGAGGGGTCCATTGCGATTGAATTCCATTCTCCTTCAAGTAGTCGATAAATTCTTCACTAAGGTATTCACCTCGTCGATCTGATCGAAGAGTGACTATCCTTAGGTTCAATTCATTCTCGACCTCATTCCTAAACTCCTTGAATTTTCCAAAGGTCTCATATTTATTCTTCATAAGATAAATATATCCATACCTTGAGAAATCGTCAGTAAAGGTAACGAAGTAAGAATAACCTCCACGTGCTTGGACTTTAAAAGGTCCACATACATCAGTATGTATGAGCTCTAAGCAGCGAGTGGCACGAACACCTTGTCCAACAAAGGGTTTGTTCGTCATCTTAACCTTAACACATGATTCGCAGGTACCATATGATTCAAAATCAAATGGTTCTAAGTAGTCCAACTTCCTTAGTCTTTGAATCCGTGTTTCATTGATATGGCCTAGCCGACAATGCCATAGATAAGATAGATTATTCTTCCTACTTGAAGACAGTTGTTTGTTATGTATTTGAAATAAAGGTAGACTACTTTGCAAAATATATAAACCATTCACTAAGCGAGCTTTTCCATAATACTGGTTATTTAACGAAAAATAACAAGTATTATTAGAAAAGCGAAAGGAAAAACCCAAATTGTCCAACAATGGAATGGAAATAATATTTCTGACAATGGACGGAATAAAATAAACGTTATCAAGTTCTAAACATTGTCCTGATGGTAAATCTATCTTGCAGCGTCCAACGCGTTTGGCTTCAACTGGATTGTCGTTCCCAACATGGAAGTCGATTTCACCTTGCTTGACTAGCCTATGTTCAATTAGCCCATGCACATTATTACAAATGTGTGAGCCACAAGCTGTATCTAATACCCAACCATTGGAGTCAAAAGTAGTCATGTTCATTTCAATAGCAAACATACCTGAGCTAGAAGCCGGCGGCTTCTTAGCTTGATCTGCCCTTAGCTTAGGGCAATCTTTCTTCCAATGCCCTTTCTGCTTACAGAAAAGACATTCATCTGTGCGTACCGTTCTGCTCCTCTTGAACTTCCTTTTCTGGTTCAGACGCTTAGGCCTATCACACGAAGTGTTAGCCTTGGCTCCCGACTTTCCCTTACCCTTAGCACCTTTGTTTCTCGGGTTTGGGTTAGACGGTTGCCCAACATACATGATCGGTTTCTCGTTCTTAGGAAGAGTTTGATCATATGTCTTCAGTAGATTATGGAGCTCGGGCAGTGTAACGTCCTTCGCATTCATGGTGTAATTAATGATGAACTGCGAATACGAACTCGGCAATGATTGAAGGACAAAGATCACCATGATCTTATTCTCCAGCTTGACACCGACATCGGCAAGCTTCTCAAAGAGACCAATCATCTTGAGAACATGTTCAGACATGTTCCCTCCTTCATTGAGCTTGCATCTGTGTATCTCTTTGATCAAATCAAATTCAACACTTCTGGCTGTCGTCTTAAAAGAGCGACTCAAGATGCTTCAGCATCTCATACGGCAACATGCTTTCATGTTGTCTCTGCAGCTCATTGCTCATTGCCGCCAGCATAATACACTGCGCGGATCTAGCATCCTCTTTATGCTTATCAGACTTTGCCTTGTTGGCTTGATTCCAAGTAGCAACTTGATCGGCAGTCTGATTCTCGGGACACACGAGAATAGCCTCGTCCAAGACATACTCAATCTTTCAGTACCTCAGCACCAAACGAATATTCCTGATCCAATCTAGGAAGTTTGGTCCGGTCAAAATTTGCTTCTCTAAGATAGCACGGAGCGAGATACTCGCCATTTTGGTTTTTCTAAGGAGAAATAGTATAGACCGAAAATAATAAATCAACTATTGAAATACTATTTCTAAATACACAGTCAACATAACTAAACAACAAGGTCCTTTAGCTGTTTAGCTTCCACTATTTTCACATATGATTGCCTCCAAAACAAACATACGGGTAATGTCCAACAAGTTACCATAGTGGCCAAGATCCAAATCCATACTATGCTATACTCCAACGGGGGCTGGTCGCATAACATAATATGACCGGTAGGACTATCCAATTGCGTCACGCAACTCTTGGGTGTTAAAGCTAATTTAACCTGATGCTCTACATATTGTACCTATCGAGGTCGCTAGATACAATATGCAGTAAGTTATAACCATAGGGTTACTCTAATCTGACGATCACTGCGAGTCTGCAAGACGAGGTCGTCAATACAGGGAAACGCAATGAAAGTTCAGTATTAAAGCACCCCATGGAAAGCATCTCAGAAACACATACGTGTACATATTTCTGCACTTATATTGGTTGGGGCTTGTAGCTTGAGGGTTGTTATCAGTCATCTACAGACAAATAAGGGCGCCGCCTACCCATCATGCATGAGCGGTCTACACGTAATGGATGTCGCCTATCCATTCTAGTTCTAAACGCGGTCAAGCACATAATGGGCGCCGCCTACTGATGAATGTGTATTTACACTTTCATTCGAGTCTTTTTCACCTATTTTAGCTATCCTCTATGTTAATTTAGCTATATTTTAGTATATTTTATTAGAATAGTGTCACGTTTCCCTTTAGATTTTATTTTACAGGTTTTGGTTGAAATTCGAAGATTTCTGGGCAATTATATTGAAGTTGACAAAGAATTGGTGTTCCAGAAGCCTATTTGGAGTATCTGAAGGTTTCCGGATAGGATTTGGAGTCTAGGGGTCGAATCTGGAGGTTAGAAGGCCACTAGAAGTCAGAAACCGAGTCCGAAAAGGTGAAGAAATTCAAAACCGCGTCGAAAAACACGGAATTCTGCCAAAAAGACGGGGGGCGAACCGCCCCATCCTGCGGCGAACCGCCCCAGAGTTTATTCGGGGCCTATATAGTGCTCAGTTTTCTCTCCGAAAATCATATCTTTCCAGACCTACTTTCTCACCTCTCTCTATAATTTTAGGTAGGAACTTCCCGGGGCTTGTCCTGGGAGTTCTGTAGCTTAGGGGATACTTTTTCAAAGCAGTTTGGAGCTCGTAGGACCGCAATCATCCAGAGATTGACAACCTTCGGTAACTTTGTATCTTACAGTTTTATTCTACTTATTTTATATTCTTTCAACATGTTTTCTTCTATGATTTCTGTTGATTGCATGCCTATTATGAGTAGCTAAACTTATCATTGGTGGTAGTATGTGAATTCTTAGCGAGGGAAGATAATCATGCTAATGGCTATATCGCGCATTATACTCCGTGTCATTGCTTTATTTCGTTGATCAGTTGTAACCAAAATTCTCGTATGTTGTATTGATTATTATGCACAATTGGACACTAGTCGACCATCAGACCAATTATCTTCGTAGTGTTGAATAATTACGGAACACATTAGGACAATCGTGATTGACTAGTCAGACCAAATTATCTTCGTAGTGCTTAATACTTGCAACAGGACACTAGATTGATTCAAAGATCTCTATGCAAGACCGAGGAATTTATGCATGATTATCGACCCATTATGTTAAGAAGGACCATACTATCACCAATCTCCTTTATCTGCTAGAAAACCCCCTATTGCTATCTGTCTGCTGTTTTTATATTCTCTTGTTAAATAGATAAAGCAAGTTATAGTCCTTAGAGAACGACACTCGAGTCATTCTACTGCTACACTACGGTTTTCGTTGTAGTTGTGGATTGCCTTTGGCTAAATAACAAATTTATTTGACTGAACCGGGACCTGACAAATCTCGCGTCCATCACCTACCCATACATAAAAATATGCGGTCCGACAAATAAGAGGGCGCCGCCTACCCTCGCATGCATAGCGGTCAAACGGAAAGTAAAATACGTGGTATTTAAACATGCATTGTCAAACAATAGCATATTGAGCAAACAAACAAGTAGTAGCCTATGTGGATGCCAAATGACTTCATAATTTCATTATGAAAATTATAATCCCATGGGAATATTACACCTACCTCCCTCACTGGAAGCTCTAATCACAAATGTTCCCTCGCTAGTCTAACAATTACATCTAACCCCTTTTGCAACCTTAGTCGTTGACCAGTTTATTTCCTTATCTCCAAACTTGACAAAACAAACAATCCCTTAGTCTTTTTTCTATTTTCTTTTTCCTTTTCTTCTCTTTTTCTTTTTTCTTTTCTTTTCATTTTTTTATTTTCTTTATTTCTTCTCCAAACCTCCGGTACCGGAATCCGATCTCCGGTACCGGAGTGCAGCTCCGGTCGAAGCTTGTAGCAAGCTCTGATCGGAGCAGCAACAAGCTCCGATCTGGAGCTTGTTGCTGGCTCAAAATCGGAGCTTGTAGCAAGCTCCGATCTGGAGCTTGCTGCTTGCTCCAAATCGGAGCTTGTAGCAAGCTCCGATCTGGAGCTTGCTGCTGGCTCCAAATCGGAGCTTGCTACCTCCGATTTTGAAGAAAAAGAAGATGAAAAAAAAATATTAAAAAAAAATAAAATTTGGGACTTGTTTTGAATTTTAAATTTATGGGGGTTTACTTTACAATAATATTTGAGACCTTTTTACAATTTAAATAAGTTATGTGGGTTTATTATATATTAAATAGTGTTAATATTGTGGAATAGAAAAGTTTTGAGGCAAATGTGTAATAAACATAAATTTAGGTTGTTTGGGCTTTATTGAAATCTGATAATTATGCAGGGGCAAAATTGTACTTTCCAGACTTTAATTCGGGAAAAGTCAAGATCGTGGGCCTATATGTAATTGTTTCAATCTAACAGGGAAAGTTATGTAATTGTTGATCTAAGGAGGTAAAATCAGTAATTGATGAATCTAACAGGGGGTCTGGATGGAATTCGCCCAAATCCCATACTTATAATCTCTATGAAAACTGAAAATTTGGACTAGATTGAAAAATCGAAAATTCTATTGACCTGGTAGCAATTTTCGAAAACCCGAAGGACTCAATTGTAATTTTCGAAACTTTGGAGGTGTTAATTTAAAATTCAAAAGTAGAAGGACTTATTTGTAATAAACAATAAATTGATAAATCATAAATAAGCCCCTTGACTTAATACTAATTAAATTTAACCCCTCTTGTTAACAATAATTACAATTAAATCATATTTATATTCAAAATATAAAATTCAATCTTCAAAATTTCAAAAATTCGATTTTGGGACCAACCCGAAAATATATATATATCTATATATATATATCTATATATATATATATATATATATATATATACGGGGACGGGATCGAATCCCGTCCCTAGGGTGCCTGCGGCTGCCTGCGTCACGCAGGCGATGTGTATATATATATATATATATATATATATATATATATATATATATATATATATATATATATATATATATATATATATATATATATATATATATATATATATATATATATATATATATATATATATATATATATATATATAAAATAATATTTTTTTGAAAAATATAAATTCTAAATTTATATAAAAAACAAACTTTTGAAAATCGAATTAAACATAGAATCAATTGCATCCACATAAACTACAAAATCACATAACATATATACGTATATGCATAATCAATTAACCTCGCTCTGATAATACTGTAAGAAAATATGGTCAGAGTTACCCCTAGGGTACGCAGCGGAATTTCAAAATTTTCTTAACATGCAGGTTAATTGATCATGTATATAGCGTATATAACAAACACATTAATCAGAAGACTTACAATACTCCAAAAGCAAGAATAGGTATCGAATCGATACGCCAATCGATGAAGTCTTCGTAATAGTCCGGTGAATCTTCTCCTTCGTCGAAGTCGAAGATATCTGCAATACTTTGATTATCTGCAAGACAATAAAAGTTAGTTTCCAGCTCTTTGAACCTCAACCTTGGTATCCACGGATGAACAACTTATCGTAAAGAATGCTAGGATATTCTTTATGTGGCCAAGAAGATGGGACGGCAGTTTTCCTCCGGTGGGAGTGGGCGCGCGCGGCTAGAGGAGAGGTAGGGGAGAGCTTTTATTTTCTCTAAGAAAACTGGTAGAAAGAATGATCTTGAATCAACTGTATTCAACCATGTCTTAAAAGCTCCCTAAGAGTCTACTATATATAATAGTCAATAGAAGCCTAAAGAATAATCAATTAGACTTCATAAAAGATTAAGAATCTAATTCTTATTGCACAAGGAGACCAATTCAAGTCTAGATTCATTCCCTATCAAATTAGAACTCAATCAGGAAAAATCTAACTTATCCCTTGACTTCTAATAGAGGAAGGAGTCGAACTCCTTCCCCTACTACTACTGCTTCGCGCGGGCGTCTAAGGGGGATAGGTGGGTCCCGATTTTGGGACCCACTTATAATTCTAAGGCAATTCAAACTCCAAGTAGATTTTCGCCATGTGCATATATTAATTCTAAATTAACATATCCTTTCAAATAAAACCTCTATTATATTTCTAAAATATAATCTTTAATTGTATTTACATAAAATACAATTAATTAACCAATTCAATTAACAATTCCAAATCAATTGAGCCACAAATTATTATAATTAATTACAACTCAATCATAATTCATCAATCACAATTAATTCTAAATTAATTGCGATTCCTCTTCAAGGATATTTGGATAAGCTGAATCACCACACATAGTGTGACCCATAGGGCCTCATTGTATTAAGCAAGTGCTACACTAGGCAACATGAAATTCCTAGACGGTTCCATTTGCAATATTAATACATGAGGACGTTTGAGAGGTTTCTCAAAGCAAACCCTTTCGTTGTGAAGTCTGTTGCGCTCAATGCGGCGATGGTAACGTCCCTTCATCTGACTGACTCGAATGCATCTAGGATCGATGAAGTGTCTATCACAATAATACATCCACGGGCGTCTTCAGTGAGTTGCTTGGTGAATCCAATATCTATTATGACTATCATAATAATATTGATACGCTGGCCAGCGGTTTGACCAATCACAACTATGAGCAGTGCTCTCCTGTGCTTATAGGACATATACACTATGAGATATAGCAACACCGATTGAGGGGCATGCCACATTTCCCTGGTATCTGAAGTGGGATATTCAAGAGCTGGGCAAGAGCTTCAGACAAATTGATCTAGACCACCTCGATGATATTGTGGTAAGCGATAAATACGTTGTGGCATTATTTACTGGTTTAGCAAATAATTTTAGTAATCGGCTGGATGAAGAGAGCTTCTACTATTTTTCAGTTCATTGAGGAATCACTGGTTCCGACAGAGGAGGAGTTGTCAATTTTAGATGGGGAGGACGAAGAGCGCCTGACTGTTTCAATCCCCCGATATAGAAGCAACAGGTGTCCCGGTGTGGGGACAGGTCATGGAGAGTACTGAGAACCAGGTGCTCATACTTCTCCACTGCCTAGTACCATGCACGATGCCAGAGGCCTTGACAAGGGCAAGGGAGTGCAACGTGACTCACACACACCGCATACGCACGACGTAGTTCCTCCATTAAGGGAGAGGATGAGCCGTTCTCGAGCAGCAGCCAGGCTATTGTTCCATCGCCTGCGTCAACCCTTCAAAGAGAACACATTCAGTCATTAGGTGAGGAAACCACCGATCTAGACATGCCGTCATTTGATCTCGGCTTCAATGAAAGCTATAAATACAAGGAGAACTGTCCAAGTGTTGATCCGTATGGACCTGATGATTTAGTCGACCCCTCTCCAATTGTTTATCCGAGCGGGAAGGAGTCAGTAGAGATGCAAGCAGGCGGCAATAACAGGATGGCTGATAGCCATGAGTTGTCCTAAAAGGATGCCAAGATTAGAGAACTAGAGGAGAAACTTAAGGTTGCCTTGGATAATGAAATGAAACTCAGATGTGATCTCGAGGTGAAAGATTCACGTAAGGCAGCGGAGTAGGAATCTGAGAATGCTGCTTATAAGGAGTCGGCCAAAGATAAGATTGACTGCTTGAGAGCTAGCCTAGTGGAGGCCGAATTGGTGAAGGTAAAACTAGGCAAAGAGAACTATGAGTATTCTTTGTCCCTGCTGAGATTGAAAGATGAGAAAAAACAGCTTGAGCTGAAACTGGAAATGGAGATCAAGGAGAATACTAGACTTACTACGGAGAATGAGAGGGTTAGGAGGGTTAACAAGGAGCATCATGACCGGAAGCTTGAACTGATCATCGAGGCTGATAGGATGAAGGCCGAGATATATCGACTAAATCAGCAACTAGATGCTATGGCAGTTAATGTAACATGCGATGCGACTGGATCTCCCAATGGGCGTCCTAATAGAGTGCTAGGGATATCAACGCCTGGAGTTGCACCCGACAAGTTAGATATAACACCTACGGCCCCTGACTTCCAACCCCAGCAGCTCCATTCATGTCAAAAAACACCAAAAGCACTGCCAACTATCCCAAAGAAAGTCACCTTCCCGGTTAGCTATGAAGGAACTCCATCCTCAAGTATGCATACTGGTGGTTATAAACCTGGACAACATGATGTTCCGGGGACTAGGCTATTCTCAACCCCATCTGCTTCCAAACCGGATTGTGTGCAGATGAGTACCACACAGATAGGGACAATGGGCGGTGTAAGTGGACAGTCGAGCGGTAGTGGAATATCGCCCGGTAGTGGGCCGTCAGATCCTAGTTCTGTTGTATCTGTCATGACAACACCAAAGGTGGTGAAGATTGAACCGGTTGATGAGTCATCCAAGTCTTCAGTTGCCCTACTCAAAAGTGATTCCCCCGAGCATGAGAACTCAATGGTCATGCGTGTCCACGAACGTACCCTGCTGGAGGCGCGTAGAAAAAGGAATCTGGGAACACCTATACCATTGGCTATTGCAAACAATAGGCGCAAGTCCACCAACCACAATGTAACCCGCCAGATGTCGGTTGACAGAGAGTGTTTCGCGTACAAGAGGACCTCGCTGCGTGCTATGACACTGCTTATCCATAAATTCAGGACGAAAGCCCCATGGTTAGTCTCTCATATATTATTCCAATATGGTGCATAATCATGTGAATTGTTGGCTTGACTCATGTGTAAGTGTTTGTTTTGTATTTTCTTTGCTAGTGACACATTGTTGAAGGTTGAGAACTCATACATGACCAACCACATAACGCTTGATGACATTGAATGCCTGCTGAATCATGAGAGCCTAGATGACTCGGTAATACTCTAAGTCAAACAGTTCATGATTACAGACTCTCCCATGTGCACATATCAATCTCTGTTTATTCGTCCAGGTTTTTTATATGTTATTTACCATTCCAACCAGGTTATTGACACGTGGGGGCTCCTAGTGAACCAACGATACAGTCTAGCAAGACGGGATATGGTAACGAGACAGTTGTTGTCGTCTCGCACATTCCTATTCAGTAGCTCAACGTGGGTGAGTGTAAATAAGTTCGGACGGGTTTTGTTTCAGTTATATAGACAATGTGATTTAAACGTGTATGATATACTCAAACATACTGACTGATGGGGTTGAATGGCTTGAATAATGCAGCTCCATGTTGCTCGTTATGACATGGATGCATGGTACAAAGGGAACGCCGCGCACTTTATAGACAATAAAATACCTGAAGCCCTGAAATATCATTCATGGCTTTTCCCAATCAACACTACTGGTGCACGAGATCCTCGAAAAAATGAAGGCGACCACTGGACTCTGTTGCGGTTCTATTTGCCAACATGTACATGGCTCTTCTACAATCCGATGATGCCTGAGAGTGAAGAGCAAGATGATCATTTCAAAGCGGCCATGACTCTGGTGAGCAATCATACATATATCAGTTTGGGTTTAGAGATTAAATGTTATTTGAGGGTCATGATTACAATGATAATTTTTCCTTAATACTAAATGTACAGATTAAGTATGTCGAGAAAAGGATCAAGATATCAGGCGCTAGCATGCAACTTCCTCTTCTCCGCCAAGATTTCAAAACCCGCCTCAATTACTCACGAAGCACTCCACAACAGGCAGTTGGATCCTTGGACTGCGGTGTTGTTGTCTGCAACGTGATGGAGACAATTATAAACAAGGGCAATGTCCTCAAATCTGACTGGAGTGAAGAAGATGGTGGGATCAACAGGGCGGACAAGGTCAACCAGCTGTGCGATGCAGTAATTCGCCTCGACGGGGAAGACGCATAAGCACCTACGCCACTGTTACTGATCAGTGCTCTTAATTTACCATGTTTTGGTTATGGGCCTCTATTTGACTTTAAGCAACTTATAGACAAGTGTATTCTGTATTCGTAATATAATTTGGCAGTGCCAACTAAAAGATTAGAAGTTGGCTTTAAAAAATTGCGACAAATCATTGTTTTGGCAGGGCAACTGAAACGCCCGGATGGCATGTTTTTAGATGAATCCAATGTTATCTTAAGTTTTTATATTTGACTAATATTATCCGTCCTGAAAAACAAGGGGCTAGGGTATCATTTTTTGAGTGCAATGTTTCATAGTCTAAGCTGGAAAGTTTGATGTCTCTATCCGTAATGAGTTGGTTAGTATTTGTATGATGATATATTCATACCGCTCCCCGACGTTCGTATATCGTGTTAACTGGTACTCTAAGTATCGTATGTCCATCTGATGTGAGTATTGGATGGATATTCGAATCTTTCTCATTTCTCTAGCTTGATTCGTTTTTTGGCTTGAATGCAGTGAGTACCCAGGCATTGCATAGATAGTACCCCGGTATCGGGTACTGAGGCGTGTAGTACCCGTGTCTTGGTATCACAGTACCCATATCCTTATCTTAACCTATAAGGCTGAGAACAAGTTTGTCAAAAAGCATTCATTCATGGGATAGTGTGGCATGATGGAGACATGCCAAATTTGTGTGCAGATGTCTGGGATTGGCTACTGGCTATATGTTAAAACGCTAGTCCAAGGTACAGTACTACATCCTTAAAATCTTTTTGTTTGTATCTGATTTCTGTTCACATTATAGTATAGTTGGGCGGGGGTGATCCCAACTAGCATGCGCCTGCTCTTTTGTTTTTTGACTTGTTGCAGCTGTCTTTTCATTTTCTTTTAAATTCCAGACTTGTAGACATCTTGTGTCTTGTAAAGAAATTTATAAAGAACTGGTAAGAGACTAATTTGGCCATTGGTGTTTACCTTTCACTTTTGTTACAAGCCAATCAGGTTCCAACAAAAAGGGTAAGTACTACTCTGCTTCTAATCAATCTTGGTGAGTTATCCATTATAAGTGTTTCTTTCTTGTTCACACTCTTATGTGAAGTCTTCTACCATCAAACGTTCAGGAAAAATACATCTGGAGGTGTACAAAATGGCAAGTGCTCATCCTGGTTCAGTGTTCAAAAGCTTTTACAGAAGGATTTCTGACACCGAAGAAAATAGGCTGGTAAGGCTCGATTTTAACATCTTTATGTATCTTATGATTTACATTTGTTCCTTCTTCCTATAAAATATGAGCAACGAGAAAAATGGTAAAGTGGAGAATGTTTATCTGCAAAGTAATAATCCTTACCTTCTTTATGTTACTAGCTTAGACATGCAATAGTTTTGGTGAGGATGCATATGGCCTGAGAAATCAACTTGGATTTGCAGGGTTTCCCTTTTAATTTTTATATTTTTTGTTGTTGTCTTTTATGGAAATACTTTGCCCCTTTGTTTCTGTAATAAATAGTTGCAGCTGAATATAGGTGAACTTATACTTTTACAAGTGAACACACCCAACTGTTTTGCTCCTGCATTTTATTCATTGGTGGTGCTTGTTTTTACTAGTTTATACATTCAATATTTTTTGGTGAGGATGCATATGGCCTGAGATATCAACTTGGAGTTTGCATGGTTTTCCTTTTAAATTTTTTTTTTGTCGTCTTTTTACGAAAATACTTTGCCCCTTCGTTTCTGTAATTAATAGTAGCAACTGAATATAGGCGAACTTATACCTTTACAAGTTAACACCCCCCGGTGCTTTGCTCATGCATTTGATCCATTGGTGGTGCTTGTTTGTACGAATGCTTTTTTCCAATGTCAATCCACATTCATCAAGTTCGGTCTAGGGAGACTTTTAGCAATGGTTCATCACAGAGAGATGGCGTAATGCATCAGGAGGAGGTGTCGTTCTTTTATGAAAAAGGTGATGAGATGTACGTGAGTATTTACGACACTACCTGCGTGGAGAGATCAGTGCCCCTGGGTGAGGATGCTGAAAGTAGCACCGACTCTGATCAGCAGGTGGAAATGTTATCTGGCGACTCACCACGACCTACAGTTCAGTCTAGGGAGACTTTTAGCAATGGTTCATCACAGAGAGATGGCGTAAGGCAGGTGATCAAGTCATTCCAGCCGCCAAAGCCCAGTAACACGGGTCCTGTTGGTCACATTCAGGGCGGATCTTCGTCCCAAAGGAAGGGTCTGTGTTTTACGTTTAATCAGATCCAAAAAAATAAAGTTAAGTGTGCTCGCATTATATCAACTTGACATTACCGTGTGTTGGTCCCTTTAAACAACAAGAAAAGACTAGGAGGGGGGGGGGTGAATAGTCTTTCAAACTTTCGTCATTTAAAAACTTTCTCAGCAAGGACTTATTACTTTTCAGTAATGAGTTTGCTGATACTTAACTTTCTCAGCAAGCACTAGTTACTTTTCAGTAACGAGTTTTGCTGATACTTAAAATCAGAGAGCGGAAGTCTTTGTACAATAAGTGCTTTATCAGTAAGTGATAGTTTCAGCAAGTGAACAGAGTGACTGTGTACAGATAGATATGCTTTGCTGAAAACAAAATACAGTAAGTAAATCACACAAACGCTTTTATAGTGGTATATTAGAGTGGCGTAATCTCTCAATTAATCCACTTTGTCCTTTCTAGGACTGAATCCACTAAGACAAGTTTGAGGTTCCTTACAAAATCTATCTAGAGCGATTCAACAGAAACCAAAGCACACTTGTTTTGTTTCCAACCTAACTAGAGAACGAAACCTTGTTCTCCACCAAACTTGGGACTTTTATTCAGCAACACTATGCTCGATTAAGTTCCCCCTGAATTTCACGCCTGAAAGGGTGTATTTTTAGTTAGAGAGGTTTGGGATGAGATAACTTGATTATAACTTATTCAGCTACAACAAGTAATCGAAGAAACAAAACTTTGAATACTTTGCAGTAAACAAGTTTGATTGTTTCTGGTGTCAAGACTTGTTCTTGTTCGAAAGAAAGAACACTTAACTAATTTCTTAGCCGTGTATGTTCTACTTCTTCACAAGTAGCTTTTTCAAGCTTTAAGTCTTGGAACGGATCAATGGTAGTAAAGAGTGTTTGAAGGGTATGTGAGTTTAAGCACAAGTGAGAGTTTGATCACGTTGTTGACACACTTCAACTCTTTGTCGGATGACCTCTATTTATAATGAATCAAGGGAGCCGTTTGAATTTCAAATTCTAAGGCTTTGTTCCTTAAGATGTCACTATCTTGGATTTGTACTTTCAGCAGTGTCCTTTATTTGTCTTCTAGTCTTCATGTCCTTCGCGTGCATGCTTTGCATTTAATGTTCATTTGAATGAGATTCAAACATGAACGTTGGAGCGCAAATGCAAGTACTTTCAGCAAGGAGGTCACATATGTTTTTCAGCAAGTGGTCAGTCTCAGTTTCAGCAAGCACAACCTACTCTGTCGTTTAGATTTTCACTTATGCAAGTTGTTGCTGAAGTTTCCACTTTCTGAGCAACATGTGCCTTTGTAGATACCTTTCTTCAGAAATCTTCTAGTCTTCGGTCTTCGAATTCTTCAAGTTTCTGAACGATTCTAAATGCTTCAATAGTTTGTTTGTGTAAACAAAGTACATCATCAGCAAATGCTTCAATAGGTTGTTTTTCTTTTCAGAAAACAAGATACATCATAAGCGGTTAAAACACCTATCTAGCACCTACTCTAAGTCTTCAGCAAACGTTCCTCTTGTACAATGTCCTCTAAAATTCTAAATTCCTATGGACCTTAAGAGTACTAGTTACTGGACTTTCCTTAATTTAGCATGGTTAATTGCTCATCAAAATTACAAGTTTCCTAACAAAATTCCCCCTTTTTGATGTTAGCAATCCATGGCTAAATTAATTGTTACCCTTTTAAAGGTTTCTGATGTTGTCAGTTGATTAATGCAAGCATAATTGAATAATAAAACAGTAAGCATAAGTAGATTGCATAATCAAAAACCAATAAGAGTCAAAAGCTTTAGTGCTGATAGTTATCTTTCAGTAAGTTTACAAGAAAGTTCAGAGATAACTACACAAATCAACAAACAAAACTAAACAAAGCTTTTACAAGGGACTTAAGCTCTTTCAGCAGAAGATTTTCTCGGAATCTCCCTTACACACTTCTTAGCAAGCGTAGAAAATTCAACACAGTCCTTTTCGTAATCTTCAAGTAGCTTACGGACTTCGAGCTGAATGATCCTTGCGTTCTTGCAGGCGGTATAATGATGTTTTTCAACATTCATATCTTTGTAGTGCAACACCCACAAGTGCATGCCCCAATTGCTGGCATGGAGAAGTTGTGTATCTGAAATTCCCTTGTTAGCATGAATCTTCCTTAACCAGAGAAGATCTTCTTCTTGATCCTTGGCAGTGAGATAGAAATACTCATATGGAATCAAGCCATATTTCTTCTTTGAATTCTTGGTTAAAGGGTCAGAGTAATAGGCAACATCAATTGGTTTAATTAAATCTGGTTCTTGCTTCATTTGCTTGCAAATTGATGTTCTTCTTACCAAGACTTCCAGATTCAGCCATCTCCCAGCAATGTTTCTTGGGAAGGGAGGAGGATACCTTTCTTTTCTTTTCACCTTCAATTCAATCCAAGCGTACATTTGATCCAGTACAGCAGTTGGAAAGAAATCATTTGCCAATACATCTTCCAGCTTTAAGATCCAATAACCATGAACATTTCTGATCACATTTTGAGTTGTTTCCTCATTGTTGGTCTTTTTATATTCAATGCCGGAGCCAATGGCAATGCTGGCTAGCCTCTTATTTTCCTGTCTTTGCCTTCTTCTTCTTGACTTTGCATTCTCTTGATCTCTTGCTGAAGATCTTGAGTCAGAAGAGAAATGTTTTGAGTGGCCAGACAGAGTTAGGGTTGTGATTGGTCTAGCTCTTATAGCTTGAGCTATTGTCTGATTGTCATCATCATCATCATCTTCATTCAGATCTTGATGACTCTCAGTGTGACAGTATTCATGAGTTTCAGCAGAAGTTCTTCTCTTTTTCGGATTTGTTGAATTCAACTCAGAATCTGTTTCAGCTTGTCTTTTAGAACTTTGCTCTTTTTCAGCAAGAGGTTCTATTGTCAATGGCGCTTTAGCAGGGGTTTTATTTCTTGAAGATTTTCTTTGTTTATCTTTCCCCTTAGACATGGATTGCATCATTGGAGTAATGTGCAGAGAAAAGAACTCATTGCAATTTTCAGCAAGAGTGCTTAGGCTATTGTACTTCATAATAATTGCCTGCTGATCAGAGGTCAGCTTTGACAATTCTTGTTTTATACTCACCAAGTTCTCCTCATGTCTGCGCTCATTTTCGACTTTGTCTTCAATGAAAGTCTGAGCCTTTTTCAATGCAGACTTTGTCAATTTGAGTGCTTGACTGACATCTTCTTCATAGCTTTTGTGATGTAGACTTATGTCTTTCTGAGCTATGGTATGAGAAGTAGTGCGTTTCAGCACAGTAGCCAGTATTTTGCCGATGTCAAGCGGACTCTCAGCAAGCAGTGCATCGTCTTCTGCTTTGCAGGCTTTGTGGACTTCCATTAGTGCCAAAATTCTTGGAGTAAAATCCTCCACATGTGGAAACGGCACTAAAGTCGAAGTTAAGGAATGAACTTTAAGCTCAATAGCGAATTGATCATCTTTGGTAAGCAAATGGCTTCTTATATCATCTCCTACATCATTTTCATCATCAGGAGGAGGAATTGTAACCACTGCGGGTTCAGCTTTCTTTGATTGATCGTCTTCATTTGCTGAGAGATCTTCTTCGTCATCAGATTCATCAAGGCCAGTAACCTTGGTTCCTAAATCTGTAGCTTCATTCCCTTTTGGTTGAGTGGTTGTTGATGGCAACGCTTGAGACTCAACAATTGGAGTTTCACCAGTAGTGACTTTTGATTGAGTGGTTGCTGAGGGCAACGCTTGAGACTCAACAACTGGAGTTTCACCAGTAGTAAGTGGAAGGGAGGGGACTTCCGTAGGCTTCACTCCTGAAGATTGAGCAATGTCTAGATTATGCGTATGCCTTGCATGAATCTGTAGACTATTTTGAAGTGCTCTTTGATAATCTTCATCCAATTCTCCATCTTCAAGGTTTGGTTCAGTGACCTTGGCATCGAGTAAAGATATCTCGGCATCAGAAAGCTTGTTTTTGCCTAGTTTCAATTCAGCACGCTTTCTGGCGTACTCTTCTTCAGTTTCTGCAACTTGTTCAGTTGCTGGAGTACTTGTCTCAGCAGGAGCAGGATTGGATTCTTTTTGCTGACTTGGTGTATGATCAGATTGCTGATTTTCAGTGTCATGATGTTCAGTCTCAGCAACTGTCAGTTTAAGTCCACCAGCATCAGGACTAGGACCTTGATTATCAACATCATCATCCTTTTTGTCCTTAGAATCTTTTCCTTCATCATCACTTGGATCTTTAGGAATGTTATCATCCTCTTCTTCTTCATCATCGTCCGTCAGTATGACCAACTCAAGATGTTTTTATAGTGCAACACTTGTAACTTCCTCTTCTTCATTGATTTTGTGGGGATCAGCCACCACGTGTACAAAGGAACCCTTGAGCATCATAGCTTGTTCAGCTGGAGAGACACTCTTGAATTTAGCTTTCATATTATCTCTGATTAGACCAATCAGACTTGAGCTCATGAGCTGAGAATATGTCAACTCTTCTGGAAGTATTGAGTGCACAAACGTCTCGAGTTTCAGCAGAGAAAGTCGCTTTTTCTCGTTGGACAGATGAAGGTGAGGGTTAGAAAAGTCCATCCTTCTGTACCTTTGCCAGTTGCAGACAGACTTAGCAACTCTGGTCAAGGTAGTTTTCTTGAAGTCTGAGTAAAGTTCCTCTGAACTTACTTTCGGATCTTCAGTTATGTGAACCACTTCAGTGGTCTCCTTTTGAGCCTAAAAAAGAATAAAATTAAGTTCAGGAAAGTTTTGGAGAATAGTTTTAGAGTCAAAAGCTGGAACATGATTTACCTACTGAGATCCAGCAAGCTCATGTTGCACACTTGTTTGTGGTGGTACTATTTCCATTGCTTCAGGAGCTTGAGAAGCATCCTTGAATTGTTCATCCTGAAATAATTTTAAGTTAGATACAAGCACTAAGTTTTCAAACTTAGTTGAATTACCAAAAACTTTATCTACCTGCTGAGCAGGAGGTGTGGATTCTGGTGCAGAAGTTTCAGCAACCTTCTGACTTGTATCTTGAGAACTCTGTAAAGAAATCATTATATTAGCAAAAGAATGAGTTTCAGATAGTGAAGTTTTGCTTATGGTTGAGTTAACTACCTGCTGAAGAAGGGCAGGTGGTGACTCAGTCCTTTCAGTAACGACAGTTTCTTCAGTATCTGGGACTTGTTCTTCAGCAGACTTCTTGTCTTGCTCTATTTGAGAAGGCTGTGCGGGTTTAGCAATCTCCCTTGTCTCTGAAATGACAAGTTGAGCAGAGACATCTTGACCTTTGAGTTCACTGCTGGTCATGAAAACATGTACTGATTTTGTAACGGTACCGGTTTTGAAAACAAAATATTTTCTTGAAAAGGAAAAAAAATCGAAAAAAATACTTTAATAACAACGGTCGGCAATAAATGCCAAAATAATCTTTGACGCTAACAATAATAAATAATATCCAATGACAACTCAAGTTCGAATAGACAACGAATGAAGACAATAAAAGTGTATCTTCTTATTTTGAAAAGAAACCCGTGACATCCCAGACCCTTCTCTCAGTCGCTGGCTTCCTAGTCACGCACATCCTCAGCAGCATCTGGAAGGAAGGAATTTTGGAAAAACAAAAGAGTGTGAGATAAAGGATCTCAGTGAGGTTCTAAGTTAAAACAGAAAGTAATCGGTTTTAAAAATAAAAACCCTTTCAGAAAAACGAGCAAACAGAACAGAGCACATATAACAGATTAACAGAACAGACACGTTGTAGACCGTTGGTGCAGCCCGCCTTATTGCTCCTACTCCCAGAATGCCCTTATAACTCCCTCCAGAGGATGCATAACTCCGGACAGAAACAGAAACCCCCGTGTACTTTGGGGAAACAGATCCTACGACCCTAATAGACCTCAGCGACTTCTGCCTCGCGCCTAAAAGGGAATAGACTAGGCCACGATCAAGCAAACCCGATAGTCCTCTACTACCCAAGCCTACCTAACCATAACCTAATCGACCGGTCACACAGAAACAGAACAGAAACAGAGCAACAGATACATATAATTAACACCGAGAGGTGTTCCTGCAGAAAGGTCAGTCCAGAACAGTGTAGCATTAAACAGAAATGTAAAACGTCATACTTAGGACTTAGACTTTTACGCGGAAGCATACAGTAAACAGTAGATAGTAATAGGCACAAACAGTCACATAGCCTTCCAGTTTTTCGCAAATAGTAGGTTTAGGGGTGAACACTCACCTTAGCTTGCGAGTAAAAGACCTTCAACGAGAAATGAGCTTTACGGGTTTACGGACAGCGGAGAACCTAACAAGAAGTACTAAACACAATTTAGAAGTCGAACGAATGGAAGGAAAAAGGTTGAAAAGGGAATGGTAAAGTCGGGGTTCGAACTCGGGACCTCTAAGTTAGTCACGCAAGGACCTAACCAACTAAGCTAGCAAGTCAAGTCAATACTAACTTACAAAAACAGAAACCAAGTTTAAAACATTTTCAGAAACTCTTTCGGTTTTCAGATTCTGGAAAATACCAAAATACCCTCAGTGGTAAATTGCAAAACAACCCCTTTTCGAAAACCAGCAGTTTTTCCAGACACTAAACAGTCTTCTCAAAGCAAAAAGGTTTACGATAAAAGCCTACTGTCAGTCAACTACGGTCAACGGTAAAACTGCAAAAAGGTCCTTTAGGTTTTTAGGTTTCCCAAATCAGTCCACAAAGTTCAAAACAATATCAACAGAGTCCAAAAGTCCTTTCGAGGTCAAACAGGAAATCAATTTCAACATACGAGGTCAATAAGTTCACAAGTCCAGCAAACAGTAACTACACTAACAACCTAAGTCCCGGTTCTCGGTTCGAAATAATTTACAAGGTCAGATCGATCAGGGGTAAAATAATCCAAGGCAAAAAGTCAAAACAGAATACGTGAATACGAGTGTAGAATCGAGAGAAGCAGTAAGGAAACGAAATTTACCTTCGAATCGAAAAGAGAGGTTGAACAATCTGCAATCGAGTGAATCGAGAAGAAAGGAAAATTAAAACCGAGAATCAAATTGAATTCGTAACCAAAATCGAATACGAAACGGTTGGATCAAACTTACCGATCGAGATCGATAATAAGGGACCGGCGGCGACCTCAAAGGGAACGGAAACGGCGGCAGAGATCTCGGCGAACGGCGGAGTCGATCGATCGAACATAACAGAGCAGGCGGCGCGAATCGGGCGGCGGCGTGCGCGAGACAGTCCGCGAACGGATCGATCGACGGCGGCGGGGTACGGTGCGGCGGCACGGAACCGGACAGGGCGGCGCGGACAGAGACAGAGCGGCGGCGGCACGGAACCGGACAGGGCGACACGGACAGAGACAGAGCGGCGGCGACAAATCACGGCGACGGCGGCGCGCGACTCGGACAGAACGGAAACAAAGAGCGGCGCGAGCGGGTGGCTCGAACGGGACGGCGCGCGGCGCGGTGAGGTCGGACGGCAAACAGACGGAACGCGGCGGCGGCGGATGAACGGCGAACGGAGCAAGGCGGCGGCGACTGGACCGGACGGCGCGGCAGCAGCAGCAAGAATTTTTCTTCTTCTCCTTTTCTCTCTTCTCCTCTCTTTCCTCTTTCTTTTCTTTCTTTCTTACTAAACCGTTTTTACGGTTGGGAAGGAGAAGGGGGCGAAACAGACTAGGGTTAGGGTCAACAGGCCGATTGACTGGGCTAGGAATTGGGCCAAACGAAAGGCTAGACAGATTAGATAGTCCAGCTTAATCCAAACGAAACGAAACGAACTAACTTACGCGAAATTAATTAACTAATTATCGAATAAATAATTTACTCTAATAATTAATTAACTAAAATAAATAATAAAATAATAAAATAATAATTAAATAAATAAATAAATAATTAAAAAAAACGGGGTGTTACACTCTTCCCCCCTTAAAAGAATTTGGTCCCCAAATTCGCACCTGAAAAGTTGAAGAGCTCGGGATACTGCCGGCGCATGTCATCCTCGCTTTCCCAGGTTGCTTCCTCATACTGATGATTCCTCCACAGCACCTTTACTTGCTTGATTTGCCGATTACGGAGCTGTTGTACCTTCTGGTCAAGGATACGAACCGGTTGCTCCACATAGGAAAAATCCTCCTCAATGGTCACTTCCTCAGGTTGAATCACGTGCGACGGATCCGGATAATACTTCTTCAGTTGAGATACATGGAATACATTATGAATTCCAGTAATAGTAGTGGGCAGTTGCAACCGATAAGCTACAATGCCAACTCTCTCAATGATCTTGTATGGACCCACATATCGCGGGTTTAGCTTAGCTCTACGACCCATACGAACAATTCCCTTTCTCGGAGATAGCTTGAGAAAGACAAAATCACCCACTTCAAATTCCAAATCTCGCCTACGGTTATCGGCGTAACTCTTTTGTCGACTTTGAGCAGTTCTCAATCGGTCTCGGATAAGTCTAACCTTTTCCAAGTTTTCTTGTATCATCTCGTTGAGAGACCTCTCTCCAGCTACTGGGGTAGAAATTCGGTCCTCCAAATCCCAGTACAGTGGTGATCTACATTTCCGACCGTACAGCGCCTCGAACGGTGCCATACCAATCGATGCCTGATAACTGTTGTTATAAGCATACTCCACCAATGGCAAATGTTGTGCCCAGCTTCCTTGGTGATCTAGCACACACAATCTCAGAAGATCTTCTAAAGTTTGAATGGTCCTTTCGGATTGACCATCCGTCTGCGGATGTGCTGCGGTACTAAAATTCAACTTAGTACCTAAGCCTTCATGTACTTGCTTCCAAAATCTCGAGACAAACTTTGGATCTCTATCCGAGACAATGCTCACTGGAGTGCCGTGAAGCCTAATTATCTCGCCGCGGTAGACTTCGGCTAACTTCTCGGACGTGTAGGTGGTTTTAACGGGTAGAAAATGTGCCGATTTTGTCAATCTATCGACAATAACCCAAACACTATCAAAACCACCCCTAGCTACCGGTAAACCAGTCACAAAATCCATAGTGATCATCTCCCATTTCCACTGTGGAATCTCGAGTGGTTGTAGTAAACCTCCCGGTTTCTGGTGCTCAGCCTTCACTTGCTGGCAGACCAAGCAACTTTGCACAAACTGTGCAACATCTCGTTTCATATAGGTCCACCAGTAAACCTTCTTCAAATCCTCGTACATCTTGTTTCCTCCAGGATGCATCGAATACTTAGACTTATGAGCTTCCTCCAAAATTAATCGTCTAAGCTCTTCATCAGAAGGCACACACAATCTACCCTGAAACCTTAGGGCTCCATTCTCATCAATAGAAAATTTCGCATTTCGAGGCTCAGTAATATGTGCCTTGATATCTTGAAGCTCTTCGTCATGCTCTTGAGCCTCAAGAATCTTTCCCGCCAACTCATATCTCAAAGTGATATTGGCGAACATACATGATAATTTGGATACTTCGAGATTTGACACGTGTACCCTACGACTTAAAGCATCAGCGACCACATTGGCCTTACCAGGATGGTATCGAATGGTACAGGTGTAATCGCCCAGAAACTCCATCCATCGTCGTTGTCTCATGTTTAACTCCTTTTGGGTAAACACGTACTTCAAGCTCTTATGATCCGTGAGGATAGTGAACTCAGGACCATAAAGATAGTGTCTCCACTTTCCCAACGCAAAGACTATAGCAGCTAGCTCAAGGTCATGGGTTGGGTAATTTCTTTCATATGGCTTCAGTTTCCTCGAAGCATATGCGATCACCTTTTCTCGTTGCATCAGTACACAACCCAAACCTTCCTTTGAAGCATCAGTGTAGACTATAAAGTCGTTGGTTCCTTCGGGAAGAGCTAGTATAGGAGTAGTGGTCAGCCTCTTCTTCAGCTCCTCGAAGCTTTCCGGACACTTGTCACTCCATACGAACTTAGGATTTTTCCCTGTTAAAGAGGACAAGGGTCCAGCTATCTTCGAATAATCCTTCACAAAACGGCGATAGTAACCAGCCAAACCGAGAAAACTCCTCACCTCAGTGACAGATTCAAGTCTCTTCCAATTGACTATCGACTCAATCTTCGATGGGTCAACCTCCAAACCTTCTCCAGAGATAATGTGCCCTAAGAAGGCTACTTTATCTAGCCAAAATTCACACTTGCTGAATTTGGCATACAATTTGTTGTTCTGAAGAGTTTCCAAGACAATTCGAAGATGTTTCTCATGATCTTCTTCAGATTTTGAGTAAACGAGAATGTCATCGATGAAAACAACAACAAACTGATCTAGATACGGCTGAAAAACTCGGTGCATCAAATCCATGAACACAGCCGGGGCATTCGTAAGGCCAAACGGCATCACTACGAACTCGTAATGGCCATACCTCGAATTCAGGGCAGTCTTTGCTATGTCTTCTTCCCTTACCCTAACTTGATAATAGCCTTGTCGCAGATCAAGCTTTGAGTAAACCTTCGAATCTTCCAACTGATCGAAAAGTTCCTCAATACGGGGCAGGGGGTACTTGTTCTTGACAGTGACTTGATTCAAGCCTCGATAGTCGATGCACATCCTCATAGTACCATCCTTCTTCTTCACGAACAAAACCGGTGATCCCCAAGGTGACGAACTAGGTCTCACAAAACCGTTATCCACCAGATCTTGCAGTTGAGTCTTCAGCTCCTTAAGCTCAGCAGGTGCCATCCTATACGGTGACTTCGAAATTGGTGCAGTGCCAGGTACCAGATCAATGCTAAACTCCACTTCTCGTTCAGGGGGTACGGAATCCAGCTTCTCAGGGAAAACACCCTTGAACTCCTTAACCACCCTGACTTCCTCGATTTTGGTTGATCCTTGGGTTTATTGATCAGATACGCCAAAAAGCAGGTAGCACCCTTCACGTACAGCCTCCTAGCTTCCATGGCAGACAGTAGAAACTTCTCATCCTTTCTCTTATCTCCTTCTCGGCAGGGAAAGTTCTTCCTAGGATGGAAATCTCACATCGCTCGACGAACTTCTTAGTGATTAGACTAGCTCCCAAAGGCGTACATACTTCTAAAGCGTAGGGTAATACTTTGTATGGTAAAACGAGTGACTCAGCAAATACTTCAGCAATAAACGAATGCGTAGCACCAGGATCAAATAAAGCTTTAGAAGAAGTTTGAGCGATCAGTAGCGTACCTTCAACCACATTTGCGGTGTCAGGAACTTCATGACCGCCTATGCTGAAAATTCGAGGCTTCGCCATAGTACCCTTTCCATCATTTCTCGGAGCATAGTCTCCTGGCCTTCCTCCCTTGACAATGGCATGTCGGTTCGGACAGTGGCTAATCTTGTGATCCTTACTCCCACAAGCCAAGCATAAGCCCTGTCTTTTCCAGCAGTTGTGCTCATCGTGGTTGACTCCTCCATAGTAGTTGCAGTTCTTCCTTGCCTGGGATGACTGCCCAGACCCTCCAGTAGTGTTGCGAGAGCGGTTGTCATGCTGAGTACGGGAATACTTCGCCGGTGGTGCCTGATATCCAGATTGATATCCTCCTCGATTCTCCCTCTTATAACCAGATTGGCTTCCTCCTCCATGGCTCCCAGAAGAACTAGAGTAGCTCCTCTTGCTCGAGCATGGCTTATCAGCCATCTTAATCTCCTTGAGACCACTCTCTACCTCAGAGGCGAGTTCGACAGCCTTGAGATAGGTAGGCATATTGGTCCCAAATAGACTGTACCGGATCTCGGAGTTGAGTCCCTTCACAAAGTGACGAACCTTCTCTCGTTCATCATCCTGGAAATGCGGCACGTACTTCAGTAACCGGGTAAACTCCGAGTCATAGTCGGCAACATCCATGTTCCCTTGCACCAAAGCTTGAAATTCATCTCTCCGGTTCTCGCGAACCAGGCGAGGCACGTACTTGTCCATGAAGTCCTTGGTGAAATTCTCCCAGGTACGAGCAACTCCCTCTTGCCTCCATCTCGCATTCACGGTTCTCCACCAGTTCCTGGCGGCTCCCACGAACTGGAAAGCAGCAAGCTCGATCTTCCTCTCGTCCGGATAATGCAGGATCGAGAACAAGTTCTCCATACCTTCGATCCAGAGCTCAGCCTTACGGGGAACTGGTGTTCCCTCGAACCTCTCAGGATGGAATCGAGTGAATCGCTCCGCAGCTTGATCGATGGTCTGGATCGGTGGTGGTGGAGGCTGAACAGGTGGTGCTGTTGCTCCAGCACGGCGAATGGTTTCGCTGAAATTCCCCAGAGCAGCGATGATACGGTCCACTTGGTCTCCATTTTCAGCGTGCTGATCGTCTCCACTTCCATTGCTGCTGGCACCACGAGTGTTTCTGCGACTCATTCTAACAAAGGGCACTACTTAGCAGTTGATTTAACAACCTCGAATCTCTAACTTAGAAAAGAGCAGAAAAACAAAGAACTAAGGCCAGTACTTAATCTTCTACAACAGGTATAAACTGAGCAGTGAAGAAGAAAACATGCCTTGAACTTTAAACAAAAAGCAAAAACAAGAAAACAACGAAGTCTCAAAACAGCCAAGCATGCAATAAAACAAAAGAAAAACGGTCTCTACTCGTCTTAGCGAGGAAAACAGAAAATCACAGAGTCAAATAAACGAAAAAGCATAAGCAGTCTCAGTCGGCTGAACTAAAAGAAAAACTCGCTTGGCAGAAACAAAGAAGTTCGGTACGAGCTCGAAAAGGCAACTATCCTAATAAGCGTCCTCGCTATCATCCTCGGAACGTCCCTCGGGCACGTGAGCGTCTCCTCCTTCTCCCTCAGAGGGGTCCTCCTCGGGATCTTCTTCGGATTCTTCTTCGTCTTCACTCTTTCCTCTACATGATGGTCCGCAACCTTCGGGGAACGTTCTCCGAGCCTTCCTCCTGCGAATCCGGTTGCCAACGTTGGACGCGGTTAACGAAACAAAACCAGAGTGCTCCTTTGCGGCGCGTAAAGCCGTCTTCAGAAATCCGATCTCCGCTTCCTTCGTTGCTATCACATCTCGAAGCTTAAAGTTCTCCAGCCAGTAGTGATCACGTTCATGCACGACCCTATCCATCACGAATCCAGGGTAAACGCCAACAACAGGAACGGAGGTATACGGGTTAAATTCTCCTTCGACTAGGCGATAACGAATAACCTTCTTCTCAGAACTCATACCTATCTGTAAGCACACGCGTAGTTAACTAGTTAATAACTACGTCAGAATCAAACAACCACGGAAGGTCAACAGTCTCAGAACGGGTCAGAGGTAGTCAGAAACAGAACAGAGAAGATGAAGAGACGGTTCAAGGTTAGTACGTAAGACTCGAATCAGAAAAGCAACAGAAAATACAAGACCTAACCAGCGACTCGGACCCTCACACACACCCCAAAGGTCAAAAGATCCTATCCTAGCAAGCTCGAGTTTGAACTCAAGCTCTGATACCAACTGTAACGGTACCGGTTTTGAAAACAAAATATTTTCTTGAAAAGGAAAAAAAATCGAAAAAAATACTTTAATAACAACGGTCGACAATAAATGCCAAAATAATCTTTGACGCTAACAATAATAAATAATATCCAATGACAACTCAAGTTCGAATAGACAACGAATGAAGACAATAAAAGTGTATCTTCTTATTTTGAAAAGAAACCCGTGACACCCCAGACCCTTCTCTCAGTCGCTGGCTTCCTAGTCACGCACATCCTCAGCAGCATCTGGAAGGAAGGAATTTTGGAAAAACAAAAGAGTGTGAGATAAAGGATCTCAGTGAGGTTCTAAGTTAAAACAGAAAGTAATCGGTTTTAAAAATAAAAACCCTTTCAGAAAAACGAGCAAACAGAACATAGCACATATAACAGATTAACAGAACAGACACGTTGTAGACCGTTGGTGCAGCCCGCCTTATTGCTCCTACTCCCAGAATGCCCTTATAACTCCCTCCAGAGGATGCATAACTCCGGACAGAAACAGAAACCCCCGTGTACTTTGGGTAAACAGATCCTACGACCCTAATAGACCTCAGCGACTTCTGCCTCGCGCCTAAAAGGGAATAGACTAGGCCACGATCAAGCAACCCCAATAGTCCTCTACTACCCAAGCCTACCTAACCATAACCTAATCGACCGGTCACAAAGAAACAGAACAGAAACAGAGTAACAGATACAGATAATTAACACCGAGAGGTGTTCCTGCAGAAAGGTCAGTCCAGAACAGTGTAGCATTAAACAGAAATGTAAAACGTCATACTTAGGACTTATACTTTTACGCGGAAGCATACAGTAAACAGTAGATAGTAATAGGCACAAACAGTCACATAGCCTTCCAGTTTTTCGCAAATAGTAGGTTTAGGGGTGAACACTCACCTTAGCTTGCGAGTAAAAGACCTTCAACGAGAAATGAGCTTTACGGGTTTACGGACAGCGGAGAACCTAACAAGAAGTACTAAACACAATTTAGAAGTCGAACGAACGGAAGGAAAAAGGTTGAAAAGGAAATGGTAAAGTCGGGGTTCGAACTCGGGACCTCTAAGTTAGTCACGCAAGGACCTAACCAACTAAGCTATCAAGTCAAGTCAATACTAACTTACAAAAACAGAAACCAAGTTTAAAACATTTTCAGAAACTCTTTCGGTTTTCAGATTCTGGAAAATACCAAAATACCAAATCACGGCGACGGCGGCGCGCGACTCGGCAGAACAGAAACAAAGAGCGGCGCGAGCGGGTGGCTCGAACGGGACGGCGCGCGGCACGGTGTGGTCGGACGGCAAACAGACGGAACGCGGCGGCGGCGGATGAACGGCGAACGGAGCAAGGCGGCGACGACTGGACCGGACGGCGCGGCAGCAGCAGCAAGAATTTTTCTTCTTCTCCTTTTCTCTCTTCTCCTCTCTTTCCTCTTTCTTTTCTTTCTTTCTTACTAAACCGTTTTTACGGCTGGGAAGGAGAAGGGGGCGAAACAGACTAGGGTTAGGGTTAGCTAAGATGGGCCAGTCAACAGGCCGATTGACTGGGCTAGGAATTGGGCCAAACGAAAGGCTAGACAGATTAGATAGTCCAGCTTAATCCAAACGAAACGAAACGAACTAACTTACGCGAAATTAATTAACTAATTATCGAATAAATAATTTACTCTGATAATTAATTAACTAAAATAAAGAATTAAATAATAAAATAATAATTAAATAAATAAATAAATAATTAAAAAAAAACGGGGTGTTACAAATTTGTTGGAGGTGTCTTCAATCTCCAATTCCATTTGCTGACTCAGTTCTGCCAGCACAAGCTGAACTTTTTCAATGGATGTTTTCGGTGAACTAGGTCCATTATTCTCAACATCACGAGATGCGTCGTCGAATAATGTGTCTTGTGGTGTTTCAGCAATCTCTGGGACTTGAACCATTGCAGTCTCAGCAACTGCGGTTTCAGCAACTTGATCGACTTGAACCATTGCAGTCTCAGCAACCATCTTTTCAGCAGCATCAGCAAGTAACGCGGTTCTCAGATCAGCAGCAATATCACTTGCTGGTTCCAGATTCTGATCATCTAGATTATCTACAATGTAGATATCTGGGATTGAGGCAAGATTTTCGTTTCCACTGCCTTGTGGTCTTATCTCAGCAGATGTATCAACATTAAGTTGATTTTTGAAGGCTTCCGCAAACACTTCAACATTGCTGAAGTAGGTTTTAGTAACCACTTCATCAACATCTACTGGAGCTTGTGTTTTAGCAACTCCTGGAGCATCACCCGAAAGATCATGGACAATTGAAACTGACTTGTGAGCCAGTGTTTTCTTCCTTGGGTTATTTGTCCATTTTCTCTTAGGGACGGGGTTAGCTGATGACGCTGTAGTCTGAGTGTCATCATTAGCTTTCCTCTTTTTCTTCTTAGATTTTTCAAGTTTCTCTCCAGCAGCAACATCAGTACTTACATTTTCAGCAACGGCTGTTGTACACGTACCTTGTTGATCACCATCTACAGCAGTTTCATCAACAACTTTTTCAGCTGTTGGAGTCTTGTCTTGCTGAGTAGTGGTGACAACATCTGCAGCTGTTGTATACCTTTCTTGCTGACTTGTGCTGAAAACATTTGCAGCTGTTGTCTTCTTTGATTTCTTATCAGCAAGCTTAGGTGCATTTTGCTTGTAGAAGGCTCTTCCCACATTGCATACTGATTTCTTAATCGGCAATGGGTTTCTCAGCTGAATCCTGAAGTGTTCAAGGATATAGCATATTTTTGGTCCATACATGACTGGGAAGGTAGGTGAGACCTTGTTGTCTTAAACCATAACCTTGAATTTAGTAACACAATCAGCAAGTCTGTTGAAAATGTACTTTGCCCAGTTGAGCTCGGTTTTGTTCTCATGTATATGCATCAGCAGCGGCCACCTTCTCAAGCCTACTTGGTCTATTCCTCCAACTTGGGAGTCTAAGACTTTGATTAGTAGCAGAGCTACTAGACCAAGTGAATGGCAGAGATGCTTCCTCTTAACGTGCTTTGTCCAAGTCACGGGAGCAATCTCTCCTTTCTTCATTTTCTCGTTTCTGACATCAGTGTCGAAGGCTTCGATTTCTTCATCAGTGGCAGTGATGTCATCTTCACTTCCAGTGGTTGGAATCTGAAAGATGTCGGCTAAATCAGTCCATTTTAGGACGATTTGCACACCTTAAACTGTGGTGGAAATCACTTTTTCAGTGAATCCTTGACCATCAGTCAAAGTCTGGATTTCTGCATTGTTGTATAATTCCATTGTGTCTAACATACTCACTTTCTTAGGGCGAGCAGTTATGAAGAGAGTAAGGCCTTGTTGTTTTATCAAGTCAAGCGCCTCCGCATTTTCACCGTCAAGTTCTTGTTCATAGAAGTATCGTATATACTTCTTTTTGGCAAAACCGCCCCATTGCATCATCATTTCACACTTTGCAGTGTCAAGATATGCAGGCGGCATGGGTCTTTCTGTTACTCGGTCGTTCTTCAACACAATTTTCACTGTGTTGGTTGCCGGAGTTATGACTGGAGCAGTGCTTTTTCCAGCACTGTCAACCTTTGATGATTTAGAGGTCTTAGAGGACTGTCTCTTTGGGGCCATTTCTTATATAGGGTGAGAAATGTACAAAAAAGATTACTTTGCTTTTTGACCGGAGGTACAGTGAAATTCAGGCACATGCTATAAAATTTGCAGAGAAAGGAAATGTGAGTTAAAGAATTTTGTCTTTCTCTAACTCCTTGTTTATATAGTATCTCTGATGTGCAAGAAGCTCAATCGATTTTGAGTTCTCAGCAAGGGTAAATCAGAGATTCAACACCGTTAGTGGAGCCTTTGCATTAAATGCGTAGTGGTCCACTAACAAAAACCGTCAGAGCACTCTTTCTCTTTGCAATATTAACCGTCAGATCAAAAACTACTTTAAATCAATGGCCACGATTGTATTTCATGTCATGATTATTAGCGAGTTTATCTGTGCCCGATTAACGTCACAAATTGATTTTACATAGATTTATGGGATTTGATTGCTTGCTGAAGTAAACAAGAATCTTTTCAGCGAGTTTGTGTAACTAGCCTTGTTATTTGCTGAAAGTTCCCCCTTAATCAGATATCTCATATTTCCTTAAATTAAAAGACATTTCTGAGTTCCCGTCTCAATAAATTCTTTTTTTCTTGAGATATCTTTTGGTAAACTCTGAGAAGTGAGTTTGCTCTTTTCTGAGTTCCCGTCTCAGAATTTTCCTTTGATACTTGAATACCTGTTTCAGTATCTTTGATTGTCTGAATGCCCGTTTCAGCAATCTTTAAGGTTTTTCTGTTACTGAGTGCCCTTCTCAGCAAGTGATCAAGTTTCCTAACAAATACTCGTTTTGAATCAGTGGAAGGAGCTTTTATTCAAGTAAGCATGTAGTGATCTATCATTTCCTTTTAGAGGAAATCAGTGGAAGGAGCTTTTATTCAAGTAAGCATACTTTGGCTTGCTGAATGCCTGTTTCAGCAATCTGCCAGTTGTATCTTTTATTGAGGTAATTCAATCAATCCAAGGTTATACCTTAGCATTACGAATCTGTTATCTGGTAGGGGCTTGGTAAAGATGTCAGCAAGTTGATCATCAATACCTACTTTTACAACCTCAATATCTTTCTTTTCCACATGATCTCTAATAAAATGATGTCTAATATCAATGTGCTTTGTCCTTGAGTGGAACTTAGGATTTTGCGTGATAGCAATAGCACTTGTATTATCGCAAAAGATTGGTGTTTTCTTTGCAGAAATACCATAATCTCTTAATTGTTGCTGAATCCATAGGATTTGAGCTGTGCAACGACCAGCCGCAATGTACTCAGATTCAGTAGATGAATTGGCAACACAGGTTTGCTTCTTGCTGAACCATGATATTAATCTAGTACCTAGAAACTGACAAGTTCCAGAAGTACTTTTTCTATCAAGAGTTGATCCTCCATGATCAGCATCAGAATAACTAACCAATTCAAGTCCAGAATCTTTAGGATACCATAATCCAACATTGACTGTACCTTTGACATATTTCAGTATTTTAAGTGCCTTTTTGTAGTGTGATTCTCTTGGATCAGATTGGAATCTTGCACACACACAAACAGCTACTTGTCGTTAAATACAACAAGGAACCAATGAGCTTCCTATACTTGTGTTCTTCAACACTTTTATCTTCTTTAGTATAGCCCAATTTGGTACCAACACTCATAGGGATCTTTTCAGGTTTTTCTTCCTCTTTGATCCTAAACTATGAGCATTTCTTTCGCATACTTTGCTTGATTTATGAATATCCCATCTTTGAGTTGCTTGACTTGCAATCCTAGGAAATAATTCAATTTTTCCATCATACTCATTTCAAATTTGTTTGTCATGAGTTTGGCAAAATCATCACAATGTTGCTTGTCCTTGGAACCAAATATTATGTCATCCACATAAATCTGAACTAAGAGTATTTTACCATCATGGTTCATGGTAAACAAAGTTTTGTCAACTTCACCTTTCTTGAAACCATTATCCAGTAAGAACTTAGCTAAGGTATCATACAAGGCTCTAGGTGCTTGCTCTAGTCCATATACAGCTTTCTGAAGCTTGTATACCATCTTGGTTTCTGAGGGAAGTTCAAAGCCAGGGGGTTGTTCCAAGTAGACTTCTTCAGCAAGTTCACCATTCAAGAATGCACTTTTTTAACATCCATTTGATAAACAATGAAGTCATTGTGAGCAGCAAAGGCCAAAAAAAGTCTAATTGCATCCAATCTTGCAACTGGTGCATAAGACTCATCATAGTCCAAACCTTCAGTCTGACAGTAACCTTGAACAACCGAACGTGCTTTGTTTCTTGTTACTTCACCAGACTCACTTAGCTTGTTTCTGAACACCCACTTTGTACCAATAGCTTTCTTGCCTTCAGCAAGAGGTACAAGTTTCCAGACTTTGTTCCTTTCAAATTGATCCAGTTCTTCTTGCATTGCCTTGATCCATTCAGAATGCTTTAGAGCTTCTTCTATGGTCTTGGGTTCAATTTCTGAAACAAAGCAAGAGAACAAAGCTTCTACTTCTACGACATTTGCTTCTTCATCAAGTTCATGATTAGCAGATACTTTGGATCTAGTCACTTGGCGTTTGTCAGTATCACCAATCATATCCGTAGAGGGATGATCTCTAATCCATTTGTTAACAGGTTTTTTGCTCTTTTGATCTGGATAAGTTTGCTCATCAGCATGTGACTCTTCAGCATGTACTTGTTCAGTACTACTGGTATTTTGTTGTGTCTCTGCTGAGATCGGTTCATCAGCAACTGCTTGTTCAGCATTGCTAGATTGTGGTAACTCATCAGCAGGCACAGGAGGTTGCATAGTTTCAGCAACATCCGGAGCAACTGCGTCTTTTGGTGGAAATTCTTTGTCATGAACTATATTTATCTTGTCATGATTTGGGGGAGGAGAGTCATTGTCAGAATCATCATTTAGTCCAATTGACTTGATTTGCCTAGCATTAGATTCAGTTCTTTGCTCATGTATGATTAGCTTCTTCATACATTCTGATATTTCTTCTTCAGCAGGCACTCCTTGTGACTTTTCGTAGAATACAACATGCACTGATTCTTCGATCTTTTGTGCCTTTTTGTTGTAAACTCTATAAGTTTTACTATGCAAGGAATAACCAAGAAATATCGCTTCGTCTGTCTTTGGTTGAAATGTTCTTAGGTATTCTCTACCGTTATTAAGAACGAAACACTTACAACCAAATACTCTTAGATGAGTGATATTAGGAGGTCTTCCAACAAATAACTCATAAGGAGTTTTGTTGTATTCCTTAGTAATCAGACATCGTTTTGAGTGTAACAGGCGGTATTAATCGCTTCAACCCAGTAAGCCTCACTTATTTCAGTGTCAGCAAGCATTGTTCTTGCGGCTTCTTTTAGAGTGCGATTCTTCCTTTCAGCAACACCGTTTTGTTGTGGTGTCCTTACTGAGGATAACTGATGTTGTATGCCTTTTGAAGTGCAATAATCAGTTATGTACTGGTTTACAAACTCAGTACCATGGTCTGTCCTTATGACTTTTACCTTGTCATTTTTCATGACTTCAAGCTTATTCAGCAAGTTAGGTATTTCAGTCCTTGTTTCAGATTTGTGTTTGATAAATACTTTTTGTAGTTGACGGTACTGCCTTGTTCTTAAAAGAAGATTTGGTTTGCTTTCCTTGCTGACATGTATTGCAAACACCATCCTTCTTGAAAGTAACCTTAGGTAATCCAACTAGAAGTGCCTTTTTTGACAGCTTATTCAGCGTCTTGAAGTTTAGGTGACTTTTCGTTTATGTCATAACCATGCTTTTTCAGCAAGGCAATCGTGATCTGAGACAAGGCATTTTTCAACCATTGCTGAAGACCAATCTACGCTGTACAAGCCTCCTGATCTTCTAGCAACCATAATAACCTTCTTTGTCTAAAAGTCTATAAGTTTACATTCATCACTTTTGATTTTGATGAAGTATCCTTTATCAGCAAATTGACTCATGCTGAAAAGGTTAAACTTAAGATTTTTGACATAAAGAACTCCCGAAATGGTAATGCATCCTAACTTCACGTCACCGTAGCCTTTTGTAGAACCAGAGCCTCCACCAGCAAACCTTATTGTTGGACCTTTAGACCACCGTCTATAGTTTATAAGGTTATTCTTGTTGCCCATCATGTGCTTTCCACAACCACTGTCAAAGTGCCAGATTGCATCGTTTGTCTCCGTGGCTGAAGTCTGACCGGCCATGAGGCAGAATTCGTAGTTTGACACATCTGGATAAGCTTCCATGGCTATTCCACAAACTTCCTTGCCAATCTCTACGTCAAGAGTGGCTTCTTCATCGTCAGTGTCTAAGCTTTCTTCCTCACTGTCTTCGGAGCTAGTATCAATGCACAACGCATCAATTTTTGCTTGAAGCTTCTTCATTTCTTCAGCAATAAAAGCTCTTTTGAACTTCTTCTTCTTTTCAGCAGATTTTCCTTTCAGCAAAGGACAATTTGCTTTGAAGTGTCCAGGATTTTTGCAGTAAAAGCAGAGATCATTTCCAACTGTTGGTTCTTCTGATGAGTTTGCTTGATGAGCTCGCTTGTTCAGCGAGCTACCCTCATTCTTGTACTTATGGTAGTTTTTACCAAGATGCTTTTTCAGCTTCTCCTATGCTTTTCGCCTTTCAAGTTCCTTACTGATGAATTTCTTCATGTTTTTAACAACTGATGAAACGGTTTGTCAGACTCGATTAATCAAATAAATTTGTATTTAGCCAAAGGCAATTCACAACTACAACAAAAACCATAGTGTAGCAGTAGAATAACCTCGAGTGTCGATCTCTAAGGACTATAACTAGCTTTATCTAATCTAACTTAAGAATATAAAACAGCAGACGACTTAGCAAAGGTTTTTCTTAACAGATAATGGAGATTGGTGATAGTATGGTCATTCAAAGCATAACGGGTTAATAATCATGCATAAATTCCTTGATCTTGCATGGAGATCTTTGATCAATGAATTGTGCAACTGTGTTCCGTAATTATTCAACACTACGAAGATATAGATTTAGATAGATCAAAGAAATAAAGCAATAACTCAGAGTATAATGCTCGATATAGCCATTAACATAATTATCAACCCTTCGCTAAGAAATCACATACTATCACCAACGAGAAGTTTAGATACTCATAGTTGTCATGCAATCAACAGAAATCATACCACGAATGAATGAAAACATGATGAAAGATATATAAAAATAAGTAGAAAAACTGTAAGATACAATGTTACCGAAGGTTGTCAGTCTTCGAAGAATCGTGATCTTACAAGCTCCAAACTGCTAAGAAAAAGTATCTCCTAAGCTAAGAACCCCCAGAACAGGCTCTGGGAAATTCCTACCTAAAACTACAGAGAAAGGTGAGGAAAAAGGTCTGGAAAAGTATGAAAAACGGAGAAAACGGAGCAACTATATATAGGCTTTCGAATTGTGTGGGGCGAAGGGCCCCACACACCGGGCGATTCGCCCGGTGTGGGCCGATTCGCCCCACGTCCCGGGCGACTCGCCCGGGAGTGTTTTTCGGCCCAGAACACGTTTTCGACGCGTTTTTGGATTTCTTCCCCCTTTCGGACTCGGTTTCTGACTTCTAGTGACCTTCTAACCTCCAGATTCGACCCCTAGACTTCAAATCCTATCCGGAATCTTTCAGATACTCCAATTAGGCTTCTGGGACACCAATTCCTGGTCTACTTCAATATATTTGCCCGGAAAATCTCGTTTTTCAACCAAAACCTGTAAAATAAAAACTAAAGGGAAACGTGACACTATTCTAATAAAATGCACTAAAATATAATTAAATTAACATAGAGGATAGCTAAAATAGGTGAAAAAGACTCAAATGAAAGTGTAAAATACACATTCATCAAACTCCCCAAACCGAACCTTTGCTTGTCCTCAAGCAACTAAGCTAGACTCTAATGCAAAAAAAAATGCAACACAAAAAACGGAGTCTCATGCCAAATGAAATGAACTAATTTACTGAATCTATCAAAAAACATATGAACAAGAACCATATAAATCAAAACATGAATATAGGTTGAAGAATGCCTCGATTGACTCATACACATCCACATAAACACTTATGTTACGACAAGATAGTCTCTCGTAACATTCTCTACCTGGACCTAGTCAGTGACGACGTAATGAAACATGTTAAGATACGAATGTTTGTCCCGTGCCTATGAAACTGAGGACTTACTGCTGTTCACCAAGTTAAGACTTTTCCTCAAAGAAGCCGAACCAGTATTGGCTCTCAAAGGAGGGTTCCCTAAAAAAGATAACACTCCCCTATTCTACCCATCTCTCAAGAAAAGCCTTAAGCTATTCACCACTTCCTGAATGGCAGGACGAGGGTGGTCTAGAACAGATGACACTCTAAAAAAAAGAAAAGATAGAAAATTACAACACGATTACGAACATTACAAGAATTGGAAAATGAGACACAACACTTTGCTAAACTGCTTTTTGGCTTTCTTTTTTGGACCCTTCTTTGCTTTTTTGGGGTCTTTTCTTTTTTCTTCTTCTTTTTTTTCTTTTTTTTCTTTTCCATTTTTTTTCCTTTTTCCTGGAATTTTTCTTTTTCCTTTTTTTTCGAATTTTTTTTTAGCCAGCAGTAGCATAACAAAAAAGAAACAAAATGACTCACAAACGATTTCCCCAAACCTATTCGAAAGAATAGGTTGGAGTACAAAATTTATGAGAAAGGAAAAATAAACTCACAACACAGAAATGAAAAACGAAAACCAAGTCTAATGATAGTGTAACCCCCTCCCCAAACCTATTCGAAAGAATAGGTTGCAAACAAAGGATCACACAACCTCACACTACCTCCTTCCTAGGCATTTAGCAATCTCAAAGCAAGGTGAAGACTTGTTGCCTCTTAGGTACATAATTACTCGGGAAAACAACCATAAGATCCTAACATGCATCATCCTATTATAAAGCCTTCGTGAACCGCAGTAGAGAAAACACCACTAAGTGATGTCGAGACTACCAAGCTTAACTAAGTGCAATACGTAAATGTGACAAGCCAAGCGAGGAAAACCTCAAACAAATTCATAGAGATGAAGCATATGATTAATGGCATAATTAGTTGATCTACCCAATAAAAAAGTTCAAAAAATTCGGCAATAAACTCCATATAAAACATGCAAGACTATCCTAGGATGAATGTAGTGAATGCAACCTAAAAACTAAGAAAGCGGTAAACGTGCAAATGCAAATGCAGACGAATAAATTATGCAAGATACTATACTCATCTTACCAATTCCAAGCTCTAAACCATCAATGGCAATCTCTAAACCATCAATGCCAAGCTCCAAACTAACAACACTAGATCACTTAAATCCCATCCCCCCTCATGAATTTAAAGCTAGTCCCTAGCAGTAAGAAAATGAGGAAATAAGATGTGATACTAGATGTTACCGCATGGTTTGGCCTCGGTCGGCTGAGTATGCTGCTTGTAAGTTATTAGGACTGCTCCAGGGACCTTATAGGTTATCATCGGGGCTTGTGGTAGTGGCGGTAGTTCCATTAATAGATCGGATAGGAACAACTCCTCCATCTGTATCATCATTGTCCCTATTGTCTTCATTGTCACTACTGTCACCAACATCATCACCAGTAGAGTTGCATTGTTGAAGAGAATCTTCAAGATTGGCCGCCTCTGTTATGGAATATTCCACCCGGTATCTCTCCAATAGGTTGTGAACTGTTGAAGGGGAAAGAGCAGTGGTATCAGAGCCTCCCTCTCCAATGTTTTACACCCCTAGGAGGTTGCAACAAGCTGCTCGGATACTCAGAGGTTGTCTTCCATTTTTTCCAATGTCGACCACATTCTCTACGGTTGATGCCCCCGATGTCTATATGATGCTCCCTTTAGAAGCAGTCAAGGGGCACCCCTAAGAGGGGCTGGGTACCCATGTCATTATGTTTTGGAACCAAGCTAGCGCTTTGGAACCTTCTAGCCACTGTCGACTCAAGACTGAATCCGTTGTGGTGAGATCGTTCCGGTGCCTTCCTGTTCACACGAACCCTGCGGTCCTCGTGACAGGTTGCTGACGTAATAATTGTTTATGTCCCTTCGGTGGTGCATGAATAGGCATAGGAGTCCTTACTCTAATTGTACTCTAGCTCCTCCTTTTGGATAATCCGCGACGTTGTTGCAAGAGCCCGTGGCTCGAACGCACCTCTAACGAGATCACTCTCCTTGACATGGTTGTAATCGATCCCCCTCCAATACTTCATAGTAGCCAAACGGGAGTGCTTCTCTCCCTTTATGGCATGGTTCCTACAAACAACAGTTAGTACCTCGCATGATCCAAAACTGACTTATGCATATGCTAATGTAGGAACAAAACACACAAGTGATAAAATCAACAATCGAACTCCCCAAATCCTTTATGTCTAGCCTAGCTTCTTCAACATGCAACATACCAATGTAACTACTACATGCAATACATCGCATTATGCTCTTGCTAGACAACCAATAACCTAAATAACAAGGCTCAATTCATACCATAGTAGCGAAAAATTCTAGCATCATAAATCCTCATACTCAACAATTATGCATTGTACCATCATATCCATCATTATTACATCAATAAGCACAATCATATGTATGGAATCAAAGAAAAAGATGTATTGCATAACAAGATAGATCATCTAGTAGCAAAATTTCCAAATCAACAACCCAAGCATAATTGAGCATGCAATTGATATTAAATAACGCTTCTAATCACACAAACAAGCTACCCATACATCATATAAGCCTAATTGAAGCTCAAATCAGAAAACCCCCAAATTGAAAAATTAGGGTTCATAAGAAGATACCTCAGATCTGGAAAACGAATGCACGAGGGTGAAAGTTATTCGGATGAAAAGAAAGAGCACGTAATGGGCTTCGATTGAAGCTATAGAACACTAAATTTGGTGGAGAAATGAAGGTTTTATGAAGATTTGAAGATATTTTCGCGAGTTTCAGGTTTTTGGGGAGTAAGAAGGGTGAAGAGATGAAGAACTGAGGAGAATGGGGAATTTCCACGATTTAAAGTCTGCAGAACTCGCGGGGCGAATCGCCCCGTATGTGGGGCGAATCGCCCGCACGTCCAGAGAGCGTGGAGCTCTCTGGACTTGTGGGGCTATTCGCCCCCCACCTCCCGAGGTGGGGAGATGAAACTTTCGACAAAAAACGCGGTTTTTAATCCCCGAAACCATTTTTCTCATAAAACCACTCGAAAAATCTCACTCAAACATAAGCACATACGACACAGAGACGAACAAATTCACATATGAAAAGCAAATTGTTCAAGAATGAATGCATGCAATAAAGCGGTAAAAAAGCGATAAAAACTCCGGGTTGCCTCCCGGATAGCGCCATTGTTTAAAGTCTTTGACTCGACTCCTGTTTGCGCCTAGCTCTTCTTCTTGAGGGTACTAGACTTCCCCTTCATGGATCTCCTCCTCATGCCACGAACCTGTGAATAAGAATGAACATAGACAGCAAGACCACAATAGTTAATAGTGTGAGAAGTATCAGGTGGATCAGATATGGCTCGCAACACATGTCGCTTGCCATCCACCTCAATGGTGCAAGTCCTTCGGTAGATGTCTATCACGGAGCGTAGTTTGGTCAAGAACGTTCGCCCCAAGAGAACGACATCCCCCATCCCAGGTGTAGACGCCGACATAACTACAAAATTGGTGTATACAGAAGCTTCACCAATCTTGACCAATACGTTCTTCACAACGCCTTCGGGTCTCACAAAGGATCCATCCGCCAGTTGCACAATAGCCTTATGCTCAGATAGTTTTCCAAGGCTACTCTTCTCAAACACATTCATTGGGAGCACATTAGAGTAGGATCCCTTGTCTAGTGTGGCACGGACATCTTCAAGTTCATCAATCCCGACCTTAACATCGAAACTTTGAGGGAGTGGCTCGGGATCCTCTTGCTCCTCTTCACTCTCGTTAGAACCAAGGTCCATCTCTTCTTCCTTGGCCAGTGGAGGTTCTTCCTTCTTGCAACACTCGCACTTAGCAACCTTCTTGATGGTGATTTCGACTGGTAGATCACCCACCAAGGTAATGGACATCGACTTCTCAGTGTTACTAGGCAGCTTGCCTTGCTCCCTACTTTCTCCTCGGTCGATCAACTCTTGCATCTTTTGTTGGGCAAGCCTAGTGATCTCTTCCAATCGATCAAGTCTCGTCCTAGTTTTCTCAGAATCTTCTTCATAACGTTTGAGAAAACTTTGGGTGTGATCAACCATCTTTTGCAAGTTCTCCATCAGTTGAGCCGACTTCGACTTCGGTTGCTCTTTCAAAGCGGGGTTTTCGCAGTGGTCATTACCATAGTTAAGCCTACTACGGTCTTGGTTAGGGCCATAAGTTTGGCTAGCCGGTGCATATCCTTGATTGTTTCGGAACCCTCTTCTCCAAAATCCACCTCGAGGATTCCTACCATCTTGTCCGTAGCTAGCTTCTTGAGTACCAAACTCCGTAGCAAAGGTTTCCTATTCGCCTCCTTGAACCCAGTTGCCATCATCATATGCGAGCTCCGATCTACACATATGAGCTCCATGCCCATAGTTCTTGCATATTCGGCAAACTTCGTTCGAAACAGTTGTTCCAGTGGCGCTCTTGAGGACTTGTTTCAATTCGTTGGTAAAGCACTCGAATTGATCCCCATTCCCCCTATACATAGGGGCTTCTTGAGTAGGTGGAGCTTCATGTCCACGTCTCCTAACCATTGCCCTTGGGTCCTTGAACTGCGAACCCTTAGCAAGCCTTTCGAAAACTGCCCAGACGGCTTCTGCGGTTTCCTCCCAAATATTGCCACGACATTGGAAGTCCACCACTTGTTGGTTCTCGAAGGTTAGTCCATTGTAGAAGTGTTGGACTAGATCAGAAAGTTCAAAACCATGGTGAGGGCACTTGTTCATGAGGTCTTGGAACCTCTCAAACGCAGTGTAGATGGTCTCATCATAGTCTTGTTTGAATCCAGTGATTTGCGCCTTAAGCGCGGTACTCAAGGTGTGAGGGAAGTATTTTTCCATGAAAGCTGAAAAAACCTTCTCCCAAGTGTCCAGCGAGCCCGCCGGTAGAGAACTCAACCACGACTTGGCTTTGTCGCCAAGCCCCATAGCAAAAACCTTCATCCTCAACTCATCCGTTGTTATTTCAGCTCCGGGCCGTGGGAGTTGGTTGACGAAATCATCGATATCGTGCAAGTACCCCATCACATCTTCCCTTGCTAAGCCATAGAACCTCGGAAGTTGTTGGAATGCGTGATTCTTGATTTCCATATCTCGAGTTGCAGACGAAAGAACAATCGCCGGTCCCCTCATACGATCCTTGGAGGGTTGAACCCATGCTTTCAGTGGTCTAGCTTCTGCCATTCCGTCGATTTCCTTGAAAAGACTGTATAGAGATTCAGAGAAATCGGTATCCTCTATTTCCTCTAGCGCACGCCTCTGAAGTAGTCGTCTTCTTTGGTGGTAGACTCTGTCGATCTCAGCAATTGAATCAGCAAGCGGTGTTCTTCTAGATCGTGTATGTGGCATACACTATCTGTAACAAACTAGGAAAGGAGTATCAGAAAGAGATTAAATAGGAAAACTAAAAACTACTAGAACTAGGAATTGAATGCTGAAAATATAAACAAATTAAACAGAAAAAAGGAGTATAGTCCCCTGCAGCGGCGCCAATTTGATGAAATGGTTTGTCAGACTCGATTAATCAAATAAATTTGTATTTAGCCAAATGCAATTCACAACTACAACGAAAACCGTAGTGTAGCAGTAGATCTCTAAGGACTATAACTAGCTTTATCTAATCTAACATAAGAATATAAAACAACAGACGACTTAGCAAAGGTTTTTCTTAACAGATAATGGAGATTGGTGATAGTATGGTCATTCAAAGCATAACGGGTTAATAATCATGCATAAATTCCTCGGTCTTGCATAGAGATCTTTGATCAATGAATTGTCCAATTGTGTTCCGTAATTATTCAACAAGACGAAGTTATAGATTTAGATAGATCAAAGAAATAAAGCAATAACTCAGAGTATAATGCTCGATATAGCCATTAGCATAATTATCAACCCTTCGCTAAGAAATCACATACTATCACCAACGAGAAGATTAGCTACTCATAGTTGTCATGCAATCAACAGAAATCATACCACGAATGAATGAAAACATGATGAAAGATATATAAAAATAAGTAGAAAAACTGTAAGATACAATGTAACCGAAGGTTGTCAGTCTCCGAAGAATCGTGATCTTACAAGCTCCAAACTGCTAATAAAAAGTATCTCCTAAGCTAAGAACCCCCAGAACAGGCTCTGGGAAATTCCTACATAAAACGACAAAGAAAGGTGAGAGAAAAGGTCTGGAAAAGTATGAAAAACGGAGAAAACTGAGCAACTATATATAGGCTTTCGAATTGTGTGGGGCGAAGGGCCCCACACACCGGGCGACGCGCCCGGGAGTGTTTTTCGGCCCAGAACGCGTTTGCGACGCGTTTTTGGATTTCTTCCCCTTTTCGGACTCGGTTTCTGACTTCTAGTGACCTTCTAGCCTCCAGATTCGACCCCTAGACTTCAAATCCTACCCGAAATCTTTCAGATACTCCAATTAAGCTCCTGGAACACCAATTCCTTGTCTACTTCAATATATTTGCCAGGAAAACCTCGTTTTTCAATCAAAACCTGTAAAATAAAAACTAAAGGGAAACGTGACACTATTCTAATAAAATGCACTAAAATATAGCTAAATTAACATAGAGGAAAGCTAAAATAGGTGAAAAAGACTCAAATGAAAGTGTAAAATACACATTCATCAACAACTAAAGCATTTTCATCAGCAGGCTCTTTATCATTCTTCTTTTCAGAATATGACGGCTTTACAGCAAGAGCAATGTTTTGCGATTTTACAGCAAACACATTTTCTCTTTGCTTTGTCTCGTAGTTGACAGTAGCAAGATGAGAGAACAACTCTGTAGGTGTGACGTATGGCATTCCTTGATTGTAGTAAAAATTCTGAGTGTGGATCCATTCTTGGTTCAAACTTCTGATGATGGTTTTTACCTTCTCAAAATCTGAATAAAGATTTCCAACTCCCAAGGCGGCCATCTCACTAACTAGAGTTGTGAATCTCAAGTCCAAGTCTTCTAGTGACTCATTTGTACCTTGTTTAAAGTTCTGGAACTTTAACTTCAGCACTTCGAGTTTGTTTTCCTTGGTTTTGTCAGATCCAGCGCAAAGATCTTGAACCATTTTCCAAGCTTCCTTAGCAGTTTTGGCACCCCATAGTTTGCACTGTATAGTATCCGGAGTTGATCGAATGGTGATGTTTCTTGCTTGGCCATCAAGACGGAATCTCTTGGCTTCATCGGAAGTCCATTCCTCTCTTGGTTTTGGAACGACAGTATCAACTAGTTCGCCTAAGATAGTTTCCTTTCCAGCTTTTGTGGTTTTGTGAGGAAAGCTTCTCTCAACCTTAGTGATCTTGATAGGTCCATCATTAATGACAGTAACCATCTCATCACTAATGGCCTAAAGATGTAGCATCATGTTGTTTCGCCATTTTTCATAGTTTTCCAGCTTCAGCAAGGGAGCGTCTCCTAAAGACATCCTGTCAGCAAAAGACTACCAAACTGATCAAGTGAGAGTGATTTACGGAAAGCACCTAAGGGGATCTAGGTTCAGTGCTGAAGGTTAAAGAACCTCCAGCTCTGATACCACTTGTTGGTCCCTTTAAACAACAATAAAAGACTAGAGGGGGGGGGTGAATAGTCTTTTCAAACTTCCGTCATTTAAAAATTTCTCAGCAAGGACTTATTACTTTTCAGTAATGAGCTTGCTGATACTTAACTTTCTCAGCAAGCACTAGTTACTTTTCAGTAACAAGTTTTGCTGATACTTAAAATCAGAGAGCGGAAGTCTTTGTACTAAGTGTTTTGTCAGTAAGTGATAGTTTGAGCAAGTGAACAGAGTGCTGTGTACAGATAGATATGCTTTGCTGAAAACTAAATACAGTAAGTAAATCAGACAAACGCTTTTATAGTGGTATCTGAGAGTGGCGTAATCTCTCAACTAATCAACTTCGTCCTTTCTAGGACTGAATCCACTAAGACAAGTTTGAGGTTCCTTACAACACCTATCTAGAGAGATTCAACAGAAACCAAAGCACACTTGCTTCGTTTCCAACCTAACTAGAGAACGAAACCTTGTTCTCCACCAAACTTGGGACTTTTAATCAGCAACACTATGCTCGATTAAGTTCCCCCTGAATTTCACGCCTGAAAGGGTGTATTTTCAGTTAGAGAGGTTTGGGATGAGATAACTTGATTATAACTTATTCAGCTACAACAAGTAATCTAAGAAATAAAACTTTGAATACATTGCAGTAAACAAGTTTGATTGTTTCTGGTGTCAAGACTTGTTCTTGTTCGAAAGAAATAACACTTAACTAATTTCTTAGCCGTGTATGTTCTACTTCTTCACAAGTAGCTTTTTCAAGCTTTAAGTCTTGGAACGGATCAATGGCAGTAAAGAGTGTTTGAAGGGTATGTGAGTTTAAGCACAAGTGAGAGTTTGATCACGTTGTTGACACACTTCAACTCTTTGCCGGATGACCTCTATTTATAGTGAATCAAGGGAGCCGTTTGAATTTCAAATTCTAAGGCTTTGTTCCTTAAGATGTCACTATCTTGCTTTTGTACTTTCAGCAGCGTCCTTTATTTGTCTTCTAGTCTTCATGTCCTTCGCGTGCATGCTTTGCATTTAATGTTCATTTGAATGAGATTCAAACATGAACATTGGAGCGCAAATGCAAGTACTTTCAGCAAGGACACATATGTTTTTCAGCAAGTGGTCAGTCTCAGTTTCAGCAAGCACAACCTACTCTGTCGTTTAGATTTTCACTTATGCAAGCTGTTGCTGAAGTTTCCACTTTATGAGCAACATGTGCCTTTGTAGATACATTTCTTGAGAAATCTTCTAGTCTTCGGTCTTCGAATTCTTCAAGTTTCTGAACGGTTCTAAATGCTTCAATAGTTTGTTTGTGTAAACAAAGTACATCATCAGCAAATGCTTCAATAGGTTGTTTTTCTTTTCAGAAAACAAGATACATCATAAGCGGTTAAAACACCTATCTAGCACCTACTCTAAGACTTCAGCAAACGTTCCTCTTTTACGATGTCCTCTAAAATTCTAAATTCCTATGGACCTTAAGAGTACTAGTTACTGGACTTTTCTTAATTTAGCATGGTTAATTGCTCATCAAAATTACAAGTTTACTAACACCGTGTACTTGTCATTGTTTGGCACTAAAAGCATCTTCCCAGTTCTCGGACATGGTATCTCGAATATTTGAACAACCAGGCTTGGAATTGGACGGTGGAACTCCGGTGAACATGGATGAGAGTAATGATGCACAAGGTTCATTATGTTTTTCCTTTCCTTATTCATGCAGCATGACATATGGTGTATGGTGTGGTCACCTGACATTTTGTCCATATTTGTTCTCACCGTCTAGTTGCACCGCACAAGAAGGTTCACTTCAATGAGGGTCCTGGGTTGGGATCATTTTCCCCGGGGGCGCCAATGTATCAACATTGTTGACGTGGCTAGTAGTTCATCTGGCAACAAGGAAGGTATGGGGGAAAATGTTGTACATTATTTCCCGACATGCATCAATCATAAAAATTGACAAACGCATCATGCTTTTTAGGTGATGGTGTAACTGATTTGAAACGACGTAAGACTGGCCTACGCTCTTATCGGGAGGGGAACGGTTCTAGCAAGGCTGACTTCCTCCGTGAGCTTTATGGTAAAGTGCTTGTTTAAATTTGTTCCCATTGCACTCGCTTTCGTCTTTTTTTCATTCATTTGTATTCGTTTTTTCATTGATAATGTCATCTATATATGGAACTTGGTTTGGCTCATAAAGTGGGGATTGTGTTCCCGGTAGGTCCTAGCCGTGATGTGGGAGGCAGTAAGGTTGTCGAGAGGGCCACTGGACTCGTACGCAATGAGATTTTGGATGGACCAGTCTTGCACGGCAGGGTACATATGCCATACCGCTCAAATGAAGGGAAATCAAGCTTGGTAATGGGGGAATATACCATTTTCTTTGTAATGAGTTGTTATTTGTGATTAAAACTTGAAATTCATGAGGATAACTGTTGCGTTTTGGCATGATTGGTATTAATACAGTCTCTGCCAATCATCTTTGCGCGCCACAATGTTAAGAAAGGGTCCATGCTGCTACAATTAAGACGGCGAATGGGAACAAATGGATGGTGACTTGCACATACGACAGGACTATTGCTAGGCTGACACATGGGTGGGATGCGGTTATTGTCGATAACAATCTAGAGTCAGGTGACGTGTGCGTGATCAAGGCTAATGATAAACTCATCCACGAGTGGTATCTGTATGTTGACAAGGAACGATCTGAGATGTGGGTGTCATTTTGATCGAGGTCTATGAACTACGTTTCTTAACTTTCTGTTTTTGATTAAGCACCGAACAATTGGGTTATTTGGTGACAATGTTTTGATGATGATATGCTCCATCATTTCTGGAGTGTTAGTTTTGTATAATCGATGCTAGTATCGAACCTGATTTAGTACTATGAACTACGCTTCTTAACTTTCTGTTTTTGAATAAGCACCAAACAATTGGGTTATTTGGTGACAATGTTTTGATGATGATATACTCCATTATTTCTGGGGTGTTAGATTTGTATAATCGATGTTCAGTGAACCTGATTTAGTAGTATGTCTCCTTTTTGCTTCAATGTCGAAACATATTGAGTAGATCATGTAACACTGTTTGACAGAGTTGTTATCTGTGATCTGCACCTATTGCACTCATTCCATGATACCTCTCCCCCCCCACTCAATCTGGAGATTGAGAGTACTCTACTGACTCATAGAATGATATAAATGTCGTGTTTGTTTTGTGATATGTGATTTGCCGGTTCCGGCCGTTAAAACTGGTTGGATTATAGCTAAAAGTGGCATGTATTTTTAGATCTCCAATCATGCAAAAGGTTGATAATGATCGAGATAACGACACATATCAATAAACTTGATCATATTCCAGTAGGTAGTTGCATGAATTTAATAGTACACTTGAATCACAAAAGAGTGATAAATATCCAGGTTGCTAGCAATCAGCACACAAGCTAGCACCTGGAACTTAGTTTTTTCAGCTGCGATCAAGGATACTTTGCGATGTAGATGTAGAGTTACCTCTGATAGGAGTATCACCTTCTCCTTTAACTTCTGATTAGTGTGGAACAGCGTTTCATTCTTCTCGTTGAGTACGGCAGTGGCCCTTGCAAAGTCTGATACCTGATTCTTCAGAATGAGTACCCCATTGTCCCTGTCCGGCGTCGAGTCTACCATCAAAGGTGCACTGGTTGCGTTTCCGCTAGCTCCAAACGCTTCGGCCCGAATTGGATAATCGATCCATTTCCAGTAGTGGCTGTCGCCATCTGCAAAGAGGATGTGATGGGAAAATGCGTTACTAGCAGCATGTTTAATAGGTAAACGGCAAAGAAAAAAAAAAGAAACTAGTGCTTCCTACCTTTGTGCTGGTCTTCACATTTTAGGAACCGATTGCCCAGTGTGTCGGGCTTCTTCGACCGGAGCTGAATAACCCTCCCTCCGCACCTACACAACATGGGCCGGTTGTTCGAAGACGATGACATGTTAACACTGATTAACAGTTGGGTGCTGTCGGCTGGTGGAGTTGAAAACGACAATGCTACTGAAAAGCTTGTTGGACTTATAAAGAGAATGAGTAGGTGTGATCTTTATAATTTGAAGGCCGTTTTTTGTTGCCCGATGATGATGTATGTACTTGACAAACCATACTTGCAATTAAATTGGAATAAAGCCTTGGTAGAATTTTGTCAAAAGGAATAATACAAGGGTTAAACGCAACTTGACAAAATGCCAATAATAAAAGGAAAAGAAATAAGTACAAAATAACCATAGCCGGAGATTGTTCATACCAAATACTTGTGATCGGGTTCTCGGTGCCGGGATTTTACGATGTGCCCGCACACATGTTTTACGCGTGTTGGTGCAACCAGTTTTGGGGGTGATATCTATTTGACCGTGCACATATATAATCATACGTGATAGCGAGAAATCGATGTCTTGGAAAGGAGATCTAGTGAAAACAAGGATACAACCAACTTGAGAAAAGGTGAATTATAGATTTCGCTTTCGTGGGTACTGTAATTAGCAGGTTAAGAGAATAGGCGGCTTGCAATGTCGCATTGGGTTCGACCTACTCTAGATTCTCATATTGCTTATGTGCTAATTGCTCGAAAAAATAAGTTCTAGGTATTATAGTACGCAGGTACTGTGATACCAGATAGTTCCAGGTACTATATCGAGATAACGGTACTACAGTATGTAGGTACTATGATTCCAAAGTTTAGCGAGCTGTTCATACTACGGCTACTCGGTGTGGGTGTTTTATTATCAAAAGGAATAATTAGCGGGTTGAGATGATAGGCGGCTTGCAATGTCGTATTGGGTTCGACCACTCAAGATTGTCATATTGCTTATATGCTGATTGCTGGTAAATATAAGGATAATAATGTATTATTTGCTACACCGGTGGTGGGTATGGTAAATCTTGAGTTAACGACACTACAGTATGTAGGTACTATGATTCCGATAGTACCGGGGTTATGTTTTGGTATGTATCGGGGAACTATATCTTTGGATGTTGCAATTAGCGGGTTGAGAGAATAGGCGGATTGACATGTCGTATTGGGTTCGACCACTCAAGATTGTCGTATTGCTTATGTGCTGATTGCTGGAAAAAATAAGTTCCAAGTACTATAGCACGTAGGTGCTGTGATACTAGATAGTTACAGGTACTATCTTGAGATAACGGTACTACAATACGTAGGTACTATGATTCCAATAGTACCCGGGTTATATTTTTGTATGGTATCATTGATGAATGTGTATTTTACACTTTCATTCGAGTTTTTTTTACCTAATTTAGCTATCCTCTATGATAATTTAGCTATATTTTAATGCATTTTATTAGAATAGTGTCACGTTTCCCTTTAGATTTTATTTTACAGGTTTTGGTTGCAATTCGAAGATTTCCGGGCAATTATATTGAAGTTGACAAGGAATTGGTGTTCCAGAAGCCTATTTGGAGTATCTGAAGGTTTTCGGATAGGATTTGGAGTCTAGGGGCCGAATCTGGAGGTTAGAAGGCTACTAGAAGTCAGAAACCGAGTCCGAAAAGGGGAAGAAATCCAAAAACGCGTCGAAAACGCGGAATTCCACGAAAAAACCGCCGGGCGAACCGCCGCGGAGCTGGGGCGAACCGCCCCACACCGGGCGAACCGCCGGGCGTGTGGGGCGAACCGCCCCGTGGTATTTCGGGGCCTATATATAGTTGCTCAGTTTTCTCCGAAAATCATATCTTTCCAAGCCTACTTTCTCACCTCTCTCTATAGTTTTAGGTAGGGACTTCCCGAGGCCTGTCCTGGGAGTTCCGTAGCTTAGGGGATACTTTTTCATAGCAGATTGGAGCGCGTAGGATCGCAATCATCCGGAGATTGACAACCTTCGGTAACTTTGTATCTTACAGTTTTTATCTACTTATTTTATCTTCTTTCAATATGTTTTCTTCTATGATTTCTATTGATTGCATGCCTATTATGAGTAGCTAAATTTATCATTGGTGGTAGTATGTGAATTCTTAGCGAGGGAAGATAATCATGCTAATGGCTATATCGCGCATTATACTCCGTGTCATTGCTTTATTTCGTTGATCAGTTGTAACCAAAATTCTCGTATGTTGTATTGATTATTATGCACACTTGGACACTTGTCGACCATCAGACCAATTATCTTCGTAGTGTTGAATAATTACGGAACACATTAGGACGTTAGTTGTTGACAAGTCAGACCAAATTATCTTCGTAGTGCTTAATACTTGCAACAGGACACTAGATTGATTCAAAGATCTCTATGCAAGACCGAGGAATTTATGCATGATTATCGAACCATTATGTTAAGAAGGACCATACTATCACCAATGTCCATTATCTGCTAGAAACCTCCTATTGTTATCTGTCTGCTGTTTTATATTTTCTTGTTAAATAGATAAAGCTAGTTATAGTCCTGAGAGAACGACACTCGAGTCATTCTACTGCTACACTACGGTTTTCGTTGTAGTTGTGGATTGCCTTTGGCTAATTACAAATTTATTTGACTGAATCTGACACGTTCATCAAATTGGCGTCGTTGCCGGGGACTATACTCCTTTTTTCAGTTTAATTTGTTCATATTTTCAGCATTCAATTCCTAATTCTATTAGTTTTAGTTTTCCTATTTAATCTATCTCTGATACTCCTTTCCTAGCTTGTCACAGATATTCAGGTCTTGTGATGGCTCGCCCACTTTTGAAATCATGAGTTCAACCCAACAAAGCACTGATGAAAGGTCCAGCTATTGTTCTTTCTGCTGCAACTCGAGATTTGGAAATCAAAAGTTGCATGTACCAGCAACTCCCGAGGTTCTATGGGTTGGCTAGGAAGATGTTATGGGATACCTGAATGATATTGACGACTTTATCAACAATCTTCCAAGGCCCGGAGCAGGGATAACAGACGATGAGCTAAGGATGAAGGTTTTTGCTTTGGGGCTTGGTGATAAAGCCAAGGCATGGTTAGGCTCTCTGGAAGCCGGATCACTAGACACCTAGGACAAGGTGTATTCTACTTTTATATATGGAGAAATATTTTCCTCACACATTGACTACCGCGCTTAAGGCGCAAATCACAGGATTCAAACAGGACTATAATGAGACCATCTACACCGCTTTCGAGAGATTCAAGGACCTCATGCACAAGTGTCCACACCATGGTTTTGGGCTTCCTGATCTTGTCCAGCACTTCTACAATGGACTCACATATGAGAGTCAACAGGTGGTGGATTTCCAATGCCGTGGTACTATCTGGGAAGAGACCGCCGAGGATGTGTGGGCGTGTTTCGAAAGGCTTGCTAAAGGATCTCAATCCAAGGATCCAAGAGCAATGGTTAGAAGGCGTGGACCTGAGGCCCCACCAAACCAGGAGATCCCAATGCATGAAGTGAATGGTGTGAGTGGCGATAGGTTCGAAGGTTTCGCCAATCAAATGAGGCAAGCTCTAAGTGGCCTAATCGGAACTTCTCTCTCCAACGAGGTATGTAGGGTGTGCAAGAATTATGGGCATGGGGCTCATATGTGTAGATCAGATCTAGCACGAGAAGATGTTCACTTGGGAAACCGTAGTAATCCTACTCCTAAGGACGAAGCATCTACATCCAAGTCAGCAACTCTCATGGATAATTTACAGAAATTGGTGGATTTCACCCAAGTGTTTTTGAAGAGATACGAGGAGGATTCGGCAAAGATCAATGCTCGTCTGGATCAATTGGAAGCTAGAGCTAGTAGAGAGCAAGGGAAGTTACATAGCAGCACTGAGAGGTCCATGTCGATCAACTTGGTGGGAGATCAACCAGTGGAAATCACCATTAAGCAAGTTGCTAAGTGCGAGTGTTTGAAGGATGAAGAGCCTCCACTAGCCAAGGAAGAAGAGAAGGACCTTGGTACTGATGAGAGTGGAAAGAAGCAAGAGAACCCCGAGCCACTCCCTCAAAGTTTCGATGTTAAGGTCGGGATTGGCGAACTTGAAGATGTCCGTGCCACACTAGACACGGGATCTTACTCGAACGTGCTCCCTTTGAATGTGTTTGAGAAGAGTAACCTTGGAAAACTATCTGACCATAGGGCTATTGTGCAACTGGCGGATGGATCCTTTGTGAGACCCGAAGGCGTTGTGAAAAATGTGTTGGTCAAGATTGGTGAAGCATCTGTATACACCAATTTTGTAGTTATGCCAGCGTCTGCACCTGGGACGGGGGATGTCATTCTCTTGGGACGAACGTTCTTGACTAAGCTACGCTCCGTGATGGACATCTGCCAAAGAACTTGCACTATTGAAGTGGAAGGCAAGCAACATGTGTTGCAAGCCATATCTGATCCACCTGATCCGCCTGATAATTCTTTCACTACTCACTACTGTGGTCTTGCAGCCTATATTCTTTCTTATTCACAGGTTCGTGGCATGGAGAGGAGATCGATGAAGGGGAAGTCTAGTACCCGCAAAAAGAAGAGATAGGCGCGGACAAGAGTCGAGTCAAAGACTTTAAACAATGGCGCTATCCGGGAGGCAACCCGGAAATTTTATCGCTTTCTTTACCGCTTCAGATTTTATCTCACGAGTTTGATTGAGTATTATAGGTCACTTATATAAGCATCAGCTGTAACACCCCTTTTTTTTATTATTTTAATTATTTATTTTATTATTTAATTATTTATTTTAGTTAATTAATTATCAGAGTAAATTATTATTCGATAATTAGTTAATTATTTTCGCGTAAGTTAGTTCGTTTCGTTCGTTATCGAGCTGGACTTTCTGATCTGATCTGATTAGCCCTTTTCATTTGGCCCAATCTCTTGGCCCGGTCAAAAGCCTGTTGACCAGCCCATTAAAGACTAACCCTAACCCTAGTCTTCTCCTTACCCTCCTCATTCATCAGCCGTCAAACTCAAAGAGAGAAAGAAAGAAAGAAAGAAAGAAAGAGAGGGAGAGAGAGAAGAGAGAAGAGCTTGCTGCTCCGTTCAACCCCGCCGCCTCCGGCCGTCCTTTCGACTCCGTTCCGCCGCACCAAGCCGCCACCGCCGCGCCGCCGCCGCGTCGATCCGTGTTACAGATCGATCGATCTGTTCGTCTGTGTCGCGCGATCTCGATCCCCGTGTTGCCGCCGTCTTGCTGATCCGCGCCGCCTGCTCTGTCCGCCGTGTTTTGTTCGTCGATCGATCCGACCGCCGTGAGCGTTGTTCCCGTTCGCCGCCGCGCCGCCGCCATCCGTTCGCGTCTGTCTCTCGGCCGCCGCTCTGTTCTGTTCCGTCGACACCGCCGCTGTTCCGCCTACTCGTTCGACGCCTCCGTCCTCCCTGTTCGTCGCCGCGCCGCCGCTCTCGGTTGCTGCCTCTCCGTTCTGTCTTCCGTTCGTCGCCGTTCGGTTACCTTTCCGGTCTCAATCAGTAAGTTGATTCTGACCTTTCCGTTTCGAATTCGATTTTGGTTACGAATTCGATTTGAATCTCGATTGATTTTATTTTCTTTTCGATCTATTCGATTTGCAGATTGTTCAAACCTTTATTTCGATTCGAAGGTAAATCTCGTTTCTCTTACTGCTGCTCTTGATTCGAAACTCGTACTCGTATTCTGTTTTGGACTTTTTTACCCTTGGACGGTTTTGCCCTTGATCGATCTGACCTTGTTATTTATTTCGAACCGAGAACCGAGACTTAGGTTGTTAGCATAGTTACTGTTTGTTGGACTTGTAAAATTATTGACCTCGTATGTTGACTTCGTTTTCCTGTTTGACCTCGAAAGGACTTTTGGACCTTGTTGTTACTGTTTTGGAACTTTGTGGACTGATTTGGGAAACCTGAAAACCTAAAGGACCTTTTTGCAGTTTTACCTTTCACCGTAGTTGACTGACAGTAGGCTTGTCTCGTAAACCTTTTTGTTCGGTGAGAACTGTTTAGTGTTTGGAAAACTTCTGGATGGTTTGTACTGTTTGTTTTTGAAAAAGAGTTATTTTGCGATTTACCACTGAGGGTATTTTGGTAATTTCTAGAATCTGAAAACCGAAAGAGTTTCTGAAAATATTTCAAACTTAGTTTCTGTTTTTGTAAGTTAGTATTGACTTGACTTGCTAGCCTAGTTGGTTAGGTCCTTGCTTGACTAACTTAGAGGTCCCGAGTTCGAACCCCGACTTAACCATTCCTTTTTCAACCTTTTTCCTTCCGTCCGTTCGACTTCTAAAGTGTGTTTAGTACTTTCTTGTTAGGTTCTCCGTTGTCCGTAAACCCGTAAAGCTCATTTCTCGTTGAAGGTCTTTTACTCGCAAGCTAAGGTGAGTGTTCACCCCTAAACCTATTATTTGCGAAAAACTGGAAGGCTATGTGACTGTTTGTACCTATTACTATCTACTGTTTACTGTATGCTTCCGCGTAAAAGTATAAGTCCTAAGTATGACTTTTTGCATTTCCGTTTATTGCTACTCTGTTCTGGACCGACCTTTCTGCAGGAACACCTCTCGGTGCTAAATATCTGTATCTGTTGCTCTGTATCTGTTATGTTTCTGTGTGACCGGTCGATTAGGTTATGGTTAGGTAGGCTTGGGTAGTAGAGGACTATCGGGTTTGCTTGATCGTGGCCTAGTCTATTCCCTTTTAGGCGCGAGGCAGAAGTCGCTGAGGTCTATTAGGGTCGTAGGATCTGTTTCCCCAAAGTACACGGGGGTTTCTGTTTCTGTCCGGAGTTGTGCACCCTCTGGAGGGAGTTATAAGGGCATTCTGGGAGTAGGAGCAATAAGGCGGGCTGCACCAACGGTCTACAACGTATCTGTTCTGTTAATCTGTTATATGTGTTCTGTTCTGTTTGCTCGTTTTTCTGAAAAGGATTTTGTTTTAAAACTGTTTACTTTTAACTTAGAACCTCACTGAGATCCTTTATCTCACACTCTTTTGTTTTTTCAAAAATCCTTCCTTCCAGATGCTGCTGAGGATGTGCGTGACTAGGATGCCAGCGACTGAGAGAAGGGTCTGGGGTGTCACGGGTTTCTTTTCAAAATAAGAAGATACACTTTTATTGTCTTCATTCGTTGTTCATTCGAACTTGAGTTGTCATTGGATATTATTTATTATTGTTAGCGTCAAAGGTTATTTTGGCATTTATTGCCGACCGTTGTTATTAAAGTATTTTTCGATTTTCCTTTTTCAAGAAAATAGTTTGTTTTCAAAACCGGTACCGTTACATTAGCTCTCACCTTGGATCCACTTTCGACGTTCGGGACGAGCGACGACGTTCAGGTTTGAGGAGGAGGTTATCGCTGGTTATCTCTATACTTATCTTGCTTATGATAAACTCGTGAATTTTTTTTTGCATTTGCACGTTTACTGCTTTCCTAGGATAGTCTTGCATGTTTTATATGGAGTTTATTGCCGAATGTTTTGAACTTTTTTATTGGGTAGATCAACTAACTATGCCATTAATCGTATGCTTCATCTCTATGAATTTGTTTGAGGTTTTTCTCGCTTGGCTTGTCACATTTATGTATTGCACTTAGTTAAGCATGGTAGTCTCGACATCACTTAGTGGTGTTTTCTCTACTGCGGTTCACGAAGGCCTTTATAATAGGATGATGCATGATAGGGTCTTATGGTTGTTTTCCCGAGTAATTATGTACCTAAGAGGCAACAAGTCTTCACCATACTTTGAGATTGCTAAATGCCTAGAAAGGAGGTAGTGTGAGGTTGTGTGATCCTTTGTTTATGATCTATTCTTCCAAATAGGTTTGGGGAGGGGGTTACACCATCATAGACTTGTTTCTGGTTTTCATTTTCGTATCGTGAGTTTATTTTTCCTTTTCCGTAAAATTTGTACTCCAACCTATTCTTTCTAATAGGTTTGGGGAAGTCGTGTGAGTCATTATGTTTCTCTTTTTGTTATGCTACTGCTGGCTAGAAAAAAATTAAAAAAAAAAAAGGAAGAAAAATTTCCAGAAAGAAAAAGGGAGAGAAAAAGGAAAAGAAAAAAAGAAGAATCTGGAAAGAAAAAAAGAAAAAAGAAAAGACACCAAAAAAGCAAAGAAGGGTCCAAAAAAGAAAGCCAAATAGCAGTTTAGCAAAGTGTTGAGTCTTTTCCATTTTTTGTAATGTTCGTAATCGTGTTGTAATTTTCTATTTTTTATCTTTTTTGTCTTGAGTGTCATCTGTTCTAGACCACCCTCGTCCTGCCATTCAGGAAGTGGTGAATAGCTTAAGACTTTACTTGAGAGATGGGTAGAATAGGGGAGTGTTATCTTTTATAGGGAACCCTCCTTCGTTTGATGAGAGCCAGTACTGGTTCGACCTCTTTTGAGGAAAAGTCTTAACATGGTGGAACAGCAGTAAGTCCTCAGTTTCATAGGCACGGGGCAACCATTCGTATCTTAGCATGCTTCATTACGTCGTCACTGACTAGGTCCAGGTAGAGAATGTTACGAGAGACTATCTTGTCGTGACATAAGTGCTTATGTGGATGTGTATAAGTCAATCGATTTATTCTTCAACCTATATTCATGCTTTGATTTATATGGTTTTTGTTCATATGTTATTTGGTAGATTCAGTAGATTAGTTCATTTTATTTGGCATGAGACTCCATTTTGTGTCTTGCATGTTTTTTGCATTAGAGTCTAGTTTAGTTGCTTGAGGACAAGCAAAGGTTCGGTTTGGGGAGTTTGATGAATGTGTATTTTACACTTTCATTCGAGTCTTTTTCACCTAATTTAGCTATCCTCTATGATAATTTAGCTATATTTTAATGCATTTTATTAGAATAGTGTCACGTTTCCCTTTAGATTTTATTTTACAGGTTTTGGTTGAAATTCGAAGATTTCCGGGAAATTATATTGAAGTTGATAAGGAATTGGTGTTCCAGAAGCCTATTTGGAGTATCTGAAGGTTTCCGGATAGGATTTGGAGTCTAGGGGCCGAATCTGGAGGTTAGAAGGCTACTAGAAGTCAGAAACCGAGTCCGAAAAGGGGAAGAAATCCAAAAACGCGTCGAAAACGCGGAATTTCACGAAAAAACCGCCGGGCGAACCGCCGCGGGGCTGGGGCGAACCGCCGGGCTTGTGGGGCGAACCGCCCCGTGGTATTTCGGGGCCTATATATAGTTGCTCAGTTTTCTCCGAAAATCATATCTTTCCAAGCCTACTTTCTCACCTCTCTCTATTAGGGAGGGACTTCCCGGGGCCTGTCCTGGGAGTTCCGTAGCTTAGGGGATACTTTTTCATAGCAGATTGGAGAGCGTAGGATCGCAATCATCCGGAGATTGACAACCTTTGGTAACTTTGTATCTTACAGTTTTTATCTACTTATTTTATCTTCTTTCAATATGTTTTCTTCTATGATTTCTATTGATTGCATGCCTATTATGAGTAGCTAAATTTATCATTGGTGGTAGTATGTGAATTCTTAGCGACGGAAGATAATCATGCTAATGGCTATATCGCGCATTATACTCCGTGTCATTGCTTTATTTCGTTGATCAGTTGTAACCAAAATTCTCGTATATTGTATTGATTATTATGCACACTTGGACACTTGTCGACCATCAGACCAATTATCTTCGTAGTGTTGAATAATTACGGAACACATTAGGACGTTAGTTGTTGACAAGTCAGACCAAATTATCTTCGTAGTGCTTAATACTTGCAACAGGACACTAGATGGATTCAAAGATCTCTATGCGAGACCGAGGAATTTATGCATGATTATCGACCCATTATGTTAAGAAGGACCATACTATCACCAATCTCCGTTTTCTGCTAGAAACCCCCTATTGCTATCTGTCTGCTGTTTTATATTTCTTGTTAAATAGATAAAGCTAGTTATAGTCCTGAGAGAACGACACTCGAGTCATTCTACTGCTACACTACGGTTTTCGTTGTAGTTGTGGATTGCCTTTGGCTAATTACAAATTTATTCGACTGAATCTGACACGTTCATCAATCATACGCGTTAGCGAGAATCGATTCCTTGTAAAGGGGTTGTAGTGAAACCAAGGATACAACAAACTTGAGAAAAGGTGAAATGATAGATTTTGCTTTCGTGGGTACTGTAATTAGCAGGTTGAGAGAATAGGCGGCTTGCAATGTCGCATTGGGTTCGACCTACTCAAGATTGTCGTATTGCTTATGTGCTAATTGCTGGAAAAAAAATAAGTACCAGGTACTATAGTACGCAGGTACTGTGATACCAGATAGTTCCAGGTACTATATCGAGATAACGGTACTACAATATGTAGGTACTATGATTCCAAAGGTTAGCGAGTTGTTCATACTACGGGGTACTCGGTGCGAGTGTTTTATTGTCAAAAGGAATAATTAGCGGGTTGAGATGATAGGCGGCTTGCAATGTCGTATTGGGTTCGACCACTCAATATTGTCATATTGCTTATATGCTGATTGCGGGTAAAGATAAGGATAATAATGTATTATTTGCTACCAACTGTGGTGGGTATGGTAAATCTTGAGTTAACGGCACTATCGTATGCAGGTACTATGATTCCGATAGTACCGGGGTTATATTTTGGTATGGTATCGGGGTACTATATCTTCGGATATTTTAATTAGCGGGTTGAGAGAATAGGCGGATTGCAATGTCGTATTGGGTTCAACCACTCAAGATTGTCGTATTGCTTATGTGCTGATTGCTGGAAAAAATAAGTTCCAGGTACTATAGTATGCAAGTAATGTGATACTAGATAGTACCCGGGTTATGTTTTTGTATGGTATCGGGATACTATAGTACGTAGGTACTGTGATACCAGTAATTACAGGATTGAATTTTTTCATTGCAACTAGCTTTCCCATTGTACTCCTAACTTACTTTCTTATTAAAAATATATTACGGAGTAAACGTGTTCTCAGTAATCACAGCCGGATATTGTTTATACAATACTTGTGATCGGGTACTCGGTGCAAATGTTTTATTGTCTAAAGGAATAATTAGCGGGTTGAGACAATAGGTGACTTGCAATGTCACTTTGGTATCGGGCTTACGTTTTCTTATGGTATCGGGGCACTATATTACCCATGTAATGTGATACCAGATAGAACCGGGATACTATCTTGTGATAAACGGTACTACAGTATGTAGGTGATGAGGGTATTTATGTCACCACTGTAGCACGCCGTCATTTCGAGGGCGTGCTACAGTGGTGACATAAATACCCTCATCATAAGTCCCCCAAGTTTTGAGAGATGTCGCAAGTTAATCTGTCGAAACTTTCTTCTTCTTGGAAAGTCTTGGGGTCTGAGTGAAACTTTCTTTTTCGGACCTCTCTTCTTTTGTTTGAATTTATATCATCTTCTCGTCTTTGCTCGACTTTTGGTGGTGTATAGTATCTTTGATAAAAATTGACCTTTTTGGTCTAGACATGATGGATTTTGTCCATGTGTGCATGTCATAAGTTGCTCCGATGTCTTGATGGAAATTGAGTACCCTATCATCAGTCCCCCAAGTTCTCGAAGAATGTGGTGACAATCTTTCGAGGAACTTTTGTTTGCTTTTTGTCGATCATCCGTTCTTTATGTTGGCAACTCTTTGTTGGTGCTTCAATGGTCACTCGTTAGTTCGAGGCCTTTTGAGGGTGTTCGAACTTTGAGCAGCACCACATTCCCATATCATGAGTCCCCCAAGTTTCGATGGATGGTGGTGGGAATCCATCGAAATTTCAATGGTCTTGCTTCGAGGGCTCTTCCGAGTGGGAAGGCGTGGGGCGATGCGGCTCTTGAGAAACTTCATCTTCCGGTCTCGAAATTTGGCTTGGTGGAATCCTCCTCTTTTAACTCGTTCGCCCTTTTGTTAGTACTCCGGGTCGAAGCTTCTATATATCGAATTTGTTCACATACTTGGCTTTTTGTCTGCTTTGATTTTGTGTACTGTTATCTTTATGCTTCATTTCGATGCAGTGGCTTTTGTTTGATTGGTACATGTTATCTCCGTCAAAATACCAGTGTACAATCGTGGTATCCTCCGACTCGTCCCTTTGTGGGGGGGGGGGGGTCTAGAGGACTTCGAATAGTCGCTCGACAGAAGTACAGGAACCCGTCGGCCGTCTTTGACGGAGCGATATTCTCATCTCGAAACGCCTTTAGGACTTCGAGGTGGTTTTTGTTTGATTGGTACATGTTATCTCCGTCGAAATAGCAGTGTACAATCGTGGTATCCTCCGACTCGTCCCTTTGTGGGGGGGGGGGGGGTCTAGAGGACTTCGAATAGTCGCTCGACAGAAGTACAGGAACCCGTCGGCCGTCTTTGACGGAGCGATATTCTCATCTCGAAACGCCTTTAGGGCTTCGAGGTGGTTTTTGAGGTTTCAAGGTGATTTTTCCAACCACTCATTTATTCCTCATTTGGAGGTTTGGGGGTGGTTTTTCCAACCTATCTGTTCTTTTTCGTCTTTTGGAGGCTTCCAGAACCGTCTTTTACTCCTCGTGTGGAGGATTTGAGGTTCGTCTTTTGTTCGAGGTGGTTTCTCCAACTAATCTCGTTTTAGTAGTTCGTTTAATTTAATACGCGGAGCTTGTCCATTCAATGTGAATGTATGAATGGATGAGTGTGGATGTATGAATAAATGGATGATGGTGGATATATAATAAGTGATTTGACGGTAAGTTAGAATACTTACTTTTTCATCAGAAATGTGGAGCCTTATTTCTGGAACTCCATTTAATAAGATTGTAGTCGGCGATTGAGTTTCGAAATAAACGAAACTCAACCTTTGAAAGCGTATCGTAGCTCCAAGTCTGCCTTTTAAACTTTCTCTTCCGAGGGTGTCGGACCCTTTATTCGGCTTTGTCCAAGTAACCAATTCATATACGTGGTCAATTTGTTGAAATTGATAGTTGTATATAGGCATATAGCAAACCCAATTAGATAATAGGGAAAGGACAAAGGACTGAAATGCAATTTTATCAAATTGGTGCAAATTTTCAGCACCTAAAATTGGGGATTGACGGGAATGGAATTTTGGAATCCATTTCTATCTTTTCCAGATCTAAGCTGTCTTCTATCATTATCAATTCCTCAATTTTTCCTCACCAAGAAACGCATCAAATCTTTATTTTTCTTCTTCTCCACTTTTCTTAACATATCCCCCTGAAATCAACTCCGCCTTGACCTCGAAATTATCCCGCTTGGCCCCCTTTTTCGAAATCTGCTTGTTGGGAAAAATGATGTATGGCGGCGCGGTGTTACCGAATCGGAGCTCGAAGGTGGTGGGTCCGATTCAGGCGATTCCGGGTGGAGGCGTGGTGGCGTCCGTCGTGTCGAGTTGACTGACTATGAGGGCCGAGTTGGGGCCATGGTGGATGGGTAAATATGCTCGAGCAGTATGGTTTTCGACCATAATTGTCTCTGGCTTCTCTGGACGCGACCGAGGGATCTCGACCCTGGTTTTTCCTTCGAGCTCAGACAGATTCATGTTCGAGAACATGGTTTCGATGGTTGAGCTCGAATCTTGATTATCGGAGTGAGCGATTGGGTCGAAACACATGACTTGTTCTTCCCCAACTATGTATTCTTCGACCTTTTTCTTTTTCTTCGAGCATGTGGGTCGAAGCTCGATCGATGTCTTGGTTGGATTATGGTACTTTGCAATGCAACCATTTATTTTTGTCATGTAAAAGAGGGGGTCGAGTTCGATCTTGTTGGTCCGACTTTAATTATCGGATCGGTGTGTCCGAGTAAAAAATTTTCAACCAGTCATTGGTATTGGCAATAAACAATTTGTTGTCTGATCAAACGGCCAATGGTGGTCTCGGATTGTCTGAGTCGGAGTGGGATTTTCAGAGCCGTGAGTTCTGGCTTTCGAGTAGTGGACTATCGCAATTTTGGGCAGTTGAAAATTTCCTCCGCCTGGTGTAAAATGAGGTCGGAAGGACTCGAGCTCACAAATTCGGTGTCTCGAGACTGATTTGGAGCGATGGCTGTTTCCGCGCAGCTGGAGTCCGATTTGGGTCTGTCGGAGTGCGACAGAACAATCTGTGGAGTGTTGACCTTGATTTTTCATGTTTGTTGGGGCCTTGATACTCGGAGCAGTTAGCTTTCTCAATTGTGAGGTCGAACGGATTTGAGCTTGCTAATTGGGCGAGTTGTGGTTGCCCGAGCTGAAGATCCTTCTGGGTCTTTGAAGTCCAACTTGGGTCTGCCCAGTGGTTGCGTGGGTCGAAACGGGCCGACGGGTCTCTCCCGTACTTCTCTCTTCGAGCCCTTGATCAGAGATTTGAGCTCTCTTCGAGTTTGACATAGGAATTGAGTTCGACTGGAGGTGATTTCGGGAGTAGTGAATTTTCGAGGTCGTGGTCTCTGTTTATTTCGACGCTTTTTGCTACTTCGAGTCTCCGTAGACTGTGTTTTTGCCTTTCGACCTTGAAGCTCAATTGTAAATTTTAGTCTTGATTGGTTGAGGTGCAATTTGGCCCTCTAGTCGACGTCGAACTCTGGAGCAATTGTCACGGCGGTAACTGGTCTCGAGATCTGGATTCTTAGTCAAGAATTCCCCATTCCTTTTCAACAACTGGAGTAGAAACAAGATCTCTCCATAGAACTTAGAACTTAGAACTTTGAAGAGTGAGATTTGATCTCTGTTTACTGTTCTCCGGTGGTCCTGTTATCTCATCAAGAAAAATTGTAACCCGTAAGTTTTAATACTTCAAGATGATGATGGCCTAATAGCAGATCTGATCTTTTATCTTTTTCTTTTTTAAGCACAAATTTTGGAGTTGTTGTCCTGTACTGGAGTAAGCAAAATGGCTTTTTGACTCTATCAAATCTTATAACATCATTCTTCGGCAGTGTGGTAGTGAATGTGTAATAAAGAATTATGATGATGATAACATAATACTTAGCTTTGACGGTGTTTGCCGGAAAGAAAACAACACCGGTCCGGCCATCGGCGTCCAGATCTGCCACCTACCGCTTACCCCTTAGAGCTACAGCTTTTTGTCCCGATTCCCACAGACGGCGCCAAGATGATGTGGGTAAAATATGGTTCGTGCCGTTTCCTCATCATCTCCAAGATCTCCTCCGTTTAGAGTCGTTTTTGGGTTATTTCTTAGCGGGAACCTGGGAACGGGGTGGGGCGGTTAGTGGTTTACCGGCCTGCCGATAGTCAGACCGGCGTTGCATTTAAGTGGTAATACCCGAAGGAAATGAAAGGTATTCAGAGAGTGGAAGTGTGTTGAGATTGTGTTGAAATAGTAGTGTACCTTGGGCTATATATAGGCAAATGTGAGTGGGTCCTAGCTGATTGTAGAGGCTTTCGAGGGTGTCAGTCCTTTCGAGGGTGTATGTCCTTTCGAGGGCATAGATGTTTCGGGGGTGTAAATGCTTGGTGGCTTCACGCTTTCGAGGGTCTCTGTCCTTTCGAGGGAGTAGATGCTTCGAGGGCATTTGATGACATTTCGAGGGCGTGCTACAGTGGTGACATAAATACCCTCATCAGTAGGTACCATGATTCCGATAGTACTGGGGTTATGTTTTATTTATGGTATCGGGACACTATAGTACGTATGTACTGTGATACCAGATAGAACCGGGTGCTATATTTTGGCATGGTACCGGGGTACTATATCGTCAGGTATTGTGATTTTCGGGTTTAGTTCGGGGGCGACTTGCAATGTTATACTGGGGTATGACAAGCATGAGATACCGGTAATATTGTGCGTTGGTACTATGATTCCGATAGTATCGATGTTTCGTTTTGGTATGGTGTCGAGGTACTATACTACGTGTGGCCATGGTAAACGTCGGCGGCGCCAATGTTAAAGAATAAAGATAAAAGTAGCCACTCTAGTAATTTGAGCGGGCCTTTTATTAGGATTAGTACCTACCATTGGGTATTCCATCCCCCCACCCATAATAATGTACATCCCAATTTTGTGAAGGTATTATTGTCTAAAAATTTATTAAAAAGGGAAAAAAAAAAAAAAAAAAAAAAAGGAACCCGAGCAAAAAAATAAAAAAAAGGTAAGGGTGGACGACCTAATCAGATTAATGGGGCTTGTTCAAGGAGTAGTGTTCAAGTTGAAGCCTAGTACCAATAATATTGTGCAGCCCAACTTGGGGGATAGTATTGAGGAATCTAGGCCCAATACCCAGGTAATACAGGAGTAGTACCCATACACCGGTACTGGAAACCAAATGGTACCCATGTACAAGCCTTAACATATAGAGCCATCGGAATTCAGACCAAACTGAGCAAAACGACACACAAGTATTATGGTCAAGCGAAAAGTAAAAGGATAAGAGTAAATGAGCTAAACGACATACGACATTCAAGTGGTCTCAAAAACACGCCAGAAACCAGTTGAAGCTCTGAGAGATTAACGCAGGCTGAGATTGGTGTCGCACGAGATGAACCTATTGTTTGGATCCAGGTCCAAAATCGCTGGCGAGGAGTGTTTCCACCGGAAAATTGGGTGTCCTCACCAGCCTGCTATGGTAAGTTTCTAGTTAGGTTTTTAATGCTTTCATGTTTAGAATTGTAGTATAAATTAGTTTGGTTGTGGTTCATATTAAACCCCCCCCCCCAACATTATGCTGAATTGTAGTCTAAATTAGTCTGGTTAGGTCTTGAATAATCATACGTTTAGCGAGTTTTCATAAGCCCTAGCATTTTTTTCCTTCTGCTAGGAATGTAAGACGCAAGTTTAAATCACATCAATATTGAAGAAAACATATACATTTCCTACTTTAATATGCCCAGTGAAACTGCCACAGCTTTATGAATTTCTTGTGATTTGTACATGTACTAATAATGCAATAAGGATTCTTTTTTGTAGTGGTGTTGACATGTTTTGGCTAGCGTTTATTCTATGTTTTCACAAAATATGTTGTGACCTGTGATTATGAACTTGTAATTCACTAATGTTAGGCGTTAAAAACTGATTTATGAACCGACTGCAGCGGATTCCCGATGCATTTGTGCTGAAATGCATGACCCCCATACCTCATTGGGTAACCGTGGCTACTGGGGACAACATAAGGTGGGCCGTGGATGTTGAAAGAATCAATGGTGTTGTTTACCTTGGCCGCGGATGGCCTGATTTCCGTGAGAATTATGGTATTCCTGAGGGTACGAACCTGTAATTCACATTTGACATGGAGAATCAATTTGTGGTGAAAGTCTTCTTATCTGACGACATGGAGCAGAAATTTCCTCCCACTTCGAGCAATGGGTTCCCGGAGATAAGGTTTCCACTTGCCCCTGAAGGATTTACTGCTGAAGATTTGACCAACTGCCGGCCGTCGAAGCCTGAACCAGTGATCGTACCAATGTCTCATGGCCCATACCTACCAGGTGAAAGCTTTATGTTGTATATCTAAGTTTTTGCTCACCCTTACATAAGATAGTATTATGTGCCTGATGTTGCTTTGGTATGTTGTTTCGGGCATGTTAGTACATATTTTAATTAGTTATATGGAGGATTTGTATAAGAGGTGCCTTTTATATGCAAGTTGATTATGTGTCGTTTCTGGTCGGATTGAGACAGAATTCAAGTTGGGTTTAAACAAGATTCTGATTGCATGAATAATCACTGTTTTGAACACAGCGATGGGGGATGCTGAGTGGAGGAAGCCATTCAGGGGATTTTCCCCGTTCACTTCTGTCCGGATGGAAGGGTGCTTCCTTAAACCCAACGCCAAACTGGTAGGGATTGCTTAAAACTATCACTTGAATTTGATTATGTGTTTCACCTATATGTCTTGTTTTTTTATTAATCTTCTGTTGCCTTAAACTTTCAGCGAATCCCTATGCACTTTGCACGTTCTGAATTGGAGGAGGGTTGGAATGAAATTAAGCTCAAAGTATGGGGCAGAGGTTACTTCAACATTGAGTGCTTCAAGAAGGGTCTGGATGAGTCGATTATGGAGGGATGGTATCAGTTTGCCTATGTGAATGGGATCCATGACGTTGACACATGCTACTTTGAGAGGAACCTGGTGTACCGCAACGTATGGAACGTGACAATTTGGCCGCCGACGGTTTTCAGGGAGTAATGACTAGGAGATGGATGTTTTGATTAACCACCGAACAATTGGGTTATTTGGTGACAATGTTTAGACCATGATAGGCTCCATCCTTTCTGGGGTGTTAGTTTTGATTTTGGATATTCATTGAACTAAGCTAGTCATGCTTTGATTGGAAAACTTATGTCACCTAATGTATTGCTCCTGTTATTTGAAGAATCTTATCAGTTCAGCGCTAAGCTAGTCATGCTTATCCTTTAATTAGGTATTTGACCAAGTTATAAGTTGATATTATCAATCCTTTCACATAGGTTTCGAGCCACACAATAATAGGTTCCGAGCCACAAGATAAATAAGTTCATCGTATGCTGGGTGAATCTAACCATAAAGCACCAACAAAAAGAATCCAATGTTAAATGTGGTTCGAGCCAAAAGATAATAAGTTTCGAGCCACAAGATAATAAGTTCATCGAATTTTGGGTGAATCCCAAAATAAGGTACTAACAAAAACTATCCAAAAATGTTAAAAATAGTATGCGAAGTTGGGAACAATGACATAAAGCATGTTGTATCCTTTTAACTCTCATAATTCTTCTGGCAACGGTTCAGTTAGAGCTTCTTGACAAGTGTTCCAGTAGTGCCTGCCTAGTTTGCCACATCTCCTGCAAATGAACTTCTTGACCATCTTGACCTTGGGAGCCCCGAACCTCTTTACCTGCGGTCTGTCAGCACCCTTATGCATGATCGGTGGTTGAATTTTGTTCGGACTATTCAGGTCAAGGAATTCATACTTTTTTGTCGTTGGAATGGAGTGTATGTCTTGTGAGTAGGCTTGTCTGTAACAGTCTACAAAGTAGTATGGATCCAGGACATCACGTATGTTCACACCCCGTCCTTGTTATAACTGCGATGGCATGAGGGCACGGGAACCCAAGTGACTGCCACTGCCAGCATGTGCAAGTCTTCTCCTCAATGTTAACCTGGGATTTTAAGACAATAACCAAAATGACATAAGCACGGGGCACAAAACAGAATGCTATCCTTGACTTATGAAAATAAATGCCAAAGGAAAAATAGATAGCTATATCAGTTTGGCCTACCATCTGAATTGCGTGATGATAAACATATAGACACATGAAAACATTTCTAGCACAATTGTATCTTATAGTCATCATCAGGCAAAACCACACAGAGGACATAATTCTAACCTTACTGTAAATGTAAGCAAAGCCAAATTTTTGTATATAATCCTAACCTTACGGTTCCCCACTCTCACCTTATTACTACATCATCTTTATATGTAAACATATGAAACTAAATCTTCCAATACGAAATACAGTATTTTTAAAATCAACTAGAATTTCTAAAATTCCTAGCTTAATCCACTAGCAAAACATAAATTAAAATAAATTATGCAACTAAATTAAATATGCAGTCTCAATCCACTGGCAGAACATCATTTTTTTTTTTTTAGGATCCAACTAAAATCATTTCATGAACAATCTGTAAATAGATAGCCATATCAGTTTGGCCTACCATCTGAATTGCGTGATGATAAACATATAGACGCATGAAACATATCTAGCACAATTGTATCTTATAGTCATCATCAAGCAAAACCACACAGAGGACATAATCCTAACCTTACTGTAAATGTAAGCAAAGCCAAATTTTTGTATATAATCCTAACCTTACGGTTCCCCACTCCCACCTTATTACTACATCATGTTTATATGTAAACATATGAAACTAAATCTTCCAATACGAAATACAATATTTTTAAAATCAACTAGAATTTCTGAAATTCCTAGCTTAATCCACTGGCAGAACATAAATTAAAATAAATTATGCAACTAAATTAAATATGCAGTCTAAATCCACTGGCAGAACATCGTTTTTTTTTTATGATGCAACTAAAATCATTTCATGAACAATCTGTAAATAATTTAGTAACATATCATTAGCTAAAGTAATGAGTTAGTTGAAGAGTTAGCTAAATTATATCAGACATCTTCAGTGTTCACTAGCATTTACGAATTAATGATAATGTATTACCGTGGTAGTTGGCGTTGATACGACCTCGTATATGGCCCGCCCTGGGACTGGCCGGATTGTCCATGAACACTCGCTTCCCTTGTGCACGTTCCAATGAGCCTCCATCATTTCAGTCATTGCCCCCGTCCATGCATCTGATGCTTTGCGGTGATTAACGAACCATTGCATAAGCTGGGATCGGATCAGGTCAACAATATGGGTGAGTGGCAGCGAACGTGCAGTTACTATCCAGCCGTTGAATGGCTCGGCTGCATTGCTGGTTAATTCCCCATATCGTAGAAGGTTTGGTGAAAATGCGACACACCAGCGCTCGGGTGGGAGATCTTCCATCCATGCCCTAGATGTGTCACCACCGAGCTGATGAAAATGTTCAAGTGCGATTTTGTAGCACCTCATGTTGGGGGCGTATGCTATCTCGCGAAGGAGTTTGCATAGTGTGTTTCGTTTCAATTCTGAGTTCTGGCTTTTTGGGAAGGCTGTCCTCAGGTTTTTCATGAGGTGATACAGGCAGTGGAAGTGAGTTCGACACGACATCTGGAACACCTCGTCAAAGGCAGCTAGAATCCCACCCGCCCTGACTGAAACGTATATGATTTCCTGCCGGTGGTGAACATTTACATGCACCAACCTTATGAACCAGACCCAGTTTGCCGTATTTTCTTTGTCCACGATAGCAAACGCAACAGGAAACAGGCCTATTTCATAGGAATGCAAAAAAAATGGTTAGACGCCATCCATCAATTCTGAAAATGAGTCCAACACCAAAAGGGTGTAATTCTGTTTTGTATTCAATAAGCTCATATTCACTGGAAAAAGGAGAGATACAGTCACCGAACTCAAAACACATTGAATTTGTCAGTAAATTTCCTATCAAACTATCATCATATCAAGTAGAAAAAATGAAAATTGCTAGCCACGCTTCAGTTGCTCAAGAGTTAACAAGATGATATATGAAACAAAAATTGCATTTATCGGCGCGCTACCAGTAGCATATAAAAAGCTTCATATCAGTACAATATAGTATGAAATTAGATATAAAATGAGATAATGTGTGACTTGCGTACCTTGGTTCCCATCTTTAGCGGTTGCAACAAGTATGGTTCCCTTGTACCGGTTCTTCATAAAAGTTCCATCAATGAAAAGCATTGGCCTGCAGAACTTAAAACCATCAAGTGAAGCTTTGAAAGCCCAAAAGAATCGTTGAAACTTGTGCGTTTCGGGGTGGGTTTGTAGCTCAACAATACTTCTCGGGTTGGTGGTTCGTATTACTTCTGCGTACCATCGCAGTTCATCAAAAGAAAATGTGTAGGAACCGAAAATATCAGCCCTTGCGACTTCAACGGCTCGCCAGACCTTCATGTATGAGAGCTCAATCCGTGGCTTAACTGGAGGTCCTCTTGCACTTGGATTGGCTTGATATTTGGCCTTGCTTTGACCTTCTCGATTATGAGATCACCAACTAGCTTTTCCCCCATCCTTGTCGTGTCATTCCTAGCAACTGTAAGATTACATGTGGGGACCTGATTACTAAATATTCTGTCACAGGCTGCAACGCCGTTTTATGTACCACAGACAGCCATCCTCTTCCAGAAATTTACAGTAAGCGTGCGTATATCTGGCGTTGTTTCGTTCCCATTTGAAGTGAAAACCCAACTTAGAAGAATACTATTTCAGCTCAATCCGGTATTGCTTCACCCCCTTCCTAAAGACTTGTCCAGCCCCAGTAATGTTGTTCTACCAACCCTTAGACAACAACAGCGTTTCCTTTTGTGGTGCTGCAATGTCATATGTTGGCAAATCATCATGTATACCGTCGTACCAATCACCCATAGCATCCCTCTCTGCCCTCTTACGCTTCCCAAGTTTATTGGCTAGATTACGACGCTCTCTTTTCTCCCGAATCCTCACTGCCTCATCTCCACTTTCGTTGCCATCCCCGACATCACATTCGAACATTTCAGATCCCACAGAACTCTCCCCCAAACTTTGCCTAAACTCATACTGACCCTCAGTAAGGAAATCTTCAGTGTTCACCCATGTAGGATCATAAGGGACTTCGTCCCCCGACGGGTTGCAACTCCCTACAGGTTGTTCGATGTTCACCACACCCGGACTATTGATTGGTTTGGGCATGTTTTTGTTGTCAGCAGGTGTCCCTTGGTGGGGTGCTTGTATTTTTTGCTGTGTGGGCACGGTGGGTTTGTGCTGTCTGAGCTTGGTTGGGGTGGGTGTACAAGTCGCATCATTTACAGTAAGACATTCTGTTAAACTAGGAATGGAATCAACGCTACTACTAGACGAGCATTTCATGTGTATTTGAACCAGGGGAGGGGTATACATTTGTGCCATAACAAGCATAGTCTTGTTCTTGTAAGTATTACTTCCCAATTTGTTGAAGCTGTACCATAAAGGTGGTAGCAGCTTGACGGGGAAGTAGTATGATTTCTGCAACATTTAAACAACATACACATGCCATGGTTAATTCATCAACATATCACCCAAGTCCATGAACAACAAAATATAAACATAGCAAATTCATTGGTGACTAACATATCACCCAAGTTCATAATCAACACAATGCAAACATAGTACGTACATTCATCCGGTGACTAACATATCACCCAAGTTCCTGTGCAAACTACAATCCAAACATAACACATTCATAGGTGTGTACAAAAACATATGAACTTACCTGCAGCTCCTCAAAGTAGTACATCCTCAAGTGGTCTGGGATGTGGCTCCACTTATTGCCACCCTCTTCAGGTTTCGCCATCCTCCCATCGATGATCTTACTCAAGGCCCTAGCAGATGAGCCAAGGTACAACCTGTTTAAAAAATATAGTAATAAACATAAGAGAAGTTATGTGTGTATATAATGATACATTTAAATGAAATGAAGCAATGTTATAAAGAGTCACAATACTTACTTCGAGCCATTTGGGTACATAATGGGCTTCCGATCCCACTTCACGGCCCTCGTCAAAGTCAAAGGATGACAACCATCATCAGGTAAATCGGCCCAAGGATGCGTGTTCGATCCACGACTGGATTGTGTCGTCTCAGACACATGGCTCGGCCCAGACTCTATCTCTGAATCATCCCCCTCAAACTCAGTACCATGTGATCAATAAGACGGATCATCTCCCTCAGATGGCGGAGAAGGCTCACGTGCACTGCGTGATGAATGTGTATTTTACACTTTCATTTGAGTCTTTTTCACCTACTTTAGCTATCCTCTATGTTAATTTAGCTATATTTTAGTGCATTTTATTAGAATAGTGTCACGTTTCCCTTTAGTTTTTATTTTACAGGTTTTGGTTGAAAAACAAGGTTTTTCGGGCAATTATATTGAAGTAGACAAGGAATTGGTGTTCCAGAAGCCTATTTGGAGTATTTGAAAGATTCCGGAAAGGATTTGAAGTCTAGGGGTCGAATCTGGAGATTAGAAGGCCACTAGAAGTCAGAAACCGAGTCCGAAAAGGGGAAGAAATCCAAAAACGCGTCGAAAACGCGTTTTAGGCCGAAAAAACCTCCCGGGCGAATCGCCCGGGACGTGTGGCGAATCGCTCCACACCAGGCGAATCGCCCGGTGTGTGGGGCCCTTCGCCCCACACAATTCGTAGCCTATACATAGTTGCTCAGGTTTTCTCCGTTTTTCATACTTTTCCAGACCTTTTCTCTCACCTTTCTCTGTAGTTTTAGGTAGGAATTCCCCAGAGCCTGTTCTGGGGGTTCTTAGCTTAGGAGATACATTTTCTTAGCAGTTTGAAGCTTGTAAGATCGCGATCCTTCGGAGATTGACAACCTTCGGTAACATTGTATCTTACAGTTTTTCTACTTATTTTTATATATCTTTCATCATGTTTTCATTCATTCGTGGTAAGATTTATGTTGATTGCATGACAACTATGAGTAGCTAAACTTCTCGTTGGTGATAGTATGTGAATTCTTAGCGAAGGGTTGATAATTATGGTAATGGCTATATCGCGCATTATACTCTGAGTTATTGCTTTATTTCTTTGATCTATCTAAATCTCTATCTTCGTATTGTTGATTAATTATTGCACACAATTGGACAATTCATTGGTCTTAGACCTATCTAAATCTATATCTTCGTAGTGTTTGATAATTATAACTGGACAATTCATTGATCAAAGATCTCTATGCAAACCGAGGAATTTATGCATGATTATTAACCCGTTATGCTTTGAAGGACCATACTTTCACCAATCTCCATTATCTGTTAAGAAAAACCTTCGTTAAATCGTCTGCTGTTTTATATTCTAAATTAGATTAGATAAAGCTAGTTATAATCCTTAGAGATCGACACTCGAGGTTATTCTAGTGCTACACTACGGTTTTCGTTGTAGTTGTGAATTGCCTTTGGCTAAATACAAATTTATTTGATTGCTTGGAACCCGACAACCCAACGCGTACATCAAATTGGCGCCGTTGCCGGGGACTATACTTCTTTTTTTTCTGTTTAATTTGTTTATATTTTCAGCATTCAATTCCTAGTTCTAGTAGTTTTTAGTTTTCCTATTTTCTTTCTGATACTGCTTTCCTAGTTTGTTACAGATAGTGTATGCCACATACACGATCTAGAGGAACACCGCTTGCTGATTCAATTGCTGAGATCGACATAGTCTACCACCAAAGAAGGCTACTACTTCAAAGGCGTGCACTAGAGGAAATAGAGGATACCGATTTCTCTGAATCTCTACACAGTCTTTTCAAGGAAATCGACGGAATGGCAGAAGCTAGACCACTGAAAGCATGGGTTCAACCCTCCAAGGATCGTATGAGGGGACCGGCGATTGTTCTTTCGTCTGCAACTCATGATCTGGAAATCAAGAACCACGCATTCCAACAACTTTTGAGGTTCTATGGCTTAGCAAGGGAAGATGCGATGGTGTACTTGCACGATATCGATGATTTCGTCAACCAACTCCCACGACCCGGAGCTGAAATAACAACGGATGAGTTGAGGATGAAGGTTTTTGCTATGGGGCTTGGCGACAGAGCCAAGTCATGGTTGAGTTCTCTACCAGCAGGCTCGCTGGACACTTGGGAGAAGGTTTTTTCAGCTTTCATGGAAAAATACTTCCCTCACACCTTGACTACCGCGCTAAAGGCGCAAATCACTAGATTCAAACAGGACTATGATGAGACCATCTACACCGCGTTTGAGAGGTTCCAAGACCTCACGAACAAGTGCCCTCACCATGGTTTTGAGCTTTCTGACCTAGTCCAATACTTCTACAATGGACTAACATTCGAGAACCAACAAGTGGTGGATTTCCAATGCCGTGGCAATATTTGGGAGGAAACCGCAGAAGCCGTCTAGGCAGTTTTCGAAAGGCTTGCTAAGGGTTCGCAGTTCAAGGACCCAAGAGCAATGGTTAGGAGACGTGGACCTGAAGCTCCACCTACTCAAGAAGCCCCAATGTATAGGGGGAATGGGGATCAATTCGAGTGCTTTACCAACAAATTGAAGCAAGTCCTCAAGAGCGCCACTGGAACAACTGTTTCAAACGAAGTCTGCCGAATATGCAAGAACTATGGGCATGGGGCTCATATGTGTAGATCGGAGCTTGCGTATGATGATGGCAACTGGGTTCAAGGAGGCGAAGAGGAAGCCTTTGCTACGGAGTTTGGTACTCAAGAAGCTAGCTACGGACAAGATGGTAGGAATCCTCGAGGTGAATTTTGGAGAAGAGGGTTCCGAAACAATCAAGGATATGCACCGGCTAGCCAAACTTATGGCCCTAACCAAGACCGTAGTAGGCTTAACTATGGTAATGACCACTGCGAAAACCCCACTCCGAAAGAGCAACCGAAGTCGAAGTCGCTCAACTGATGGAGAACTTGCAAAAGATGGTTGATCACACCCAAAGTTTTCTCAAACGTTATGAAGAAGATTCTGAGAAGACTAGGGCAAGGCTTGATAGGTTGGAAGAGAGCACTAGGCTTGCCCAACAAAAGATGCAATAGTTGATCGACCGAGGAGCAAGTAGGGAGCAAGGCAAGCTGCCTAGCAACACTGAGAAGTCGATGTCCATTACCTTGGTGGGTGATCTACCTGTTGAAATCACCATCAAGAAGGTTGCTAAGTGCGAGTGTTGCAAGGGGGAAGTGCCCCCACAGGCTAAGGAAGAAGAGAAGGACCTTGGTTCTGACGAGTGTGAAGAGGAGCAAGAGGATCCCGAGCCACTCCCTCAAAGTTTCGATGTTAAGGTCGGGATTGGTGAGCTTGAAGATGTCCGTGCCACACTAGACACGGGATCCTACTCTAATGTGCTCCCTATGAATGTGTTCGAGAAGAGTAGCCTTGGAAAACTATCTGAGCATAAGGCTATTGTGCAATTGGCGAATGGATCCTTTGTGAGACCCGAAGGCGTTGTGAAGAACGTATTGGTCAAGATTGGTGAAGCTTCTGTATACACCAATTTTGTAGTTATGTCGGCGTCTACACCTGGGACGGGGGATGTCGTTCTCTTGGGATGAACATTCTTGACTAAGCTACGCTCCGTGATAGACATCTACCGAAGGACTTGCACTATTGAGGTGGATGGCAGGCGACATGTGTTGCGAGCCATATCTGATCCACCTGATACTTCTCACACTATTAACTACTGTGGTCTTGCTGCCTATGTTCATTCTTATTCACAGGTTCGTGGAATGAGGAGAAGATCCATGAAGGGGAAGTCTAGTACCCTCAAGAAGAAGAGCTAGGCGCAGACAGGAGTCGAGTCAAAGACTTTAAACAATGGCGCTATCCGGGAGGCAACCCGGAGTTTTTATCGTTTTTTTACAGCATTATTGCATGCATTCATTCTTGAACAATTTGCTTTTCATATGTGAATTTGTTCGTCTCTGTGTCATTTGTGCTTATGTTATGTTTGAGTGAGATTTTTCGAGTGATTTTATGAGAAAAATGGTTTTCGGGGACTTAAAACCGTGTTTTTTCGGAGGATTTCGTCTCCCCGCATTAGGAGGTGGGGGGCGAATCGCCCCGCACGGGGCGACTCGCCCCACGACCTCTGCAGGGTAAAAAATGCGGAATTCTCCCTTTTCTCCTCATTTCTTCATCTCTTCACCCTTCTTTCTCCCCAAAATCCGAAAAAAGCTTAAATATTTCAATCTTTCATAACTTCTTCATTACTCAACAAAATTTAGTGTTCTTTAGCTTCAATCGAAGCCCGTTACGTGCTCTTTCTTTTCATCCGAACAAATTTCACCCTAGTGCATTCGTTTTCCAGATCTGAGGTATCTTCTTATGAACTCTAATTTTACAAATTTGGGGGTTTTCTAATTTGAGCTTCGATTAGGCTTATATGATGTATGGGTAGGTTGTTTGTGTGATTAGAAGCATTGTTTACTATCAATTGCATGCTCAATTATGCTTGGGGTGTTGATTTGGGAATTTTGCTACTAGATGATCTATCTTGTTATGCAATATATCTTTTTCTTTGATTCCATACATATGTTTGTGCTTATTGATGTGATAATGATGAATTTGATGGTAGAATACATAATTGTTGAGCATGAGGATTTATGATGATAGATTTTTTTGCTTCTATGGTAAGAATTGAGCCTTGTTATTTAGGTTATTGGTTGTCTAGCAAGAGCATAATGTGATGTATTGCATGTAGTAGTTACATTGGTATGTTGCATGTTGAAGAAGCTAGGCTAGACATGAAGGATTTGGGGAGTTCGATTGTTGATTTTATCACTTGTGTGTTTCGTTCTTACATTAGCATAAGCATGGGTCAGTTTTGTGTCATACGAGGTACTAACTGTTGTTTGTAGGAACCATGCCAAGGGAGAGGACCACTCCCGTATGATTACTATGAAGTATTGGAGGGGGATCGATTACAACCATATCAAGGAGAGTGATCTCGTTGGAGGTGCGTTCGAGCCACGGGCTCTTGCAACAACGTCGCGGTTTATCCAAGAGGAGGAGCTAGAGTACACCTGGAGTAAGGACTCCTATGCCTATTCATGCACCACCGAAGGGACAGAAACAATTATTACATCAGCAATCTATCACAAGGACTGCAAAGTTCGAGTGAATAGGAAGGCACCAGGACGATCTTGCCGCGATGGATTCAATCTTGAGTCGACTGTGGCTAGAAGGTTCCGAAGCGCTAGCTTGGTTCCAAAACATAATGACATGGGTGCCCAGCCCCTCTTAGCGGTGCCCCTTGTCTGCCTCTAAAGGGAGCATCATATAGACATCGGTCGCATCAACCGTAGAGAATGTGGTCGACATAGGAAAAAATGAAAGACAACCTCCGGGTATCCGAGCAGCTTGTTGTAACCTCCTCGAGGTGTAAAACGTTGGAGAGGGAGGCTCTGATACCACTGCTCTTTCCTCTTCAACAATTCACAACCTATTGGAGAGATACCGGGTGGAAGATTCCATAACAGTGGCGGCCAATCTTGAAGATTCTCTTCGACAATGCAACTCTACTAGTGATGATGTTGGTGACAGTAGTGACAATGAAGGCCATACGGACAATGATGATACAGATGGAGAAGTTGTTCCTATCCGGCCTATAAATGGAACTACCGCACCTACCAGAAGACATGATGATCACCTATAAGGCTCCCAGAGCCGTCCCAATAACTCACAAACAGCATACTCAGCCGACCGAGGCCAAACCATGCGGTAACATCTAGTATCACATCTTATTTCCTCATTTTCTTACTGCTAGGGACTAGCGTTAATTTCATGAGGGCGGATGGGATTTAAGTGATGTAGTGTTGTTAGTTTGGAGCTTGCCATTGATGGTTTAGAGCTTGACATTGGTAGGCTGAGTATAGTACCTTGCATGTTTTATCTGTTTGCATTTGCATTTGCATGTTTACTGCTTTCTTAGTTTTTTAGGTTGCATACACTACATTCATCCTAGGATAGTCTTGCATGTTTTATATGGAGTTTATTGCCGAATTTTTTGAACTTTTTTATTGGATAGATTAACTAACTATGCCATTAATCATATGCTTCATCTCTATGAATTTGTTTGAGGTTTTTCTCGCTTGGCTTGTCACATTTATGTATTGGACTTAGTTAAGCTTGGTAGTCTCGACATCACTTAGTGGTGTTTTCTCTACTGCGGTTCACGAAGGCTTTTATAATAGGATGATGCATGTTAGGGTCTTATGGTTGTCTTCCCGAGTAATTATGTACCTAAGAGGCAACAAGTCTTCACCATTATTTGAGATTGCTAAATGCCTAGGAAGGAGGTAGTGTGAGGATGTGTGATCCTTTGTTTATAACCTATTCTTTCGAATAGGTTTGGGGAGGGGGTTACGCTATCATTAGACTTGTTTTTTGTTTTTCAATTCTGTGTTGTGAGTTTATTTTTCCTTTTTCGTAAATTTTGTACTCCAACTTATTCTTTCGAATAGGTTTGGGGAAGTCGTTGTGAGTCACTTTTGTTTCTCTTTTCGTTGTGCTATTGCTGGCTAAAAATCGAAAAAAAAAAAAATCCAGAAAAAAAAAACAAAAGAAACTGGAAAGGAAAAAAGGAAAAAAAAGAAAAAGACCCCAAAAAAGCAAAGAAGGGTCCAAAAAGAAAGCCGAAAAGCAGTTTAGCAAAGTGTTGTGTCTCATTTTCCAATTCTTGTAATGTTCGTAATCGTGTTGTAATTTTCTATCTTTTCTTTTGAGTGTCATCTGTTCTAGACCACCCTCGTCCTGCCATTCAGGAAGTGGTGAATAGCTTAAGGCTTTGCTTGAGATATGGGTAGAATAGGGGAGTATTATCTTTTATAGGGAACCCTCTTTCGTTTGATGAGAGCCAGTATTGGTTCGACCTCTTTGAGGAAAAGTCTTAACTTGGTGAACAACAGTAAGACCTCAGTTTCATAGGCACGGGACAACCATTCGTATCTTAACATGTTTCATTACGTCGTCACTGACTAGGTCCAGGTAGAGAATGTTATGAGAGACTATCTTGTCTTAACATAAGTGCTTATGTGGATGTGTATGAGTCAATCGAGGCATTCTTCAACCTATATTCATGTTTTGATTTATATGGTTCTTGTTCATATGTTTTTTGATAGATTCAGTAGATTAGTTCATTTCATTTGGCATGAGACTCCATTTTTTGTGTTGCATTGTTTTTTGCATTAGAGTCTAGCTTAGTTGCTTGAGGACAAGCAAAGGTTCGGTTTGGGGAGTTTGATGAATGTGTATTTTACACTTTCATTTGAGTCTTTTTCACCTATTTTAGCTATCCTCTATGTTAATTTAGCTATATTTTAGTGCATTTTATTAGAATGGTGTCACGTTTCCCTTTAGTTTTTATTTTACAGGTTTTGGTTAAAAACGAGATTTTCCGAGCAATTATATTGAAGTAGACAAGGAATTGTTGTTCCAGAAGCCTATTTGGAGTATCTGAAAGATTCCGGAAAGGATTTGAAGTCTAGGGGTCGAATCTGGAGGCTAGAAGGCCACTAGAAGTCAGAAACCGAGTCCGAGAAGGGGAAGAAATCCAAAAACGCGTTGAAACGCATTTTTAGGCCGAAAAAACCTCCCGGGAGAATCGCCCGAGACGTGGGGCGAATTGCCCCACACAAGGCGAATCGCCCGGTGTGTGGGGCCCTTCGCCCCACACAATTCGTAGCCTATATATAGTTGCTCAGTTTTTCTCCGTTTTTCATACTTTTCCAGACCTTTTCTCTCACCTTTCTCTGTAGTTTTAGGTAGGAATTCCCCAGAGCCTGTTCTGGGGGTTCTTAGCTTAGGAGATACTTTTTCTTAGCAGTTTGGAGGTTGTAAGATCGCGATCCTTCGGAGATTGACAACCTTCGGTAACATTGTATCTTACAGTTTTTCTACTTATTTTTATATATCTTTCATCATGTTTTCATTCATTCGTGGTAAGATTTCTGTTGATTGTATGACAACTATGAGTAGCTAAACTTCTCGTTGGTGATAGTATGTGAATTCTTAGCGAAGGGTTGATAATTATGCTAATGGCTATATCGCGCATTATACTCTGAGTTATTGCTTTATTTCTTTGATCTATCTAAATCTCTATCTTCGTATTGTTGATTAATTATTGCACACAATTGGACAATTCATTGGTCTTCGACCTATCTAAATCTATATCTTCGTAGTGTTTGATAATTACAACTGGACAATTCATTGATCAAAGATCTCTATGCAAACCGAGGAATTTATGCATGATTATTAACCCGTTATGCTTTGAAGGACCACACCAATCTCCATTATCTGTTAAGAAAAACCTTTGCTAAATCGTCTGCTGTTTTATATTCTAAATTAGATTAGATAAAGCTAGTTATAGTCCTTAGAGATCGACACTCAAGGTTATTCTACTGCTACACTACGGTTTTCGTTGTAGTTGTGAATTGCCTTTGGCTAAATACAAATTTATTTGATTGCTTGGAACCCGACAATCCAACGCTTCATCAATGCGCTCCCGACTCTTCGCCACGTATGGCCTCTTCTGTCATGGCATCTGAAAAATATGACATGGAACAAATGCAAAGATCTGGAGTCAGTACACAATTTAATGTAAAACATATATTGTTGGTGCATATATTAACTATAAATGAACGAACTACAAATTAAGGACAATGACGAAGTATTATCAATCAACTAGAAATACTATTAGTTCAACCCAAACTATTGAGTACCGACTTATTCATTATTACACGTCTTACTTACCAACTACGAGTTCTTCTGGAACTAAATCCATGTAGTCCTCCTCATGTAGCTGTATTATTTCATCATCTGCAGGTATATGTCGTCTTGCTTGTTGATCGACAAACTCTTCTTGGTAAGAGTTGTTAATGGACTCGTCCTTCTCTACGTACTCTACTTTCAAACGAGCATTTATAGGTATAGCAGCCAACCAGTCCCCTTTCTTCTTTGCAGGATATTCAAGGAAAACCACTTGAAGTGCTTGAGTACCCAAGATGAATGGTTCGTATTTCTTGTACTTCTTCTTCCAGTTTATATCTACGAGGTCATAATGATCATGCCCTCTTTGTCCTTTCTTTGGTGGGGTCAAACCAATCAACATCAAACAAAACTGTTCTCTTTAAGGGGACACCGGGATATTCAAGGTGAATGATTCTTTTTAGTGTCCCATAGAAATCACACACATCATCATCTCCTGCATCATGTCCCATCACACAAACCCCACTGTTGTATGTTGCATTGGTCGTATCATCAGCGACTATTTGGAACCTAAGACCATTCACTATATTTGGAACCTAAGACCATTCACTACCGAAAAGCGTGGTCGAAATTGCTCCATATATACGAAAAAGGAAGCAGCAAAAAAAGCAATTAAATATGAAAATTCAGGTTCTTATCTTCTTTCTAACAACGAGTTAAACTACGTTTCTTCGCGCTCAACCCAAACAAAAAGAAGCGAAAAAAAGCCTCAATTCCTAAAATTCCAATTTCATCCCAAATCTATCAAGTGACCAACCAAAACTTGTGCAACCCCTAATTTGAGCTACACAACATAATAGATACTAGTACAATGCATACAATTCATTAAAATAGGAAAAAAAAAAAAATGAAGAATACTAAAATTTAGAAAAGTTAGGGTTAGAAATTAATACCTTTGATTGTGGAAGAAATAATGTAAGAATCACGCAATTGACTAGCTACCCGTGTTCCTTGATGAAAGAGTTTCGAAACGCATATAACCTTGTTCGAAATGACCAAGAAATGAAGATTATAGGAGATGGGCGATTTGGATGGGTGAGGAGAAGAAACACGGGAGTGTTTCTGTTTCTTCAGCGGCGTGGAAGAAACACGGGACTGACTCTCAGCTTTTATATAAGAGATTTGCGACGCATGGCTCCATTGATGGACGCGGATTTGTCGGTTCCGGTTCAGTCAAATAATATTTGTTATTAAGCCAAAGGCAATCCACAACTACAACGAAAACCGTAGTGTAGCAGTAGAATGACTCGAGTGTCGTTCTCTCAGGACTATAACTAGCTTATCTATTTAACAAGAGAATATAAAAACAGCAGACAGATAGCAAAAGGGGTTTCTAGCAGATAATGGAGATTGGTGATAGTATGATCCTTCAAAGCATAACGGGTCGATAATCATGCATAAATTCCTCGGTCTTGCATGGAGATCTTTGATCAATCTAATGTCCTGTTGCAATTATTAAGCACTACGAAGATAACGATTCTGACAAGTCAAGCACTATTGTCCTATTGTGTTCCGTAATTATTCAACACTACGAAGATAAACTCGCGTACAGGTCAACGAGGGTCCAATTGTGCATAATAATTAATACAACATACGAGAATTTAGGCTGTGCCTGATCAACGAAATAAAGCAATAACACGGAGTATAATGCGCGATATAGCCATTAGCATGATTATCTTCCCTTCGCCAAGAATTCACATACTACCACCAACGATAAGTTTAGCTACTCATAATAGGCATGCAATCAACAGAAATCATAGAAGAAAACATGTTGAAAGAATATAAAAATAAGTAGAATAAACTGTAAGATACAATGTTACCGAAGGTTGTCAATCTCCGAGGAATTGCGATCCTACAAGCTCCAATCTGCTATGAAAAAGTGTCCCCTAAGCTACGGACCCCCAGAACAGGCTTTGAGAAGTCCCTACCTAAAACTACAGAGAAAGGTGAGAAAGTAGGTCTGGAAAAGTATGATTTTTGGAGAAAACTGAGCAACTATATATAGGCTTCGAAATACTGTGGGGCGGTTCGCCCCACACACCGGGCGGTTCGCCCGGTGTGGGCCGGTTCGCCCCACGTCTGGGGCAGTTCTCCCCAGAGAATTTCTCGCGGAATTCCGAGTTTTCGACGCGTTTTTGGATTTCTTCCCCTTTTCGGACTCGGTTTCTGTCTTCTAGTGGCCTTCTAACCTCCAGATTCGACCCCTAGACTCCAAATCCTATCCGGAAACCTTCAGATACTCTAAATAGGCTTCTGGAACACCAATTCCTTGTCAACTTCAATATAATTGCCCGGAAATCCTCGGTTTTCAACCAAAACCTGTAAATTAAAATCTAAAGGGAAACGTGACACTATTCTAATAAAATGCACTAAAATATAGCTAAATTAACATAGAGGATAACTAAAATGGGTGAAAAAGACTCGAATGAAAGTGTAAAATACACATTCATCATCCATGCGTCGCATATCGTTTTTTTTTTCTTTTGACCGGAAAATTCAAATTTTAATTTTTTTTTTTTTTAATTTCTGGGCCAATGTATTAGTGACCCATGAAACTGGGTCGCTAATTTAGTGACCCATGGCATTGGGTCGCTAATTAGCGACCCATAAACTCATGGGTCACTAATTATTAGCGACCCATGAGATTGGGTCGCTAATTTTAGCGACCAAAACTCATGCGTCGCTAATTAGCGACGTATGGGCTATGGGTCGCTAAAATTAGCGACGCATGGTTATGCGTCGCTAATTTGCGTCACTAATTTTTGTTTTTCTTGTAGTGATAATCCCTCAACTAATCCACTTTGTCCTTTCTAGGACTGAATCCACTAAGATAAGAGATGAGGTTCCTTACAAGTCCTATCACTAGTAATTCTCAGAAACTAAAGCACCCTTGCTTAGTTTCCAATCTAACTAGAGAACGGGAACCTTGTTCTCCACCAAACTTGGGACACTTATCAGCAAAACTAAGCCTGAATAGTTCCCCCTGACAAACACGCCCGAAAGGTTGTTTTTATCAGTTAGAGAGGTTTGGGATGAGATTACTAAAATTAACTTTTCAGTTAATAAAAGCAATCTAGTGAAACTCAACTTCACAATACTTTGCAGTAAGCAAGTATATTGTTTCTTGGTGTCAAAACTTGTTCTTATTTAGAGGAAAGAACACTTAACTAATTTCTTAGCTTTAGTATTCTACTTCTTCACAAGTAGCTTTGGTTTCAAGCTTAAGTCTTGGAACGGATCAATAGGAAGTTTCAGAGCAGAGAAGGTTTGAGTGTTTAAGCACAAGTGAGAGTTTGATCACGTTGTTGACAACACCCTTCTACTCATCCTAAGGATCTCTATTTATAGTGTCTCAAGGGAGCCGTTTGAATTTGAATTCTGGGATTTCAACCAAGAGATGTCACTATCTTTTGCTGTAAGGTCACTTTCAACAGCGTCTTCTTTTGTCTTCAAGTCTTCAAATCTTCAGAGCGTGTGTTGTAGCATTTAATGCTCTTTGAATTTCAAATGTGAACGTTGGAGCCAAAATGCAGTTGTGATTCAGCAAGGAGGTCACATGTGTTATCAGCAAGTAAGCGTACTCAGTTCAGAAAGTTCAACCTACTTTGTCATATAGATTTTCACTTCAACTGACTTGTTGCTGAGTTTCTCACTTTCTGAGATAACATTCACCTTTGTAGATACCACTCGCAGATATCTCCTAAGTCTTCAAGTCTTCAACTTTCTGAGCGGTTCTAGATCTTCAATAGATTGTTTTTGTAAACAAAGTCCATCATCAGAAAGCTTAAGAACCTAACTAGTACCTACACTAAGTCTTTCAGCAAACGGTCCTCTTTTACAATGTCATTTAAATTCTAAATTTCTATGGACCTTAAGAGTACTAGTTACTGGACTTTAGTTAATTTAGCATGGTTGATTGCTCATCAAAATTACAAGTTTCCTAACAGATGTGAATAATAGGAAGTTGTGTTTCACTATTCGTAAATTGCAATCTCAATGTGTTGTTTCGTTCCCTGTTAAGGGAATAAGTTCTCCTTCCATCATCATGTGTAAGTGGCAGCCTACACAGGGTAAACATTTTATTTTGAATGTGGATGGTTCATGGCAGCAGTCATATTATAAAGCTGGTTATGGTGGGATAATTCGAACGGAAGGGATTTAGTTCGTGCTAATGTAGGTTTTCTAGGGCACGTTGACAACACCATGGATGAACTTTATGTAGGAATTTTAGCTAATTCCAAAGTAGGTTTTCTATTACTTCGTGGCTTAATCAAAGAGCGCTCACACATTCAAAACTTGTTTTTTATTCAATGTGCATAATCTACTATGATAGTAGAATACAATTGAGAAAGAATTACTAAAATTCACTTGGTGGTGAAAGAGTAATTGAAGCTCAAAGTGTGTTGGTTGAGAACTTAGCTAGGAAGCTCAAGAGTTGGAATTGGGAGTTATCCCACATAGCTAAAATGGGAAGAGTATGAGCTAGACATAAGTGTCTAGTTTGCAAGAGGGTTTGGACCCCTTGGGGGTACCCATGGTTTTTGAAGGGGGAGGACCTAGATTGCTTCTCGGTTCGCCCATGCGCACCCGCCTGGCTCCGCTAGGAGCCGGTCCCGGGTCGTGTGGCATGGGTTGGGCTTGGCTTGGCATGGCAAGTCAAGGCTAGGCTAGGCTAGGTGGTGGTGTATATATCCGTTTTGGACATAACACTAACTTTATTTTGGCCCAATAAGAAAATATTATTGTGGATCGGACTGTCCTTTCCGAAAAGGTGTGAAAAAGTCTAGACAAAATTTTCCTTTCCGAAAAGTTGTGTCCTTTCTGAAAAAGCTTGAATGAACAACTTCTTTTCCGAAATGATGTGTTCATTGAATGAACAACTTCCTTTCCGAAATGATGTGTTCATTAAATGAACAGACATGTCTGTTTATTAACACCACTTCGCTACTATAAATAAGACTCTCCTGCTGTAGCAAAACTCGGTCATTCATCTGCTCTCTTCTCCTCTACTACTACATACAATCTGTTCTTCCATATTGAGAGAAACCAGTTCGAATTAGTTTTGTGTGCTACTTACTAATTTTCCTGTAGTCTTATCTTGGGGATATATTTGTTGTACTGTGAGCACGAGTGCAGGGCAAATATTATCTCAGAGAACTCGGGCTATCCCGTCATTCCGCAGCATTACTTACGCATATATATATATACTCTCATTTGCAATCTCCTTTTCATACAGATACTTTCCTGATAGTGCCTATATTCCAACAATTATGAGATAATATTCGTAGTATCACTATGGGGGATACTGGGGGTTCTGGAGGTTCTGGAGATCGAAATAATGCTGCTTTTGTGGTCCGTGTCAACAGCCACATAGTTGGCGACAAACCAGACAAGTTCGGTGGTGCCAACTTCATGCAATGGAAGCAAAAGATGCAATTCTATCTTACTACATTGTGTGTGGATCGACATCTCACTGATCCACCTTCCAAGTGGCCTGAAGGATCCCTTACTGCTCCCGTCCGAGATCCTAACAATCCTGACGAGAAGAAGATCACCAAATCAATGTGGCAACACAATGATTTCTGTTGTAAGAATTACATTATGAATTATCTTTGTGATGCTCTTTATAATGCACATTCTAACGTCGAGTACGCAAGAGAATTGTGGGAAAAACTCGACAAAAAGTACTCTGCCCAAGATGCAGGTACTAAAAAGTTCACTGTGGCGAAATTTCTGAACTTCAAAATGGTAGACTCGAATTCTGTCATGAGTCAAATTTTGGAGTTTCAATTAATTCTCCATGAACTGGACAATGAAGGCATGAAGCCTAATGAACCATTTCTGGTTGCTGCTCTCATTGAGAAACTTCCCCCCCCCCCCCTCATGGAGTGAGTTCATGAGTTATCTAAAGTTGAAGACAAAAGAAATGGGGTTCGATGATCTGGTTACAAAACTCCAGATTCAAGAAGATAACCGCAGGGCTATGGGTAAGGGAAAACAACCCATGGAAGCCAAGGCACACTTGGTGGACACGAAGTCTAACAAGCGTGGCAAGAAACGCAAGTCTCGAGATGATGACTCGAAGTATGGAAAGCCTAGCAGTTCAAAGAAGGGGAAGCCCGTGGGAAACGGGAATTGCTTCTACTGTAAGAAGCCTGGTCATGTGAAAGCCGATTTCTTTGCTTGGAAGAAAGCACAACGAGTCGTCAACCTAACAGAAAATGAACCTATGCAAGTAGATGAATTTTCTGAAGCTTTCTCTGGCATGATTCTAGAATCAAATCTGGTGGAAAATCCAAAATAATGGTGGTTTGATTCGGGTGCAACTTGCCACATCTGCTATGATCGTGGTTCATTCTCAACCTACACTCCTGTGAACAGAAAGAAGCTGTACATGGGGAATGATGCAACTTCCGATGTTGAAGGCATTGGAAAAGTGGTTCTTAAGCTCACTTCTGGAAAGGAATTGGTTCTAAACGAAGTGATGCATGTCCCCAACATTCGCAGGAACTTGGTGTCTGGTGCAACTTTGGTGAAGAAAGGATTCGAGGTGACCTTGAAGTCCAACCAGCTTGTAGTTAGGAAAAACGGTACTTATGTAGGAAAGGGCTATCTCTGTGATGGGCTCTTTAAGATGAATGTAATGACTGTATCTCGCTTCTTTGAGGGCAATGAAATGAAAAAGCATTCTACCTACTTGACTGAGTCGTCTAATTTATGGCATCATAGATTAGGACATGCTAACTACAAGTCTATTCACAAACTAGTAAAGTTGCAACACTTGCCAAATCTTGAGATTAACCATCAAACCAAGTGCGAGGTTTGTGTGGAGGCAAAATTGACTAAGACACCATTTCATTCTGTGAACAGAACCACAAATCCTCTAGATTTAATTCACACTGATTTATGTGACTTAAAATTCGTGCAAACTAGAGGAGGGAAAAAGTACTTTGTTACTTTTATTGATGATAGCACGAGATATTGTTATGTTTATTTGCTAAGAAGTAAGGATGAAGCCTTAGAAGCATTTAAACATTACAAGACTGAAGTTGAGAATCAACTTGGAAAACGAATTAAGGAAATTCGTAGTGATAGAGGTGGAGAATATGGTGCTCCTTTTAGGAGTATTGTGCTCAATTTGGGATAATTCACCAAACAACAACACCCTATTCACCACAATCAAATGGCATTGCTGAAAGGAAGAATCGTACTCTTAATTAAAGAGATGATGAATGCCTTGTTGATTAATTATGGAGTACCCCAGAATATGTGGGGAGAGGCTATTCTAACGGCCACTAAAATTCTTAACAGAATTCCCCGGAAAAATAGTGACAAAACTCCATATGAGCTATGGAAAGGTCACAAACCATCTTACCGACACTTGAAAGTGTGGGGATGCTTGACAAAGGTGGAAGTACCTAAACCAAAGCAAGTTAAGATTGGACCTAAGTCTGTAGATTGCATATTCATTGGATATATATGCAAATAACAGTAGTGCATATCGATTTCTTGTATACAAGTCATCAATTCCGAATATGCATGAAGGTACAATTATGGAATCAAGGAATGCGACTTTCTTTGAAGATATCTTTCCAAAGAAAGATAACAAAAGTGGAGAATCTCGGAAAAGCGATTTTGAAGCTGTTATGGGTCCTGAAACTAGACTTCATGTAGAAGTCATTCCTACACAAGAACAAATAATTCCTAACATTGAACCTATTGGTTAGAATGTGGGGAATCCACCTGTTAATTCTATCTTAGAACCTAATGGTTCTAATGTGGGGGCTCAAGAGCCAAATGGTTCTAGTGTTGGAACACAAGAATCTAACGATTTGAACAATGGAATTCAAGAACCTTATGGTTTTGATGAGGTTATGCAAGAACCTGAACCAGAAATTCCTATTGACGAACCAAGAAGGAGTAAAAGGGCAAGAAATGAGAATTACTCTCATTATGGACCTGATTTTGCTTTCTTCTTAGTTGAAGATCCAAAGACAATACGTGAAGCATTGTCTGCTCTAGAAGCATCTTCTTGGAAGGAAGCTATTGAAAGTGAAATGGATTCCATCATACACAATCACACTTGGGAATTGGTTGATCTTACTCCAGGAAGTAAACCTTTGGGTTGCAAGTGGATACTTAAACGCAAGTATAAAGCGGATGGAACCATTGATAAGTATAAGGCTCGTCTAGTAGTGCAAGGCTTTAGACAAAAGGAAGGGCTTGATTACTTTGACACATATGCTCCTGTGTCTAAGATTACCTCCATTAAGATGTTCATCACATTGGCTCCTCTTCGTGGCTTAGAGATACATCAAATGGACGTAAAAACAGCTTTTCTAAATGGAGATTTAGAAGAGGAAATTTACATGAATCAACCTGAAGGGTATGTGGTCCCTGAAAAGGACAATGAAGTATGTCGTCTTGTAAAGTCCTTGTATAGACTCAAACAAGCTCCGAAGCAATGACATATAAAATTTGACAATATTTATTGTCAAAAGGTTTTTCCATTAATGGTTGCGATTAATGTGTCTATCATAAAGGTACTTCCGAATCCTTTGTGATGATATGTTTATATGTTGATGTTAGGGATTAAGGTCATTAAGACAAGAGATGGTCTAGCATTAACTCAATCTCACTATATTGAAAATATTTTGAAGAAGTTTAATGCTTACGAAGGCCTATTATCAAAAGTGCCTATGAAAAGAGAGCAGTTGGAGAAAAATAAAGGTGAACCTGTAGAGCAAGTACAATATGCTCGAATCATTGGAAGTCTAATGTATTTGATGAATTGTACTCGTCCTGATATCGCTCAAGCAGTTAACAAACTAGCTAGGTTCACACGTAATCCTGGAAGTGACCATTGGTTGGCACTACAATTATTGTTGCAATACCTAAAGCAAACAATGAATTATGGATTACACTATGGAAGATATCCATCAGTATTGGAGGGATACAGTGATGCAAATTTGATATCAAAAGAAGAAAACAGCTTATCTACAAGTGGATATGTCTTCACTCTGGGAGGTGGAGCTGTTTCTTGGAAATCCTCTAAGCAAACATGCATTGCGAAATCTACTATGGAATATGAATTCATAGCTTTAGATAAAACTGGAGAAGAAGCTGGATGGCTTCGTGAGTTCTTAGAGGATGTCCCTTGTTGGGATAAACCTGTGTCGGCTATCACCATTCATTGCGATTGTCAATCGACAATAAATGGGGCACTGAAAGATGTGTATAATGGCAAGTCTAGACATCTTCGTCAAAGACATGATGCTATTAGAGAAATGATCACTACTGGAGTTATCACACTCGATTATGTACGATCAAAGGATGACATTGCGGATCCGCTGACAAAACCATTGTGTAGAGATCAAGTTCTCTCGTCGTCTAGGGAATGGGACTAAAACCCATTGTAAAGGAAGTCTGAAGTGGACACCCAATCATACTGACTGGAGATCCCAAGAATTTGATTCAATGTGGAAAATGAAATTTCAGATAAACGTTGGTTAATATCGTGAAGGTTTTTGGTGAGCCTCGAGATAACCAAAGCACTTAGGAGCTATTCTAGATAGACTCCATGCGCATTCCCTGAAATAGGCAATAAGTGCTTACTGTCTAAATTGAATGGGTAAAGGTTGAGCAACTTTGCTCTTAATGATCTCTGAAGAAGACTCCAAGTTTTCTTCTGTGCTATCGAGAGGATAAGCTGACATTGTGGGACAGAATGTCTAGAGATCACCTATCTAAGTGTGAAGTTTGGCCGCTTCAAGGTAAATACACTTATGAAATCAAGTGCGTCCGGGGCCTGTAACGGACGAGACTATGGTAAAATCAATAAGAGATATTATTATGTAGGTGCCAAGCTCTGGTTTACAGTTTGTGTCTGACTGGTTCAATGCTTAGCACACCGGTGACAAGTAAATCTAGACGGTACTCTACTACGGATGGTTCAATGCTGCTGGCAACCTACCCAGATGTAATAATATTTCGTTGGAAGTTCAGACTAGAGCACCTTGGGGTGCTGAGAGCCTCAATTCTCTTTCATGTGGGGAATTGTAGGAATTTTAGCTAATTCCAAACTGGGTTTTCTATGACTTTGTGGCTTAACCAAAGAGCGATCACACATTCAAAACTTGTGTTTTATTGAATGTGCATAATCTACTATGATAGTAGAATACACTTGAGAAAGAATTACTAAAATTCACTTGGTGGTGAAAGAGTAATTGAAGCTCAAAGTGTGTTGGTTGAGAACTTAGCTAGGAAGCTCAAGAGTTGGAATTGAGAGTTATCCCACATAGCTAAAATGGGAAGAGTATGAGCTAGACATAAGTGTCTAGTTTGCAAGAGGGCTTGGACCCCTTGGGGGTACCCATGGTTTTGGAAGGGGGGAGGACCTAGATTGCTTCTCGGTTCGTCCAAGCGCACCCGTCTATCTCCGCCAGGAAAGGGGCCCGGGCTGGGCTTGGCATTGCATGGCATGGCTAGGTGGTGGTGTATATATTATTTTTGGACAAAACACTAACTTTATTTTGGCCCAATAAGAAAAGCTTATTGTGGATCGGACTGTAAAAATTCTGGACAAAATTTTCCTTTCCGAAAAGGTGTGAAAAATTCTGGACATAATTTTCCTTTCCGAAAAGTTGTGTCCTTTCTGAAAAAGCTTGAATGAACAATTTCTTTTCCCAAATGATGTGTTCATTGAATGAACAGCTTCCTTTCCGAAATGATGTGTTCATTAAATGAACAGACATGTCTGTTTATTAACACCACTTCGCTACTATAAATAAGACTCTCCTGCTGTAGCAAAACTCGTTCATTCATCTTCTCTCTTCTCCTCTACTACTACATACAATTTGTTCTTCCATATTGAGAAAAACCAGTTCGAATTAGTTTGGTGTGCTACTTACTAATTGTCCTGCAGTCTTATCTTGGGGATATATTTGCTGTACTGTGAGCACGAGTGCAGGGAAAATATTATCTCAGAGAACTCGGGCTATCCCGTCATTCTGCAGCATTACTTACGCATATATATACTCTCTGTTCCAGTCACCTTTTCATACAGATACTTTCCTGATAGTGCATATATTCTAACACTTTATGCACTTCATTATGGACTTTTTCTGGCAGCTCAAGTGGGTATTTCTTCACATGAAATTCAAACTGATTGTGCTTGTGCTTAATTGTGTTCGCAGAGCGCATGTACCTCATTGTAGACATCACACACTTATGCAGCGTATTAGATCGCAGTTGTGCAAGATGGAGGAAGGGCAGATAGTGTTGGTGTACAGAGAATGTAATCATGTAGCATATATTTTGGCAAAGTTTGGGTGTGGCCAAGTTGCTGTTGATCATGCTAGACTTGTAGTTGCTGATGCTAGTTCTACTCTCCATAGGACAAGTTGTATAGTTTGGGACTCTTGTCCAGTTTGGTTAGCTAATTTTCTGGATGTAAATAAGAGTTACTGCGCGTTGTGGAAACCCGAGGTAACCGACTATGTGTACCTCCTCTATCTTAAGCAATGAATTTTGTTGTGTTTCAAAAGAAAACACATCGGACCAAAACTCTCACCAAGCAATTAATCAAGCAAATTTAAGAAACACATTAACATGCCAGGTAAACAGAAAGTGACCAAATTATAAAAGAAACAAACTCAATTTAATCTAGTAAACTTCTCACCAACCCATACAGTGTACAAAACATGTTGAACCGACATAGAGGATAATAATAAGGCAAGACAATTTACCCATATATTTTAAGAAAGCATGTCAGAAACTTAAACATACATTGCTAGCTTAAAGTTAATAATGAATGTTCATAACATTTGTTAATAAACCAAGTCTCCAAACAAGCCAACTAGTTCAGACACCTCTTGTTAATCTGATCCTACTTAGTCGCAAATAAACTCCAGTAACTAGATATATAGTTTACACATGACTTTATATAATTAACCACAAAAATCAACTAAAAGTAAAGTATCATACTAGCATGCAAGTAATTACCATAATCAATAATTTTCTACTCACTAACACTGGTGCATTATTAGTAGTACTGAAACATGCATACAAATATATGGTACGGAGTGTTAAAACATATGAACAAGTACATATATAATTACATAATTAATTATCTTAATGAACCAGGGACTAATTAGTTTGACATAAGAACCAACTTAACAATATAAATATAAATAAATATAGAGCATACATGCATAGACTTGAGGCAAGATTGCACAGGTGACTCACATGACTTCAAGTTACTTGTTTCAAACACCAGACACAAATAATATGCATTAAATTAACAGTCTCAACTATAGCACGTACATGCCCAAAACTAACTACTTTAGGAACATCAAATTTTATAAACAACCTATTTAACATACGGAAGATTAGTTTATAGTAACATGGAAAACTAATGGATGTTCAAATTCAATTAATCAATTCATGCATGGATGGATAAAAGTAGTAATATCAAATTAAATCGAGTGAGAATACGCCTGGAGAAGAAGCTACATAATTCACAAACTGAATAACAAGACCAGGATAAAACACAAACACAGTTAACACACTTCCCACTACCCCGTAAACCTGAATTTACAGAACCAAAATGGAAACATGAAACTCACCGAGAAGAAACGTTGATAGCTAGTTAAAGAGCAGCTGCGATGAACGAGCTAGACATGACCGAGCCTCCTTAGGGGTTCTAAGTGAAATAGATTCAAGGGTTTCTCGAGTGAGTGGAAGAATTAAGCTGATTAATCAAAACGAAGGGACGTACAACTTACCGAGTGGAACCGTAGGTATTGAAGAATGTTTGATCACATAATGAAACTGAGAGAAGAAGAATATAAATTTTCTTTTCTTTTCTATAAGACAGTGGTACCTACGCAGAAGAGAAGAATAAGGATGAGAAAGTTTCTAAGGGACCTAATATAAAATCACAACACCTCTAAAGCACCTAATTGCTAAATCAACCACTTTAAAAAACCTCTTACAAAAAAGACCATTCTATTTTTTTTTTCCCTAAAATCTAATAAATTACTCTCCAAAATCTCACTAAATTGTATATGGACTCCATTTTTCTCGCTAAAATGGATTTTGAAGGTGTTTTTCACATCCATTAGTGTTAATTAATTACTAACTAACTATGTTTAACTATTTTTTCTAACAAATTAATATTTATATAAAGAAACTAATGAAACTAACACTTATGTTGCTGAAAACTAATGAAACTAGCATCTGTGTTGTTGAATCTAATCACAATAGCATTTTTGTGTTCACTTGTGATGTCGAAACAAATGAAATTAGCATTCGTGTTTGCCGAAACTAATGAAACTAGCATTTTGTGGGTGAAACTAGCACTTATGATGCTTAAACTAATGAAAACAGCATTTAGTCGTTGAAACTAGCATTTAGTTGTTTGAAACTAGCATTTGTGTTGCTCAAACTGATGAAACTAGCATTTGTGCTGCTGAAACTAGTATTTTTGTTGCTGAAACTAGCACTTATGATACTGAAACTAATGAAAATAACATTTTTGTTCTTGAAACTAATGAAAATGACATTTATGATGCTGAAACTAGTATTAATAGTTAGTTTCAACTAGTTTCAACCAGTTTATGAAATTAGCTTTTGTTTGAAACTAGCTTTCGAAACTAGCTTTTTGTCTAATACTAGCTTCTGAAACTAGCTTTATGTGTAAAAACAAATCTAAAACTATTTTTTCAGTTAAAATAATGATTTATATTTTTATAATTATAGTTTTCATATTTTTTAATTTTTTTAGTTTAGCATAAATAAGTTTTAGAGTTAATTTAATCATTTTATAAAATTAAAAACTAATTTTAAAGGTTAATTTCAGGAAAAATATAAAATTATTAGTTTCAACTTTTTCCAGTCATTATTAGTTAGTTTCAGCTAATTTTAGTCATTTTTTGCTAGTTTCAGCTAGTTTCGATGGCTGAAACAAGCTTCCGGATATTAAAATATTTATTAAATCTACAGTAGCAGGTTTTTGAAATCCGGATCTACTGTAGCGAACTTTTTGTAATTGTTTTTTGAAGGTGGTTATTTTTGCAATTAATATTGTATAGTGGTTTATATATGTATTTTTCCCATATAAAATTAAGTTCGTGCCTAAGATTTTGCTAACTGATGAACAGATAGGCACACTTTCTCACTACAAAAAATCTGGTTTTTAGCCACGGATCTATCCGTGGTTAAAAAGACCGATCTGTGGCTAAAAAGTTTTAGCCACTGATAGATCCGTTACTAATAAGCTCGTCGCCATTTTTGGCGTAGCAGCTTGTTAGCCACAGATAAGTATTCGTGGCTATACCTAGCGACGAATCGGGACTTGTAGCCACGAATAAGGACTTGACCGGGTTAGATCCGGGGTCCGGGCTTTGCCACGGATAGATTTTATCCGTCTCTACTCCTAGAAACGGATAAAATCTATCTGTCACACTTGTTATTATTTAATAATAAGAAAACAGATGTGAGTGCTTTACAAATAGATATTATCCGTTGGCGCTTTTGCCACGGATAAAGTATATCCGTTGCTAAGTTAACTGATTTAATTTAATTTTTTTATATTTTATTTTCAATATTATTAATATTAGACATGTGATAATATTTATTGGGTATTTGTAAATTTAATTATACAAAAACCATACGAATTAATATAGAAAAATCTTCGAATATACAAATCAATTAAAACATAATCAAAGTTTCATACTAAATAAAGAAACTAAAAAGTGTACGTACGTACGAAATGAAGAAACTACAGTGTACGAAGATAAACATAGGTCATAACTACAATTTACGAAGATAAACTACAAGCTAGCTAAGGGTGCGGGTTCACCACGGCACCCCCATAGTGATGGGGAACGTTTGTTGCTGCCGCCGCCGACTCGTTCCAATACGCATCCCACAAATCGTAATGCTCGGGGATGATGTAGTTAGCCCAAGCATGGGACTCGCTTTCGACACACAAATATTTGGCGTGGTAAACCCTTTCCTTGTAGATTTCGAACGCCTCATAGTTGAAAAGCTTCCACAAAACTTCTGCAGCCATACTGGGGACCCAATAGTACGTCTGGAAGAGTTCAATTACTTCAGATACTAACATAGTACTCAAGCTAGTGGGCGCCGCCTACCCATTTTGAATGCGGACGTACTGTCAAGAAAATAGTAGTGGGCGCCGCCTACCCATTTTGAATGCAGACATACTGTCAAGAAAATAGTAGTGGGCGCCGCCTACCCATTTTGAATGCGGACGTACTGTCAAGAAAATAGTAGTGGGCGCCGCCTACCCATTTTGAATGCGGACGTACTGTAAAGAAAAAAAATTGTGGACGCCGCCTACTCTTTTGGAATGCGGACGTAATAAAAAAATTAGAACGGTTGTAAGTAAAGTACCTTCAGCTCCTCGAAATAGCCCCGCTTCACAGTCAAGGGAAACATACTCCAGTTCTGGCCGCCACTCGGACGTCCAGGAGCCGGCAACAGATGGTTGCGCATTATCGTGTGTAGCCTGTGCGTAGAAGACGCCGAAACAAACCTGACTGGCATACACTGTTTCAAAAGTTAGCTATTAAATACAACTATGTGTGTGTGTGTATATATATATATATATAGATATATATATATATATATATATATATATATATATATATATAATATATATATATATATATATATATATATATATATATATATATATATATATATATATATATATATTAGATATATATCTATTATATATATATATATATATCTATATATATATATATATATATCTATATATATATATATATCTATATATATATATATATATATATATATATATATATATATATATAGCACACGAGAACTATACCAATAAAAAAATAACATAATTTCTGCAAAAATAGTGCAAAACCTCCAGGCCATTGTGCATCTGGCCCGGAAACGAAGGGGGGAGTGCCACGTCGTCTTGTGGTGGTTGTGCTCCACCGTTGTTCATTGTTCCCGCTGATGAACGAGATTGTCAGACTCGAACAATCAAATAAATTTGCTTTAGCTAAAGGGCAACTCACAACTACACAAAAACACGTAGTGCAGAGGTAAGATGACCTCGAGTGTCGATCTCTGGGGACTAAACTAGCTTTAACTAAATAACTAACTATATAAATTCAGAAAACAAATTTGACTTACCTTGACTTAACAATATATGATGGGAGCTGGTGATAGTATGCTCATTCTAAGCATCAAGTTCTAATTATGCATGAAAGTGCAACTCGTACTGCTTTAAAAGTAATTCGAATTAACAAATACCAAAAACATATTTGTAGACGTGTATTTTGAAAGCTTCCTATCTATACTAATACTTGGCTAAGGTTGTCAGTCTTAGTTCAAGCAGTACTTGTAATTGAAGATATTGAAAACGATGATCTTGAAATGTCCTAGTGTTTCTAACACTTTTGTACGAAGATATTGGCTTAGTCGGATCAAAGATTCGAATATAACAATAAAACAAGTAAAAGACTCAAAAACTCAATCATGCATAATATGAACCCTAGCTACGAATTTACATACTATCACCAACTAGATGTTTAGCTACTCATATCAAAATCATAAACAACAATAGCAATCATATAAGAAAACATAGATGAATTGAAAGATAAATAGAAGAAATTGTGAGATACAAAGTTACCACCAAAGGTTGTCAATCTCCGGTGAATTGCTAAACTCACAAAGATCTAGCAAGGTGAGATCAATTGATGTCCAAATCTCTACTCAATGCTCCAAAATCGCTAAGAAACAATGGTTCTAAGAGAGAAAATACCCAGAACAAGCTCTAGGGTTTAAGTCTGCAAAATAATGATCTAAGATATGAAAATTCACAACTTTTACAAATATATATAGTTTCTGTCGGCAGCTCTGCGGCGGACCGCCTGGTACGCGGCGGACCTCCGGACACCAGGCGGAATGCCTGGCACTAGGCGGTGCGCCTGGCACAGGCAGAGAGCTGCCTGTGCCTTTTCTTCCTCCAGATCTTCGATTTTGGCCCTTGGCACGGTTTTTAGCTCCGAAACTTAGTCTTTTGGCATTGAAACTCGTCCCGGTACTTCTTGACACATCACAGGTGATCTCGTTGCACCAAAACTTCATCGTTTCGCCATGATTCATATCCAAAAGTGCGATTTTCACCTAAATCCTGAAAATAACAAAACAAATGGAAACGTGACACTATTCTAACAAAATGCACTAAAATGCATGCAAGAGGATAGCTAAATTGGTGAAAAAGACCCGAATGATAGTTTAAAAAACACTGTCATCAAACTCCCCTAACCGAACCTTTGCTTGTCCTCAAGCAACTAGGTAGACTCTATGCAACCTACATGCAACACAAAGAGGAGTCTCATGCCAAATAAGAAGATCTAATCAATTGTATCTACCAAATACTTATGAACAAACACCATACAAATTATAACATGGAAGTAGGTTGAAGAATGTCTCGATTGAACCTATACACATTCACATATGCACTTTGTTAAACAAGAGAGTCTCTCATAACATTCTCTACCTGAACCTAGTCAATGACGACGTAATGATGCATATTAAAATACAAATGGTTGCCCCGTGCCTATGAAACTGAGGGCTTACTACTGTTCACCAAGTGAGACTTTCCCTCAAGAGAGGTCGAACCAATACTGGCTCTCATCAAACGAAGGAGGGTTCCCTAGAAGACAACACTCCCCTATTCTACCCGACTCTTAAAGAAAAAACTCTTCACCACTTCCTGAATGGCAGGACGAGGGTGGTCTAGAACAGGCCTTGGACTAGGCGACACGATAAACACAAGGAAGAATTTACAACTCCATTACGAACTACTACAAAAGCTGAAAAATAATGCAATACTTTACTAAAACTGCTTTTTGGCTTGCTTGGACCCTTCTTTTGTTTTTTTGGGTCTTATTTTTTTTCTTTTTTCCAGATTCTGGAATTTTCGATTTTTTTCTCTTTTTGTTTTCCTTTTTTCTTTCTTTTCTCTCTTTTTTTTATATAGCCAGCAGTAGCACAATGGAAGTACAATGAAAGGAAATAACAATGACACTACAACGACCTCCCCAAACCTATTCGAAAGAATAGGTTGGAGCACAAACTCACATGAAAAATAAAAACAAACTCAACAAGACTCAACAAGACGAAAAACAAGTCATAATAATGGTAACCCCCACCCCAAACCTATTCGTTAGAATAGGTTTCAAACAAAGGATCACACACCTCACTCTACCTCCTTCCTAGGAACTTAGCAATCTCAAAAAGCAAGGTGAAGACTTGTTGCCTCTTAGGTACATAATTACACGAGAATACAACCAAAGATTCTAACATGCAACATTTTATAAGGCCTTCGCGAACCGCAGTAGAGAAAACACCACATAGTGATGTCGAGACTACCAAGTTTAACTAGTGTACATACAAATATGACAAGCCAAGGGAGACAAACCTCAAACTATTCCATAGAGATGCAATGTATGGGCAAAGGTCACAAACACTTAGTCTATACAATAAAAAAGTTCAAAAAATTTGGCAATAAACTCCACACAACATCTAACAAACTAAATCCTAAGAAAAACGAGTTGAAATGAGAAATATACGTCATTGGAATACCCAGAGATAACCCCCCAAACTTGAACTTCGTCGTACGTCCCGAACGCTGAAAGTGGATATTGGGTGGGAGCTGGAAGAGTGCCTGTAACTCTCATGTGAAGGTGGGAGTGGTGAGGTCGAGATGATCAACCTCCACTTGATCACTGGGAAGCTCAAACTACGGTTTCACACGTTTCCCATTCACCTTGAAGGTGTCGCCAGTCTTGGGGTCCAAGAGTTCTACAGCTCCATGGGGAGCAACTTGGCCAATCTCGTATGGTCCATCCCATCGAGTACGGAGCTTCCCTGGAAATAAGCGAAGTCTGGAGTTGAACACTAAGGCTTTCTGACCAGGGATCAACTCTTTCCACACAATGCCACGGTCGTGATACTTTTTGGTGCATTCCTTGTAAAGCTTGGAGTTCTTATAGGCACCGAGGTGTAGTTCATCAAGCTCGTCAAGTTGCGTCAACCTTTCTTCCCTAGCTTTTGTCATATCAAGGTTTAGCTCCTTTATTGCCCAATAAGCTCGGTGTTCCAGCTCAACCGGAAGGTGGCATGCTTTCCCAGACACTAGTCTGTACGGAGTAGTGTCGATTACTGTTTTGTAGATGGTTCTATACGCCCAAAGCGCATCATTCAGTTTTCCAGCCCAATCTTTCCTACTAGACTTCACCACACGCTCAAGGATCTTTTTAATTTGTCGTTGCTAACCTCTACTTGCCCAGAAGTCTGTGGATGGTATGGTGTAGAAACATTATGGTTAACGCTGTATTTCTTCATAAGTGAGGCAAAGGAACGATTGACGAAGTGAGAACCTCCATCACTGATAATCGTTCTAGGAACTCCAAACCGGGTGAAAATCACATCCTTCAAAAATTTCAAGACTACCGAAGCATCATTCTTCCTAGTGGGGATTTACTCCACCCACTTAGCTACGTAGTCCACCGCGATTAGAATTTACTCATATCCCGAGCGTGATGGGAGTGGTCCCATGAAATCAATTCCCCATACATCAAAAGGTTCTACCACTAGATTACCCTGCTGGGGTATTTCTTCTTTCTTGCCAATATTGACCCCTCGCTGACATGGGTCACAATTCTTCACAAATTCCCTCGTATCTCGGTGCAAGGATGGCCAGAAAAATCCTGCTTTTAACACCTTACGGGATGTTTTAGCCCCACTGTAGTGTCCGCCGCACTAAAGCTCATGGCAATGACTCAGTACACTTCGTTGTTCCCCTTGTGGAACACACCTCCTCAAGATTCCATTAGCCCCTTCTCTAAGAAGGTTCGGATCATCCCATATGTAAAAACTACACTGTTTTGAGAGTGCTCTCCTATCGGAGGCTGAGAAAATTAGTTGGGCAAATACACGTAACCAAATAATTCACAATATCAGCATACCATGGCTCTTCATCTACTCTTATCAAGTGTTCATCGGGGAGATCCTCATTAACAGGAATTGCATCTACTGGGATATTTGGAATTCTAGACAAGTGATCAGCTACGCAATTTTCCTTACCAGCTCTATCCACTATGGTCAAATCAAAGTCTTGTAAAAATAAGACCCAACGGATTAATCTTGGTTTAAAATCTTGTTTAGCTATTAAATGTCTTAAAGCAACATGATCAGTGTGGACATTCACATGGTGTCCTAACAAATAAGACCTAAACTTTTGTAAAGCAAAAACAACAGCTAAAAATTATTTTTCAGTAGTTGTATAGTTAACTTGAGCTGAGTCTAGGGTCTTACTAACATAGTAAATCACACGATACTGCTTGTCTACCTTTTGGCATAAAACAGCCCCCATAGCAAAATTTGAGGCATCACACATTATCTCGAAAGGAAGTTTCCAATTAGGTGGCACAACTATAGGAGCAGTAATTAATCTTGCCTTAAGTTTGTTAAATGCTTCTAAGCAATCTTTAGAAAAATCGAAACTCACATCTTTTGCAAGCAAGTTGCTTAAGGGTTTTGCAATTTTCGAAAAATCTTTGATAAACCTCCTATGGAATCCTACATGACCAAGAAAAGACTGAAGTTCTTTGACACAAGTGGGTGGGGGAATCTTGTCAATTATTTCTATCTTTGCCTTATCAACTTCGATCCCCCTATCGGAGACCACATGTCCTAGAACAATGTCTTCCCTAACCATGTAATGACTTTTCTCCCAACTTAGAGTTAAATTGCATTCGATAAACCTTTTCAGAACAAGATCTAATCTATGCAAGCATTCATCAAACGAATCACCAAAAAGGCAGACATCCGTGAAAACCTCAACAAACTTAGTCACCATATCAAAAAAAAACAGAAAGCATGCACCTTTGAAAAGTGGCGGGGGCGTTGCATAGCCCAAATGGCATTCTCCTGTAAGCAAACGTTCCGAAAGGGCAAGTGAATGTTGTCTTCTCCTGATCCTCTGGTGCAATAGGAATTTGATAGAAACCTGAAAAGCCATCGAGGAAATAATAAAATTTCCGCCCCGCGAGGCGGTTCAACATGTCATCGATAAATGGGAGAGGAAAGTTGTCTTTCTTTGTGGCCGCATTTAATCTCCTATAGTCAATGCACATCCGCCAACCTGTGGTTTTCCTAACTGGTACTAGCTCTCCCTTCTCATTCTCCTCTACTGTAATCCCAGACTTCTTAGGTACAACATGTACGGGGTTTACCCACATACTATCAGGAATGGGGTAGATCATATCGGCGTTTAGCAACTTCATCACCTCCTTCTTCACTACTTCTTGCATGCCTGGGTTTATCCTACGTTGAGGTTGCCTAAGGGGTTTGGCATATTGTTCTAGAGTGATATTGTGCACACACCGTGTAGGGCTTATCCCCTTTATATCACTATTTCCCCATCCTATGGCTGCAGAATTTTCCTTCAGGACATGGACTAGCCTACCTTCTTCTATGCTAGATAGGTGTGAAGAGATTATTACAGGCTTTTTCTCATTTTCCCCTAAATAAACATACTTAAGGTGCCCAGGAAGGGGTTTTAGTTCTAAGCTAGGCTCTTCTGGAAGCCAGTTATCTCCCTCTTCTTCCTCTATGGGTTCAAGCACCTCTTCTCCGAATGGGATTTCGGGTTTGCTATCCATTCTCTCGACTCCCTTGCTTCCTCAGACATGTAACACGTCTCTACCTGCATGGTTAGTGCCTCTTCAAGAGGTTGAATATTATCATGGCAATGGTGAAATTCAGAAATCACAGAATCATAGCAATCAATAAACTTCAATTCTTCTATAACTTCTTTATCGACTATACTACATCCTACCAATTGAATTTTCTCACCCATTACCTCCATGGTGATTTTCTTGCCTTGTAGTTCAAGGCATGTATTGGTAGTGGCCATGAATGGTCTTCCAAGCAGCACCACGTGTTCGCGGACATGGCTCTTTTCTCCCTCGGCTGACTTCATCACTACAAAAATCTGCAGGAATTATTAGTTTGTCAACCTTCACGAGGATATCCTCAATTATTCCCACAGGACGTTTCACGCTTTGGTCTGCCATCTGTACAACCATCTCGGTTGGCTGCATTTCCCCAAGGTCTAGGGATTTTGTATACTGAGTAGGGCATCAGGTTGATGCTAGCTCCTAAGTCGAGCATAGCCTTGGTGGACCGTCCATTTCCCATGGTAATATCTATGATGAAGCTCCCTGGGTCTCTTTTCTTCGCGGGAAGCCCCGCTATAGAATTCACTATCTCCATCCCGGTCGCGTCTCCCCCTAGTGCAATCCTTTTGTTGCTCTTAACCTCCCGAAAGAACTTCGTATAGGCCGGAACATTCTGGATGAGCTCCAATAGAGGAACATTAACTTCGACTTTAGAGAGGCGCTTCAGTCCTCAATTCTAAAGTTACTTGCTGAAATACAAGAAATGAAAAAGATGAAAATCAATTTCAAATCTTATGCTGATGCGAGTAATACGCTGACAGAACTAAACTCTTATCTGAGAGATCCATCTCAGAAAGAAGGTTTAGGTGCAACGTATGAAGGTGATGATGTAATAATCTTGAGTAAAGACAAATCACCAATTACCTTTGTACGTGCAACTCATAGTGGTCAACCAGAACTCTATCAGATTGGTCAATCTAAGGTTGCTGAAATATGCAATAAAGTACCTACAACCGTAAAGCCCGTTGTTGCTACTCAAAGTAACAAGACTTTAAAAGGAAAACAGGTTGCTGAAAAGCAAACTGTTAAGAAAAAGGATGCTGTAAAGCATTCCGCCAAACAAGTTGCTGAAAAGCAATTTGTTAAATCAAAAGTCAAGATTACTAAAAGTAATCAGAAGACCTTTGCTGACAAACCTGAATCAAGTAAGGTTGCTGAGACAAAAGCTCAGCATTCTCCGAAAAGTGGACTTGGTTTCAAAACCAACCGAAGTCAACTTTTTCATGAGTATAAGCAAAGTCAGCAAAGATACTTCAAAGAGATGAACAAAACCAAGCCTAAGAGTTCTGACAAAACTCAAAACGCTAGGACTAGAAGGAACCTTGCCAGAAAAGAACTTACTGAAAAGTATGTTCAGCAAAAAGGTCAACCGAGCAAGACACCACATCAGAAAGTGGACTTGATTAGCAGTGATCAAAAGTCTTTCGGCTCAAAACCTTCTAGTTTCTGAATAAGCTGTCTAAAAAGGCACTTGTAGTTGGATTACCTAAGGTTACTTTTAAGAAGGATGCTGTTTGCAATGAATGTCATCAAGGAAAGCAAACCAAATCTACTTTTAAGAACAAGGCAGTACCGTCAACTACAAAACCTTTACAACTCTTGCACATAGACTTGTTTGAATCTTCTTCAACAAGCTATGCTGGAAAGAAGTATGGTCTGGTGGTGGTAGATGACTATTCAAGATTCACTTGGGTAGTATTTATCAAACAAAAGTCTAAAACAAGGAGTGAAATACCTAACTTGCTGAATAAGCTTGAAGTCATGAAAAATGACAAGGTAAAAGTCATAAGAACAGACCATGGTACTGAGTTTGTAAACCAGTACATAACTGAGTATTGCACTTCTAAAGGCATACAACATCAGTTATCCTGAGTAATGTCACCTCAACAAAATGGTGTTGCTGAAAGGAAGAATCGTACCCTTAAGGAAGCAGCTAGAACAATGCTTGCTGACACTGAAATAAGTGAAGCTTATTGGGTTGAAGCGATTAATACCGCCTGCTATACTCAAAATAGATGTTTGATAACTAAGGAATACAACAAAACTCCCTATGAGTTATTTGTTGGAAGACCTCCTAACATCACCCATCTAAGAGTATTTGGTTGCAAATATTTTGTTCTTAACAATGGTAGAGAATACTTAAGAACATTTCAACCAAAGGCAGACGAAGCAATATTTCTTGGTTACTCCTTGCATAGTAAAGCTTATAGAGTTTACAACAAAAAGGCACAAAAGATCGAAGAATCATTGCATGTTGTATTCTATGAAAAGTCACAAGGAGTTCCTGCTGAAGAAGAAATATCAGATTGTATGAAGAAATTACTCATACACAAGCAAAGAACTGAATCTGATGCTAGGAAAGTCAAATCAATTGAACTAAATGATGATTCTGACAATGACTCTCCTCCCCCGAGTCATGACAAGATAAATATAGTTCATGACAAAGAATTTTCAGCAAAAGACGTAGTTGCTCCGGATGTTGCTGAAACTATGCAACTTCCTGTGCCTGCTGACGAGTTACGTCAAACCAGCAATGCTGAACAAGCAGTTTCTGATGAACAAATTTCAACAGAGACACAACAAGATACCAGTAGTACTGAGCAAGTACATACTGAAGAGTCACATGCTGAAGAGCAAAATTATCCAGGTCCAAAGAGCAGAAAACCTATTAATAAATGGATTAGAGATCATCCCTCTACGGATATGATTGGTGATATTGACAAACGCCAAGTGACTAGATCCAAAGTATCTACTAATCAAGAACTTGCTGAAGAAGCAAACGTCATAGAAGTAGAAGCTTTATTCTCTTGCTTTGTTTCAGAAGTTGAACCCAAGACCATAGAAGAAGCTTTAAAGCATTCTGAATAGATCACGGCAATGCAAGAAGAACTGGATCAATTTAAAAGGAACAAAGTCTGGAAACTTGTACCCCTTGCTGAAGGAAAGAAAGCAATTGGTACAAAGTGGGTGTTCAGAAACAAGCTGAGTGAGTCTGGAGAAGTAACAAGGAACAAAGCACGTTTAGTTGCTCAAGGTTACTGTCAGACTGAAGGATTGGACTATGATGAGTCTTATGCTCCAGTTGCAAGATTGGATGCAATTAGGCTTTGCTTGGCCTTTGCTGCTGACAATGACTTCATTGTTTATCAAATGGATGTTAAAAGTGCATTCCTAAATGGTGAACTTGCTGAAGAAGTCTACTTGGAACAACCCCCTGGCTTTGAACTTCCCTCAGAAACCAAGATGGTATACAAGCTTCAGAAAGTTGTATATGGTCTAAAGCAAGAACCAAGAGCTTGGTATGATACTTTAGCTAAGTTCTTGCTGGATAATGGTTTCAAGAAAGGTGACGTTGACAAAACCTTATTTACCATGAACCATGATGGTAAAATACTCTTAGTCCATATTTATGTGGATGACATAATATTTGGATCTAAGGACAAGTAACTTTGTGATGATTTTGCCAAACTCATGACAAACAAGTTTGAAATGAGTATGATGGGTAAATTGAATTATTTCCTAGGATTGCAAGTCAAGGAACTCAAAGATGGAATATTCATAAATCAAGCAAAGTATGCAAAGGAAATGCTCATAAAGTTAAGGATCAAAGAGGAATAAAAACCTGAAAATATCCCTATGAGTGTTGGTACCAAATTGGGCTATACTAAATAAGATAAGAGTGTTGATGAACACAAGTATAGGAAGCTCATTGGTTATTCGTTGTATTTAACAGCAAGTAGACCTGACATTCAGTATGCTGTTTGTGTGTGTGCAAGATTACAATCTGATCCAAGAGAATCACACTACAAAAAGGCACTTAAGATACTGAAATATGTCAAAGGTACAGTCAATGTTGGATTATTGTATCCTAAAGATTCTGGATTGGAATTGGTTGGTTATTCTGATGCTGATCATGGAGGATCAACTCTTGATAGAAAAAGTACTTCTGGAACTTGTCAGTTTCTAGGTACTAGATTAATTTCATGGTTCAGCAAGAAGCAAACCTGTGTTGCCAATTCATCTACCGAATATGAATACATTGCGGCTGGTTGTTGCACAGCTGAAATCCTATGGATTCAACAACAATTCAGAGATTATGGTATTTCTGCAAAGAAAACACCAATCTTTTGTGATAATAGAAGTGCTATTGCTATCACGCAAAATCCTAAGTTCCACTCAAGGACAAAGCACATTGGTATTAGACATCATTCCATTAGAGATCATGTGGAAAAAGGAGACATTGAGGTTGTGAAAGTAGGTACTGATGATCAACTTGCTGACATGTTTACCAAGCCCCTACCAGATAATAGGTTCGCAATGCTAAGGTATAACCTTGGATTGATTGAACTACCTCAATAGTAAGGGATACATTTGGTAGATTGCTGAAACAGGCATTCAGCAAGCCAAAGTATGCTTACATGTACTCTTTATATAGTTCCTTCCACTGATTTCTTATAAAAAGAAATGATAGTACACTACATGATTGCTGAAACAGGCATTCAGCAAGTAATTCCTTCAAACCAGGTATTTGTTAGGAAACTTGTTCACTTCCTGAGACGGGTACTCAGTAAAGAACAACTTTAAAGATTGTTGAAACTGGCATTCAGACAATCAAAGATACTGAAACAGGTATTCAAGTATCAAAAAGAAAAATCTGAGACGGGAACTCAGCAAAGAGCAAGAATACTTCTCAGATTTTACCTAAGGATATCTCAATATAAAAAGATTTTGCTGAGACGGGAACTCAGAAATGTCTTTGAAAAGAAATATGAGATGTTTGATTAAGGGGGAATTTTCAGCAAATACAAGGCTTGTTACCTGAAAAGGTAAGTGCCAAAGTCAAATTGAATAAAATCGCTGAAAAGGTTCTTATTTACTTCAGCAAGCAATTAGCGTTGGAGTAAAAGAGATCAAATCCCGTGAATCAAGGTAAAATCAATTTGTGACGTTAATTGTGGCACAGATAAACTCGCTGTTAATCATGACATGAAATACAATCATGGGCATTGATTTTAAAGCAGTTTTTGATCCAACGGTTGATATTACAAAGAGAAAGTATGCGTTGACGGTTTTTGTCAGTGGTCCACTATGCATTTAAAGCAAAGGCTCCACTAACACAAATGAATCTCTTTTTTACCCTTGTTGAGAACTCAAAACCATTGAACTTCTCACACAACAGAGACACTATATAAATGAAGAGTTAGAGAAAGACAGAATTCTTTAACTCATATTTCCTTTCTCTGCAAATTTTCTATCCTGTGTTCTGAATTCACTGTACCTCCGGTCAGAAAGAAAAACTCTCTTTATCGTACATTTCTTAAAACCCTCCTACTATATAAGAGATGGCTCCCAAAAGACAAACATCTAAGACCTCTAAGTCACCAAAAGGCTGACAGTGCTGGAAAAAGCACTACTCCGGTTGAAAATCCGGCAAACACAGTGAAAATTATGTTGAAAAACGACCGAATAACCGAAAGACCCATGCCGCCTGCATATCTCGACACTGCAAAGTGTGAGCAGATGATGCAGTGGGGCGGATTTTCCAAAGAGAATTATATCCGATACTTCTATGAACAAGATTTGGACGAAGAAAACGAAGAGGCGTTGAACTTGATTAATCAACAAGGCCTTCTTTTCTTCATTACTGCTCGCACTAAGAAAGTGAGCATGTTGGACACAATGGAATTCTACAACAATGCAGAAATCCAAACCCTTACTGACGGACAAGGAGTCACTGAAAAAGTGATTTCTACCTCAGTTCAAGGTGTGCAAATCATCCTGAAATGGATTGATTTAGCAAACATCTTTCAGATTCCAACTGCTGGAACTGGAGATGACATCACTTCCACTGATGAAGAAATTGAAGCTTTCTACAGTGATGTCAGAAACAAAAGAATGAAGAAAGGCAAGATTGCTCCCGTGACTTGGACAAAGCACGTAAAGAGGAAGCATCTCTGTCATTCGCTTGGTCTGGTAGCTCTGCTACTAATCAAAATCTTAGACTCCCAAGTTGGAGGAATTGACCAAGTTGACTTGAGAAGGTGGCCATTGCGGATGCATATCCATGAGAATAAAACTGAGCTCAACTGGGCTAAGTACATTTTCAACAGACTTGTTGATTGTGTTACTAAATTCAAGGTAAAGGTTGAAGACAACACAGTCTCACCTACCTTTCGAGTGATGTATGGATTGAAAATATGCTACATCCTTGAACACTTCAGGATTCAGCTAAGAAACCCATTGCCGATTAAGAAATCAGTATGCAATGTGGGAAGAGCCTTCTACAAGCAGAATGGACCTAAGCTTGCTGACAAGAATTCAAAGAAGACTGATGGACGCGCGGATGTCGTGTTCCAACGCGAATATCAAATAAATTTGTTATTTAGCCAAAGGCAATTCACAACTACAACGAAAACCGTAGTGTAGCGGTAGAATAACCTCGAGTGTCGATCTCTAAGGACTATAACTAGCTTTATCTAATCTAATTTAGAATATAAAAACAGCAGACGATATAGCAAAGGTTTTTCTTAACAGATAATGGAGATTGGTGATAGTATGGTTCTTCAAAGCATAACGGGTTAATAATCATGCATAAATTCCTCGGTTTTGCATGGAGATCTTTGATCAATTAATTGTCCTGTTGTAATTATCAAACACTACGAAGATATAGATTTGGATAGGTTAAAGACTATTAAATTGTCCAATTGTGTTCCGTAATTATTCAACACTACGAAGATATAGATTTTGATAGGTCAAAGACTATTAAATTGTCCAATTGTGCGCAATAATTAATCAACAATACGAAGATAGAGATTTTGATGATCAAAGAAATAAAGCAATAACACGGAGTATAATGCGCGATATAGCCATTAGCATAATTATCAACCCTTCGCTAAGAATTCACATACTATCACCAACGAGAAGTTTAGCTACTCATAGTTGTCATGCAATCAACATAAATCATAGAAGAAAACATGTTGAAAGATATATAAAAATAAGTAGAAAAACTGTAAGATACAATGTTGCCGAAGGTTGTCAGTCTCCGAAGAATCGCGATCTTACAAGCTCCAATCTGCTATGAAAAAGTATCTCCTAAGCTATGAACCCCCAGAACAGGCTCTGGGAAGTTCCTACCTAAAACTACAGAGAAAGGTGAGAGAATAGGTCTGGAAAAGTATGAAAATCGGAGAAAAACTGAGCAACTATATATAGTGTTCGAATTAGTGTGGGGCGAAGGGCCCCACACACCGGGCGAGTCGCCTGGTGTGGGGCGATTCGGCCCACATCCCGGGCGATTCGTCCGGGAGAAAAACTCGGGATTTTGCGCGTTTTCGACGCGTTTTTGGATTTCTTTCCCTTTTCGGACTCGGTTTCTGACTTCTAGTGGCCTTCTAACCTCCAGATTCGACCCCTAGACTTCAAATCCTATCCGGAAACCTTCAGATACTCCAATTAGTCTTCTGGAACACCAATTCCTTGTCTATTTCAATGTAATTGCCCGTAAAACCTCGTTTTTCAACCAAAACCTGTAAAATAAAAACTAAAGGGAAACGTGACACTATTCTAATAAAATGCACTAAAATATAGCTAAATTAACATAGAGGATAGCTAAAATAGGTGAAAGAGACTCAAATGAAAGTGTAAAATACACATTCATCAAACTCCCCAAACCGAACCTTTGCTTGTTCTCAAGCAACTAAGCTAGACTCTAATGCAAAAAACAATGCAACACATAATATGGAGTCGCATGCCTAATAAAATGAACTAATCTACTGAATCTATCAAATAACATATGAACAAAAACCATATAAATCAAAACATGAATATAGGTTGAAGAATGCCTCGATTGACTCATACACATCCACATAAGCACTTATGTCAAGACAAGATAGTCTTTCGTAACATTCTCTACCTGGACCTAGTCAGTGACGACGTAATGAAACATGTCAAGATACGAATGGTTACGAACAGATGACACTCAAAAACAAAAGAAAAGATAGAAAATTACAACACGATTACGAACATTACAAGAATTGGAAAATGAGACACAACACTTTGCTAAACTGCTATTTGGCTTTCCTTTTTTGGACCCTTCTTTGCTTTTTTGGGGTCTTTTTTTCTTTTTTTTTTCTTTCGAGTTTCTTTTTTTTCTTTTTTCCTGGAATTTTTCTTTCTTTTTTTTTTTCAATTTTTTTTTTAGCCAGCAGTAGCATAACGAAAAAGAAACAAAATGACTCACACGACTTCCCCAAACCTATTCGAAAGAATAGGTTGGAGTACAAAATTTACGGAAAAGGAAAAACAAACTCACAACACAGAAATGAAAAACGAAAGACAAGTCTAAGGATAGTGTAACCCCCTCCCCAAACCTATTCGAAAGAATAGGTTAAATAAAGGATCACACAACCTCACACTACCTCCTTCCTAGGCATTTAGCAATCTCAAAGCATGGTGATGACTTGTTGCCTCTTAGGTACATAATTACTCGGGAAAACAACCATAAGACCCTAACATGCATCATCCTATTATAAAGGCCTTCGTGAACCGCAGTAGAGAAAACACCACTAAGTGATGTCGAGACTACCAAGCTTAACTAAGTGCAATACATAAATGTGACAAGCCAAGCGAGAAAAACCTCAAACAAATTCATAGAGATGAAGCATATGATTAATGGCATAGTTAGTTGATCTACCCAATAAAAAAGTTCAAAAAATTCGGCAATAAACTCCATATAGAACATGCAAGACTATCCTAGGATGAATGCATTGAATGCAACCTAAAAAACTAAAAAAGCGGTAAACGCGCAAATGCAATTAAAAAACAAGATACCATACTCAACATCACAAAGCCAAACAATACTTAACATCATGGTTCACATCCCATCCCCCTCATGAAACTTAAGCTAGTCCCTAGCAAAAGAGAATGAGTAAATAAAAAGTGATACTAGATGTTACCGAACGGTTTGGCCTCAGTCGGCTGAGTATTCAAGAATGGACTCAAGAGTACCTCCCCACGGTGGCCGCCATTCTCTTGGTCCGATGTAGCAAAGAGACCTAGGAAGCTTCAAAGATCTCACCATGGTGAATGGACTGGTTTGCTTTGCAGGCATATCCAATAAGGACTTCATCAATAGGAGGACATTCACTTTGACTTCATCGAGGTGCCTGTTTAATGGTGGCTCCTGTGTATCTTGCTTGTCAAGCTTTCCACCTCGGAGGAGTAGATTCACCTCTTTGTACTTAAGAACCTCAGTAGTAACGAAAGGAAGTGGCTGTGGATTGATACGAATGTCTGCGAGTAAAGAAACAGGGGAGCTGGGGTCATCCAGCTCACTGGTCACGGGAGGCGGTTCTCCCCCCATGCTGGGCGACTCGCCCCCCACCTCCCGGGGGGCGTCGCCTTCCAATCCTTTCTCCTCTTCAAGTTCTCGAACCTCTTCTACTTCAGCACAATTCAACAAGCTGAATTCTTCCGTAAGATGCTCAGTTACTTCAACTTCTTCAACAACTTTTGTTATACGAAGGTCATCTTCAACTTGCTCGGCATGTGCAATTTCATCTTCCTCACTGATTTCTTCGGCTTCAAAATACTCCTCGGATGAGCTTCCTGCTTCACCTCGATCTACTTCCTTTGCGATGATGTGAATTGGTATGACCTCATCGGATTGTGTTGAACCTCTGGCGTACTTACGGAGGACTTCTTCTGCCTCGTCGACCGTACATTCTCCCAGACCGCTGCTCAACCGATCCACTCTAAGTCGTTCCTCTTCACGAAGTCCACCAACGAAGCACCAAATCAACTCCCCATCTTCGAAACGGTGATGGGGGCACTCACGTTTATACATCTCAAAACGTTCGTAGACGTCACAAAACTGCTCATACTCTCCTTGCTCGAAATATTGGATCCTATCACGTAAGGCAATCGTCTCATGATAAGGCATGAACCGCGCCAAGAACTCCTCTACTACTTGGCCCCAAGTTTTCAGCGATCCTGGTTCTAACCTTGCAATCCAACACCTCGGCTCATACCCAAGAACAAAAGAAAATATTTTCCAGCACAATTGGTCCTTAGTAAACCCTTCTGCTGGAATTCTTTCTATTTCCTCCTCATAGGATCGAATGAAACTCCATGGGTCCATTCCTACTCCATCTTCGTACCTTGGTAAGTACCTCACCATGGACTCCGTCACCTCATACCTCCTTAAATCGTCTTCCAGGTATATGGATGATCCTCTCCTCACCTGCGAGAATTGGGGTGTCATGCGAGCGCGCATGGACATCATACCTGTATGTCTGTAGTAAGAGTAACTCAAAACTAAAAATTAGTTCTATTAGCGTAATCAAACACAATATAACCAAAAATTTCGAGAGCACAAACACGCAAGGTAACCAAGATCAGATTAGATGAATTTACTGAAGAAGATAGGAGGAAAGAAATAGGGCAAGAAAGTGAAATTTCTGAGAGACAATCCAAGAGCTGTTCTGGGAATTGAATGCTGAAAATATAAACAAATTAAACAGAAAAAAGGAGTATTGCTGAAAAAAGGTTTTTCTTAACAGATAATGGAGATTGGTTATAGTATGGTCCTTCAAAGCATAACGGGTTAATAATCATGCATAAATTCCTCGGTTTTGCATGGAGATCTTTGATCAATTAATTGTCCTATTGTAATTATCAAACACTACGAAGATATAGATTTGGATAGGTCAAAGACTATTAAATTGTCCAATTGTGTTCCGTAATTATTCAACACTACGAAGATATAGATTTTGACAGGTCAAAGACTATTAAATTGTCCAATCGTGCGCAATATTTAATCAACAATACGAAGGTAGAGATTTTGATGATCAAAGAAATAAAGCAATAACACGGAGTATAATGCGCGATATAGCCATTAGCATAATTATCAACCCTTCGCTAAGAATTCACATACTATCACCAACGAGAAGTTTAGCTACTCATAGTTGTCATGCAATCAACAGAAATCATAGAAGAAAACATGTTGAAAGATATATAAATATAAGTAGAAAAACTGTAAGATACAATCTTACCGAAGGTTGTCAGTCTCTGAAGAATCGCGATCTTACAAGCTCCAATCTGTTATGAAAAAGTATCTCCTAAGCTATGAACCCCCAGAACAGGCTCTGGGAAGTTCCTACCTAAAACTACAGAGAAAGGTGAGAGAATAGGTCTGGAAAAGTATGAAAATCGGAGAAAAACTGAGCAACTATATATAGTGTTCGATATTAGTGTGGGGCGAAGGGCCCCACACACCGGGCGAGTCGCCTGGTGTGGGGCGATTCGCCCCACATCCCGGGCGATTCGCCCGGGAGAAAAACTCGGGATTTTACGCGTTTTCGACGCGTTTTTGGATTTCTTCCCCTTTTCGGACTCGGTTTCTGACTTCTAGTGGCCTTCTAACCTCCAGATTCGACCCCTAGACTTCAAATCCTATCCGGAAACCTTCAGATACTCCAATTAGGCTTCTGGAACACCAATTCCTTGTCTACTTCAATGTAATTGCCCGGAAAACCTCGTTTTTCAACCAAAACCTGTAAAATAAAAACTAAAGGGAAATATGACACTATTCTAATAAAATGCACTAAAATATAGCTAAATTAACATAGAGGATAGCTAAAATAGGTGAAAAAGACTCAAATGAAAGTGTAAAATACACATTCATCAAAGACAACAACTGCAAATGTTGTAAATGTTGGTCAGCAAGATAGGTATCCAACAGCTGCAAATGTTGTTGGGACTGATAATCACTCCATGAATGCAACAACTGCAGATGTTGATCAGCAAGGTAAGAATATAACAATTGCAAATGTTGCTGAGAATGCAACAGCTGCAAATGTTGCTGTTGAAGCCACTGCGGTTGCTGAAACTAATTCACCCAGTGAGAAATCTAAGAAGAAAAAGAGGAAAGCTGATGATGGCACTCAAAATGCAGCGTCATCAGCTGATCCTATTCCTAAGAAGAAACGGACAAAGACTTACCCAAGAAAGAAAACAACGGCACGTAAGTCTGTTCCAATTGTCCATGACTTATCAGATGATGCTCCAGTGGTTGCTGAAACGCAAGCCACTGCAGTAGATGTTGTTGAAGTGTTTGTAGAAGCCTTCAGAAATGTTGAAGTGTTTGCAGAAGCCTTAAATAATCAACCTAACGTTGATCCATCTGCTGATGCAAGACCACATGGCAGTGGAAATGAAATTCCTGCCCAAGTCCCCGATATCTACATTGTAGATAATCTTGATGACAACACTCTGGAACCAGCAAGTGATATTGCTGTAGACTTGAGAAGAGCTGCACTTGCTAACAATGCTGCTGAAGAGATAGTTGCTAAACAAGCAACTAATCCGGTCCCAGAAATTGCTGAAGCTGCAATTGCTGAAGAACCACTTGCTGAGACTGCAATGGTTCAAGTCCCAGAGGTTGCTGAAACACAACAAGAGACAGTATTTGACGACGCATCTCAAGATGCTGAGAATATTAGACCTAGTTCACCTTTGACCTCTATTGACAAAGTTCAACTGTTGCTGACTGACCTAAGCCAGCAAATGGACTTGGAGATTGAAGACAACTCCAACACGTCAGTAGACATGTTCATGACAAGCAGTGAACTTAAAGGTCAAGATGTCTCTGCTCAACTTGTCATTTCAGAGACAAGGGAGATTGCTGAATCTGCACAGCCTTCTCAACTAGAGCAAGAAAAGAAGTCTACTGAAGAACAAGTCCCAGATCATGAAGCTGCTATCATTAGGACTGAGTCACCACATGCCCTTCTTTAGCATGTAGTTAACTCAGATATAAGCAAAACTTCACTATCTGAAACTTTATATTTTGCTGATATAATTATTTCTTTACAGACTTCTCAAGATACAAGTCAGAAGATTGTTGAAACTTCTGCACCAGAATCAACAACTCCTGTTCAGCAAGTAGATGAAAGTTTTGGTAAATCTACTAAGTTTGAAAACTTAGTACTTGTATCTAATATAAATTTATTTCAGGATGAACAATTCAAGGATGCTGCCCAAGCTCCTGAAACAATGGAAATAGTACCAGCACAACTTGATGTGCCACATGAGCTTGCTGAATATCAGTAGGTAAATCATGTTACAGTTTTAGACTCTAAAACTATTTTCCAAAAACCTTCCTGAACTTAACTTTATTCTCTTCAGGCTCAAAAGGAGACCACTGAAGTGGTTCACATCACTGAAAATCTTGGAGTTAGTTCAGAAGAACTCTACTCAAACTTCAAAAAGAATACCTTGACCAGAGTTGCTAAGTCTGTCAGCAACTGGCAACGGTATAGAAGGATGAATTTCTCTGATCTTCACCTTCATCTGTCCAATGAGAAAAAGAGAATCTCTTTACTGAGACTCGAGACATTTGTACACTCAATACTTCCAGAAGAGCTTACATATTCTCAGCTAATGAGCTCAAATCTGATTGCTCTAATCATAGAAAATATGAAAGTGAAATTCAAGAGTGCCTCTCTAGCTGAACAAGCTGTGATGCTCAAAGGTTCCTTTGTACCCGTGGTGGCTGATCCCCACAAAATCAATGAAGAAGAGGAAGTTACGAGTGCTGCTATGTACAAACATCTCGAGTTAGTCATACTAACGGACGATGATGAAGAATAAGAGGATGAAAATATCCCAAAGGATACCAGTGATGATGATGAAGGAAAGGGTTCTAAGGACAGCAAGGACGATGATGATGATAATCAAGGTCCTAGTCCTGATGCTGGTGGAATAAAACTAACAGTTGCTGAGACTGAATTTCAAAACACTGAGAATCAGCAAACTGACCGAACTCCCAGTCAGCACCAAGAATCTACTCCCGCTCCTGCTGAGACAAGTACTCAAGCAACTGAACAAGTTGCTGAAACTGAAGAAGAGTACGCCAGAAAGCGTGCTGAAATGCACATAGGAAAAGCTAAGCTTTCTGATGCCGAGTTAGCATTGCTCGAAGCCAAGGTCACTGATCCAAACCTTGAAGATGAAGAAATGGATGAAGATTATCAAAGATCTCTTCAAAACAGTCTACAGATTCATGCTAGACATACACATAATCTAGACATTGCTCAATCTTCAGGAGTGAACAACACGAAAGTCTCCTCCCTTCCACTTACTACTGGTGAAACTCTAGTTGTTGAGTCAAAAGAGTTGTCCTCAGCAACCACTCAACCACAAGTGTTTGAAGCTAAAGATTTGGGAACCAAGGTTGCTGGCCTTGACGAATCTGATGACGAAGAAGATCTCTCTAATTTCTCAGCAAATGAAGAAGAAAGAACAAAGAAAATTCAACCTAAAGAGGTTGCAATTTGTTGGTCCCTTTAAACAACAAGAAAAGACTATGGGGGGGGGGGGGTGAATAGTCTTTTCAAACTTTCGTCGTTTAAAAACTTTCTCATCAAGTGCTTATTACTTTTCAGTAATGAGTTTGCTGTTACTTAACTTTCTCAGCAAGTACTAGTTACTTTTCAGTAACGAGATTTACTGGTACTTTAAAAACAGAGTGCGGAAGTCTTTATACAATAAGTGTTTTTCAGAGAGTGCTAGTTTCAGCAAGTGATCAGAGTGACAGTGTACAAATAGTTAAGCTTGCTGAAAACTAAATGCGGTAAAGTAAATCACACAAATACTTTTTATAGTGGTATCTGAGAGTGGGGTAATCTCTCAACTAATCCACTTTGTCCTTTCTAGGACTAAATCCACTAAGATAAGCTTGAGGTTCCTTACAACACCTATCTATAATGATTCTTCAGAAACAAAAGCACACTTGCTTCGTTTTCAACCTAACTAGAGAACAAAACCTTGTTCTCCACCAAACTTGGGACACTTAATCAGCAAAACTATGCTTGATTAATTCCCCCTGAATTTCACGCCTGAAAAATGGTGCTTATCAGTTAGAGAGGTTTGGGATGAGATGACTTGAGTATAACTTATTCAGCTATAACAAGTTATCTAAAGAAACACAACTTGAAATACTTTTCAGTAAACAAGTTAAGTTGTTTCTGGTGTCAAGACTTATTCTTGTTCGAAAAGAAAGAACACTTAACTAATTTCTTAGCCGTGAATGTTCTACTTCTTCACAAGTAGCTTTTATTCAAGCTTAAGTCTTGGAACCGATCAATAGGCAGTAAAGAGTATGGAAGATTGAGTGTTTAAGCACAAGTGAGAGTTTGATCACGTTGTTGACACACTTCAACTCTTTGCCGGATGACCTCTATTTATAGTGAATCAAGGGAGCCGTTTGAATTTCAAATTCTAAGGCTTTGTTCCTTAAGATGTCTTCATGTTCTTCGCGTGCTTACTTTGCATTTAATGTTCATTTGAATGGACTTCAAATGTGAACGTTGAAGCCAAAATGCAAGTACTTTCAGCAAGGAGGTCACATATGTATTTCAGCAAGAAGTCAGTCTCAGTTTCAGCAAGCACAACCTACTCTGTCATAAAGATTTTCACTTATGCGAGTTGTTGCTGAAATTTCCACTTTCTGAGCAACATGTGCCTTTGTAGATACCATCTTCAGAAATCTTCTTAAGTCTTCAGTCTTCGAATTTTCAAGATTCTGAACGGTTCTAGTGCTTCAATAGTTCATTTGTAAAAACAAAGTACATCATCAGCAAAACTAAAGCACCTAACTAGTACCTACACTAAGTCTTCAGCAAACGTTCCTCTTTTACAATGTCCTTAAAATTCTAAATTCCTATGGACCTTAAGAGTACTAGTTACTGGACTTTCCTTAATTTAGCATGGTCAATTGCTCATCAAAATTTACAAGTTTCCTAACAAATATCCCCCTTTTTGATGTTAACAATCCATGGCTAAATTAATTGTTACCCTTTTAGAGGTTTCTGATGTTGAATAAATCAGTTGAATAATGCAAGCATACTTGAATAATAAAACAGTAAGCAAGAGTAGTTTGCATAATCAAAAACCAATAAGAGTCAAAAGCTTATTGCTGATAGTTATCTTTCAGTAAGTTCACAAGAAAGATCAGAGATAACTACAAAATCAGCAAACGAAGCAAACAAAGTTTGTTACAAGGGACTTAAGATATTCTAGCAGAAGATTTCCTCAGAATCTCCCTTACACTCTTCTCAGCAAGAGCAGAGAATTCAACACAGTCCTTCTCGTAATCTTCAAGTAGCTTACGGACTTCAAGTTGAATAATTCTTGCATTCTTGCAGGCAGTATAATGATGGTTTTCACCATTCATTTCTTTGTAGTGAAGTACCCACAAGTGCATGCCCCAATTGCTAGCATGGAGAAGTTGAGTATCTGAAATTCCCTTGTTGGCATGAATCTTTCTTAACCAGAGAAGATCTTCTTCTTGATCCTTGGCAGTGAGATAAAAATACTCATAAGGAATCAAGCCATATTTCTTCTTGGACATCTTGGTTAAAGGATCACTGTAGTAAGTAACATCTATCGGTTTAATTAAATCGGGCTCTTGTTTTATATTCTTGCCGATAAAAGTTCTTCTTACTAAGATTTCCAAGTTCAGCCATTTTGCAGCAATGTTTCTTGGGTAGGGAGGAGGATCCCTTTCTTTTCTTTTCACTTTCAATTCAATCCAAGTGTACATTTGATTAAGTACAACAGTTGGAAAGAAGTCATTGGCCAAAGGATCTTCCAGCTTTATGATCCAGCAACCATGTAGGTTTCTGATCACATTCTGAGTTGTTTCCTCATTGCTGGTCTTTGTATATTCAATGCCAGTGCCAATGGCAATGCTGGAAAGCCTCTTTTCTTCCTGTCTTTGCCTTCTTCTTCTTGACTTAGAATTTTATTGATCTCTTGCTGAAGATCTTGAGTCAGAAGAGAAGTGTTTAGATTGGCCAGAAGGAGTTAAGGCTGAAATAGGTCTAGCTCTTATTGCTTGAGCTATTGTTTGGTCATCACCATCATCATCATCATCTTCATTCAGATTTTGATGACTCTCAGTGTGACAGTATTCTTGAGTTTCAGCAAATGTTCTTCTCCTTTTTGGATTTGCTGAACTTCTCTCAGAATTTGTTTTCAGCAAGAGGTTCTGTGGGAGGTGGATCAGGCAGTATCGATGACGCTTCAGCAGAGGGTTTCTTTGATCTTGAAGATTTTCTTTGTTTATCTTCCCCCTTAGACATGGATTGCATCATCGGTTGGATGTGTAGAGAGAAAAGCTCATTGCAATTTTCAGCAAGAGTACTTAGGCTGTTGTATTTGAGAATTATGCCTTGCTAATCAGCAGTTAGCTTGGACAGTTCTTCTTTAATACAAGTCAAGTTCTCCTCATGTCTGATGATGTCGTTTTTCACCAATTAAATTTGTTTAAAAGCCTAAGAACACTTATCACTACACAAACTAGAGTGCAATGGCAAGTTGTCCCCGAGTGTCATTCTCTCGGGACCTAACGTGGCTTTGCTTGAGGTTTTTGCTAGTAATTTCAGTCAACGAGTTCAAATGTTTATAGAATCGTTTTTCTTTGAACAAAGCAACGAGAAATCAGATTGCTGTAATCAAGTTTGGGAAACGGTTGGTGGTAGAAATCGAATACACATGCATGGGTTACGAATATGCTCACAAGTTCAGTGCGTAAAACCTTCGATCAAGTCTGCTAAGCAACTCGTCTAGGTAACTTTCAAGACACACGTCATAAAAGACCACTATCAATACTTTAGAGGTGCTTGTCACTAACACCATTTATCTAGCATGCTGCAAATCTCTAACATACAATCCTATAGCTTTCATTGACCAAGAGTTTGTCACTATACTCAATTCGAATATATTTTATAGGCAACTAAGAATCATATGAAGGAATTTGCAGCAAGATTGAATCACAATCTCATGTAAGCATAAACATAACCCATAGCATGCATATTCTACATTCTACCACCAACACAAAAGATTTAGCTACTCATATTCATCAACATAGACATCAATTCATATGAATAATAATCAGAATACATCATATCAAACTACAAGACAAGAGAGTGATACAAGTTACCACAAAAGCTGTCACTAATCGGTGGAAAGCAAAGAAAACCTCTCCGTAGATGATTACAAAGGATGAATTCCAATCAAAATCTTGAATCCCAAGCTAAAATACAATGTAATCTGAGTTTTCTCTGAGTTTTGGGGCTTAGGAGCTCTCCAAAACGAAGCTACAGTTCCCCAGATATTCAAAAAATGACCAAAGATCAGATCTAAGAAGGAAAATCCGAAAACGTAACCGCTGCCAAGCGGACCGCTTGGAGAAGCCAAGCGGAGCGCTTGGCAAGCGAAGCGCTTTGGCACTCCAAGCGCTTCGCTTGGCTTCTGTGCCAAAGCTCCTGGAAAATGAAGTGGAGCGCTTCACTATTCCAGGCGCTTAGTTTGGCTCCTGGGCAGATTTTTGTCTTCAAACTCAATCTTTTTGCCCTCGCATGGCCCTCGGGTGCCTTGGACTCATCCTTCTCGATGCTTATTGATGCTCAAACACTTACGAACAAGCCACGGAGATTGGGGAACTTCAACGGGGCCATCTTTTCCATCAAAAAGGCTCGTTTTTAGCTCCAAAAATGTCGTTTCGTACGTAAGTGCCTGAAAATGCAGAAAACACAAAACGTGTCACTATTCTACAAAACTAACCAAAAAACAAGGCTAGAAGATAGCAAAAGAAGGTAAAAAAGACAAGATGAACGCGTCAAAAATACGTTCATCAAACTCCCCAAACCAAACCTTTGCTTGTCCTCAAGCAACGAACTATCCTAAATGCAACACAAAAGGAGTCTCATGCCAAGTAAAGTGAACTAATCTATTGAATCTACCAAATGCTTATGAACAAAACCAAATGAGCATGACATGCAAGAAGGTTGAAGAATGCCTCGATTGCGAATATACACATTCTCATGTGCACTTGGTTAAACCAAGGAGTCTCTCGTAACATCTTCTACCTGGACCTGGTCAGTGACGACACAATGATGCATGTTATCATACTACAATTGCCCCGTGCCTATGAAACCGAGGGCTTACTACTGTTCACCAAGTGAAAGTTTTCCTCAAGAGAGGGCGAACCAATACTGGCTCTCATCAAACGAAGGAGGGTTCCCTTAGAAAGATAACACTCCCCTATTCTACCCAGACTCTCAAGAATGAGCCTCTTTCAACCACTTCTTGAATAGCAAGACGAGGGTGGTCAAGAACAGGCCTTGGACAAAGGCGACACGAAACGAAAGATAGAATTTACAACTCGACACTTCACAAGGACAAAATATTTACATGACACTTGACACTTTACTAGACTGCTTTTGGCTTGCAACGACCCTTCTTTTGCTTTTGGGTCTTATTCTTTATTTTCTTTCTTCTCTTTTTTTTTTTTTTTTTATTTATTTATTTTCTCTTTACCTTTCCTCTTTTTTCTTCTTTTCTTTTTCTCCTTTTTTTTTTTCTTTTATATAGGGGCAAGCAGCAGTACTAAGTGTCAAAAACACCTCCCCAAACCTATTCGTGAGAATAGGTTTGAGCACAAAGACGAAAAAGAAAAAGGAAAGACTCTCTTACAAAGACACCTCCCCAAACCTATTCGAAAGAATAGGTTGGGACACAAAACAAAAAGAAAAAGAAAAAGGGAAACTTTACAACGACTCAAAGACGAAAGACAAGATCAACGAAGCAACCCCCTCCCCAAACCTATTCGATAGAATAGGTTTAATACAAGGAATCGCACACCTCACACTACCTCCTTCCTAGGCATTTGGCAATCTCTAATCGAGGTGAAGAACTTGTCGCCTCTTACGTACATAATTACACGGGTTACAACCATAGACTCTAACATGCATCATTTAATAAGGTCATCATGAACCGCAGCAGAAGAAACACCACTCAAGGTGATGTCGAGACTACTAAGCTTAACTAGTGCACATGCGAATGTGACAAAACAAGCGAGACAAGCCTCAAACTACTTGCAAAGTGATGCAACATATGATCAATGGTCATAAACACTTAGTCTACTCAATAAAAAAGTTCAAAAGACTTGGCAATAAACTCCACACACAACGTGCAACAACTAATCTATGGATGATATGCATGCAAAAATTTGAAAAAACACGACAAATCACATGAACTTGAGTAAAATCAGGCATGTACGAACCACACAAGCATATAGTACTGAAAATCCAATACCCCCTCCCCAAACCTAAACTTTTGCTCGTCCTCGAGCAAAGAAAAGTTGAATGAAAAGGAAAATTTGGATTGAAAGTACACTTCCCTGAGATAAAGGTTCGTGTCCAATCTCCTATATATGAGTAGTACCTGAAAGGACTCAAGAAACAAGTGAAAACGGGTGCGCAAAGGTGAGAAGAATGGAAAAAAACGAGGAAAATCTGGGTACAGGGTCCAGGCGGACCGCTTGGCGGGAGCCAAGCGGTCCGCTTGTCAAGCGGAGCGCTTGGGAGGCTCCAGGCGCTCCGCTTGAAATTCCAGTAAGAATGAAATTCTTACAGGAATTCCAAGCGGACCGCTTGGGCTTTCCAAGCGTTTCGCTTGGCCCTGTTTCCAGATTTTCGATGTTTTTTCCTATCTTAATCACCTAAGGCACCAAGACAAACACTAGACTAACGAAGCACGACAAAAGGCACACATGCCACAACTACAAAACCAAACTAAATGCAAAACACTTACCACCTCGGGTTGCCTCCTGAGAAGCGCCTTTGTTTACACGTCGTTGGCTCGACTCTTCAAGGCTCAATTGGGGTTGAATTCATATTGGGTAATAGACTTCCCCATCAATGCCCTCTTTAATCGGTGAAATCCCTGCACATTTGAACGAAGGAATAGAGGACCAAAGTATCCTATAAGTTTGTTAGGGCAAGTCTTCTCAACACATGAATTAACAATGGCTCGCAACATGTGTCGCTTGCCATCTACCTCAAAACTACATGTACGACGGTACATGTCAATCACCATGTGCACCTTATTGATGAAGGCTCTTCCCAACAGGACCACATCCTTAAGATTGGCTTCCGAAGTTGGCATACCTATGAAGCTCGTCTTCACCTCAACACCGACAACTCTAATAACCAAGTCTTCGAGAACTCCCAAAGGTCTCCTCATAGACCCATCAGCAAGTTGAACCATAGCTTTCATAGGCTTCAAACCAGTCAGCCGGGACTCTTCATACACATTCATCGGCAAGACATTGACTCCAGCTCCTGTGTCCAATGTAGCCAATATACCATCCTTCGTGCCAAGACCGATTTCCACATCGAAGCTCTCAAGTGCGGGTACTTGCACCATCTCATCCTCAGACGATGAGCTTTCTTCTTCAATATGTGAAGCTTCTTCCTCAACCATAGAGGGCTTAGGCTCCTCGTTAGCAACGCAAGGCTCAGAGATTTTCTTGCTACTTGGAACCTCTACTCGTGCTCCTTCTCTTGTGACCGTGATCTCAACTGGAATATTAGTCACCACCGTGATGGCCATAGCTCTCTCGGTATTACCCAAAAGCTTCTCTTGCTCAGGACTAGCTCCTCTATCAATGAGCTCTTGCAACTTCTTGTTAAGAGAAGAAGTACTAGCCTCCAAGTTCTCAAACCGCTTCTCGTTCATAGCCTGATTCTTGTAATAAGATTCCATAAACTTGTCGGTCTTTTCTACCAAGCTTTGCACCATGGCAACCAAAGAGGATGGAGCATATCCGGGTACCCCATAGTTTACCTCAACATGTTGACGTTGACTGGTGAATCCTTGCTCATAGTCATCACCACGACCCACTTTCTCTTCAAAAGCCGCTATGGGTTCTTCTCTAGGTTCTTTTGAATGAATCTTGGCTCTTATATTCCGGTTCTGAGAATTCCGGTACATTATATCCAACTTAGCTTGAGCTTGACTCGGAAACAACTCTCCCATGCTTCCTCCACAAATGCTATCCACTTGTGCTTGAACACTAGGATGCAAACCATTATAGAAGAATTGGATGAGCTGACCTCCATCGAAGCCGTGATGTGGGCACCGATATTGCAACCCCTTAAACCGATCATAAGCCTCATGGAAAGCTTCATCATACTTCTGCTCAAAAGTGTTGATTTGTCTCTTCATAACCATAGTCTTGGAAGCGGGATAATACCGATCCATAAATTTTTCAAACACTTGAGCCCATGTGGTCAAAGATCCAACTTCTAAGGTTCTCAACCAAGCCTTCGCTCTATCCCCAACTCCCATAGCGAAAACCTTCATCCGCAAATCATCATCAGTAATTCCATCCGGTCTAGGCAAGTAGAGCACGAAATTCTCTAAGTCATTCACATACCCAATGACGTCCTCATTGTCCACGCCATAGAACTTGGGTAATTGCTGGAACACGTGTCCTTTAAGCTCCAGATTCCTCGTTGCATCATTGAGAACAATAGCTGGACCACTAGGCCCAACCGTAACTTTTGAGAGTAACTTCAGTGGTTGCTCAGCCATCTCGCCTGAAATCTAGTGCAATCAACACAACACTCAGACAAGGATTAGTTCCCGTTAGTGAAACAAAAACCAGAACTCATAGAATTAAGCACAAAGAAATAAGGGGAAAGAAATGGGGTGAGAAAGTGATATTGGCAGAAAAACCAAAACAAAAACACCAACCAAAGGAGTTAAGTCCCCGGCAACAGCGCCAGATTGATGATGTCGTTTTTCACCAATTAAATTTGTTTAAAAGCCTAAGAACACTTATCACTACACAAACTAGAGTGCAATGGGAAGTTGTCCCCGAGTGTCGTTCTCTCGGGACCTAACGTGGCTTTGCTTGAGGTTTTTGCTAGTAATTTCAGTCAACGAGTTCAAATGTTTATAGAATCGTTTTTCTTTGAACAAAGCAACGAGAAATCAGATTGCTGTAATAAAGTTTGGGAAACGGTTGGTGGTAGAAATCGAATACACATGCATGGGTTACGAATATGCTCACAAGTTCAGTGCGTAAAACCTTCGATCAAGTCTGCTAAGCAACTCGTCTAGGTAACTTTCAAGACACATGTCATAAAAGACCACTATCAATACTTTAGAGGTGCTTGTCACTAACACCATTTATCTAGCATGCTGCAAATCTCTAACATACAATCCTATAGCTTTCATTGACCAAGAGTTTGTCACTATACTCAATTCGAATATAATTTATAGGCAACTAAGAATCATATGAAGGAATTTGCAGCAAGATTGAATCACAATCTCATGTAAGCATAAACATAACCCATAGCATGCATATTCTACATTCTACCACCAACACAAAAGATTTATCTACTCATATTCATCAACATAGACATCAATTCATATGAATAATTATCAGAATACATCATATCAAACTACAAGACAAGAGAGTGATACAAGTTACCACCAAAGCTGTCACTAATCGGTGGAAAGCAAAGAAAACCTCTCCGTAGATGATTACAAAGGATGAATTCCAATCAAAATCTTGAATCCCAAGCTAAAATACAATGTAATCTGAGTTTTCTCTGAGTTTTGGGGCTTAGGAGCTCTCCAAAACGAAGCTACAGTTCCCCAGATATTCAAAAAATGACCAAAGATCAGATCTAAGAAGGAAAATCCGAAAACGTAACCGCTGCCAAGCGGACCACTTGGAGAAGCCAAGCGGAGCGCTTGGCAAGCGAAGCGCTTTGGCACTCCAAGCGCTTCGCTTGGCTTCTGTGCCAAAGCTCCTGGAAAATGAAGCGGAGCGCTTCACTATTCCAGGCGCTTAGCTTTGCTCCTGGGCAGATTTTTATCTTCAAACTCAATCTTTTTGCCCTCGCATGGCCCTCGGGTGCCTTGGACTCATCCTTCTCGATGCTTATTGATGCTCAAACACTTACGAACAAGCCACGGAGATTGGGGAACTTCAACGGGGCCATCTTTTCCATAAAAAACGCTCGTTTTTAGCTCCAAAAATGCCGTTTCGTACCTATGTGCCTGAAAATGCAGAAAACACAAAACGTGACACTATTCTACAAAACTAACCAAAAACCAAGGCTAGAAGATAGCAAAAGAAGGTAAAAAAGACAAGATGAACGCGTCAAAAATACGTTCATCAATGTCTGCGCTCATTGTCGACTTTTTCTTCAATGAAAGCCTGAGCCTTTTTCAATGCACTTTTAGCCAGTTTGAGTGCTTGACTGACATCTTCTTCATAGCTTTTGTGATGTAGACTGATATTTTCTGAGCTATGGTCAGAGAAGTAGTGCGTTTCAGCAATGTAGCCAGTATTTTGCCAATGTCAAGCGGACTCTCAGCAAGCAATGCATCATCCTCTTCTTGGCATGCTTTGTGAACATCCATTAGTTCCTTTATTCTAGGAGTAAAATCCTCAACGTTAGGAAACGGCAATAGAGAGGGTGTAAGTGAATGATCTTTGATCTCAGTAGCGCATTGATCATCATTTCTCAACAAGCGACTTCTCTCAGCATCTCCTTCATCAGTTTGGATAGATGGAGGAGGAATTGCAACCTCTGGGGGTTCAATTTTCTTTGTTCTTTCTTCTTCATTTGCTGAGAAATTAGAGAGATCTTCTTCATCATCAGATTCGTCAAGGCCAGCAACCTTGGTTCCCAAATCTTTAGCTTCAGACACTTGTGGTTGAGTGGTTGCTGAGGGCAAGTCTTTTAACTCAACAACTGGAGTTTCACCAGTAGTAAGTGGAAGGGAGAAGACTTCCGTGTTGTTCACTCCTGAAGATTGAGCAATGTCTAGATTCTACGTATGTCTAGCATGAATCTGTAGACTATTTTGAATTGCTCTTTGATAATCTTCATCCATTTATTCATCTTCAAGGTTTGGATCAGTGACCTTGGCTTCGAGTAAACCTAACTCGGCATCAGAAAGCTTAAATTTGCCTAAGTGCATTTCAGCACGCTTTCTGGCGTACTCTTCTTCAGTTTCAGCAACTTGTTCAGTTGCTTGAGTACTTGTCTCAGCAGGAGAAGGAGTGGATTCTTGATTATGACTGTGAGTTCTGCTGATTCTCAGTATTTTGATTTTCAGTCTCAGCAACTGTTAGTTTAAATCCACCAGCATCAGGACTGGGACCTTGATTATCATCATCATCGTCCTTGTTGTCCTTGGAACCTTTTCCTTCATCATCATCACTGGTATCCTTTGGGATATTTTCATCCTCTTCTTCTTCATCATCGTCCGTTAGTATGACTAACTCGAGATGTTTGTACATAGCAGCACTTGTAACTTCCTCTTCTTCATTGATTTTGTGGGGATCAGCCACCACTGGTACAAAGGAACCCTTAAGCATCACAACTTGTTCTGCTGGAGAGGCACTCTTGAATTTTGCTTTCATATTTTCTCTGATTAGAGCAATCAGACTTGAGCTCATTAGCTGAGAATATGTAAGCTCTTCTGCAAGTATTGAGTGTACAAATGTCTCGAGTCTCAATAAAGATATTCTCTTTTTCTCATTGGACAGATGAAGGTGAAGATCAGAGAAATCCATCCTTCTGTACCGTTGCCAGTTGCTGACAGATTTAGCAACTCTGGTCAAGGTATTCTTTTTGAAGTTTGAGTAGAGTTCTTCTGAACTAACTTCAAGATCTTCAGTGATGTGAACCACTTCAGTGGTCTCCTTTTGAGCCTGAAAGAGAATAAAATTAAGTTCAGAAAGGTTTTGGAAAATAGTTTTAGAGTCTAAAACTGTAACATGATTTACCTGCTGATGTTCAGCAAGCTCATGTTGCACACTAAGTTGTGCTGGTACTATTTCCATTGCTTCAGGAGCTTGGGCAGCATCCTTGAATTGTTCATCCTGAAATAACTTTATATTAGATACAAGTACTAAGTTTTCAAACTTAGTAGATTTACCAAAATTTTCATCTACCTGCTGAACAAGAGTTGTGGATTCTGGTGCAGAAGTTTCAGCAATCTTCTTACTTGTATCTTGAGAAGTCTGTAAGGAAACAATTATATCAGCAAAAGATAGAGTTTCAGATAGTCAAGTTTTGCTTATATCTGAGTTAACTACCTGCTGAAGAAGGGCAGGTGGTGACTCAGTCCTAATGATAGCAGCTTCATTATCTGGGACTTGTTCTTCAACAGACTTCTTTTCTTGCTCTAGTTGAAAAGGCTGTGCAGATTCAGCAATCTCCCTTGTCTCTGAAATGACAAGTTGAGCAGAGACATCTTGACCTTTTAGTTCACTACTTGTCATGAACATATCTACTGACTTGTTGGAGTTGTCTTCAATCTCCAAGTCCATTCGCTGGCTTAGGTCAGTCAGCACCAGTTGAACTTTGTCAATAGAGGTCAAAGGTAAACTAGGTCTAATATTCTCAGCATCTTGAGATGCGTCGTCAAATACTGTCTCTTGTTGTGTTTTAGCAACCTCTAGGACTTGAACCATTGCATTCTCAGCAAGTGGTTCTTCAGCAATTGCCAGTACCGGATTAGTTGCTTGTTCAGCAACTATCTCTTCAGCAACATTGTCAGCAAGTGCCGCTCTTCTCAAGTCTGCAGCAATATCACTTGCTGGTTCCAGAGTGTTGTTATCAGGATTTTCTACAATGTAGATATCGGGGACTTGGGCAGGAATTTCATTTCCACTGCCGTGTGGTCTTGTATCAGCAGATGTATCAACGTTGGGTTGATTGTTGAAGGCTTCTGCAAACACTTCAACATTGCTGAATGCTTCTGCAAACACTTCAACAACATCTACTGCAGTGGCTTGCGTTTCAGCAACCACTGTAGCATCATCTGATAAATCATGGACAATTGGAATGGACTTACGTGTCGTTGTTTTCTTTCTTGGGTAAGTCTTTGTCCGTTTCTTCTTGGGAATAGGGTCAGCTGATGACGTTGCAATTTGAGTGTCATCATCAGCTTTCCTCTTTTTCTTCTTAGATTTCTCACTGGGTGCATTTGTTTCAGCAACCGCAGTGGCTTCAGCAGCAACATTTGCAGCTGTTGTACACTTACCTTGTTGATCAACATCTGCAGCTGTTGTATTCATGGACTGATTATCAGTCTCAGCAACATTTGCAGCTGTTGGATACCTATCTTGCTGACCAACATTTACAACATTTGCAGCTGTTGTCTTCTTTGACTTCTTGTCAGCAAGCTTAGGTCCATTCTGCTTGTAGAAGGCTCTTCCCACATTGCATACTAATTTCTTAATCGGCAATGGGTTTCTTAGCTGAATCCTGAAGTGTTCAAGGATGTAGCATATTTTCAATCCATACATTACTGGAAAGGTAGGTGAGACTGTATTGTCTTCAACCTTTACCTTGAACTTAGTAACACAATCAACAAGTGTGTTGAAAATGTACTTAGCCCAGTTGAGCTCAGTTTTATTCTCATGGATATGCATCAGCAATGGCCACCTTCTCAAGCCAACTTGGTCAATTCCTCCAACTTGGGAGTCTAAGACTTTGATAAGTAGCAGAGCTACCAGACCAAGCGAATGGCAGAGATGCTTCCTCTTTACGTGCTTTGATGTCCAAGTAACGGGAGCAATCTCTCCTTTCTTCATCTTTTCGTTTCTGATATCACTATAGAAGGCTTCAATTTCTTCATCAGTGGCAGTGATGTCATCTTCAGTTCCAGTAGTTGGAATCTGAAAGATGTTTGCTAAATCAATCCATTTCAGGATGATTTGCACACCTTGAACTGAGGTAGAAATCACTTTTTCAGTGACTCCTTGTCCGTCAGTAAGGGTTTGGATTTCTGCATTATTGTAGAACTACATTGGGTCCAACATGCTCACTTTCTTAGTGCGAGCAGTAATGAAGAAAAGAAGGCCTTGTTGATTAATCAAGTTCAACGCCTCTTCGTTTTCTTCGTCCAGTTCTTGTTCATAGAAGTATCTAATGTATTTCTCTTTGGCAAATCCGCCCCACTGCATCATCTGCTCACACTTTGCCGTGTCGAGATATGCAGGCGGCATGGGTCTTTTGGTTACTCGGTCATTTTTCAACACAATTTTCACTGTGTTGGTTGGCGGAATTTCAACCGGAGTAGTGCTTTTTCCAGCACTGTCTGCTTTAGATGACTTAGAGGTCTTAGATGATTGTCTCTTAGGAGCCATCTCTTATATAGTAAGGGGTTGTACGAAAAAGAGAGTTTTTCTTTTTGACCGGAGGTACAGTGAATTCAGAGCACATGCTAGAGAATTTGCAGAGAAAGGAAATGTGAGTTAAAGAATTTTGTCTTTCTCTAACTCTTTGTTTATATAGTGTCTCTGTTATGTGAGAAGCTCAATGGTTTTGAGTTCTCAGCAAGGGTAAAACAGAGATTCATCTGTGTTAGTGGAGCCTTTGCATTAAATGTATAGTGGTCCACTAACAAAAATCGTCAGAGCATACTTACTCTTTGTAATATCAACAGTTGGATCAAAAACTGCTTTAAAGTCAATGGCCACGATTGCATTTCATGTCATGATTAACAACGAGTTTATCTGTGCCACGATTAACGTCACACATTGATTTTACCTTGATTCACGGGATTTGATCCTTTTTAATCCAACGCTAATTGCTTGCTGAAGTAAATGAGAATCTTTTTAGTGATTTTAATCAATTTGACTTTGGCACTTACCTTTTTAGGTAACAAGCCTTGTATTTGCTAAAAATTCCCCCTTAATCAAATATCTCTTTTTCTTTGAGTTAAAAGACATTTCTGAGTTCCCGTCTCAGCAAATTCTTTTTATATTGAGATATCCTTAGGTAAAATCGGAGAAGTATTCTTGCTCTTTGTTGAGTTCCCGTCTCTGGTTTTTCTTTTGATACTTGAATACCTGTTTCAGTATCTTTGATTGTCTGAATGCCAGTTTCAGCAATCTTCAAAGTTTTCCTTTGTAGAGTACCAGTCTCAGCAAGTGATCAAGTTTCCTAACAAATACGCAGTTTGAAGGAATTACTTGCTGAATGCATGTTTGAGCAATCATGTAGTGAGCTATCATTTCTTTTTAGAGGAAATCAGTGGAAGGGACTTTATACATGTAAGCATACTTTGGCTTGCTGAATGCCTGTTTCAGCAATCTACCAAATGTATTCCTTACTATTGAGGTAGTTCAATCAATCCAAGGTTATACTAAGCATTGCGAACCTATTATCTGGTAGGGGCTCGGTAAAGATGTCAGCAAGTTGATCATCAGTACCTACTTTCACAACCTCAATGTCTCCTTTTTCCACATGATCTCTAATGAAATGATGTCTGATATCAATGTGCTTTGTCCTTGAGTGGAACATGGGATTTTGCGTGATAGCAATAGCACTTGTATTATCACAAAAGATTGGTGTTTTCTTTGCAGAAATACCATAATCTCTTAATTGTTGCTGAATCCATAGGATTTGAGCTGTGCAACAACCAGCCGCAATGTACTCAGATTCAGTAGATGAATTGGCAACACATGTTTGATTCGTGTTGAACCATGATATTAATCTAGTACCTATAAATTGACAAGTTCCAGAAGTACTTTTTCTATCAAGAGTTGATCCTCCATGATCAGCATCAGAATAACCAACCAATTCCAATCCAGAATCTTTAGGATACCATAATCCAACATTGACTGTACCTTTGACATATTTCAGTATCTTAAGTGCCTTTTTGTAGTGTCATTCTCTTGGATCAGATTGGAATCTTGCACACACACAAACAGCATACTGAATGTCAGGTCTACTTGCTGTTAAATACAGCAAAGAACTAATGAGCTTCCTATACTTGTGTTCATCAGCACTCTTATCTTCTTTAGTATAGCCCAATTTGGTACCAACGCTCATAAACGCTCATAGGGATCTTTTCAGGTTTTTCTTCCTCTTTGATCCTGAACTTTATTAGCATTTCCTTTGCATACTTTGCTTGATTTAGGAATATTCCATCTTTGAGTTGCTTGACTTGCAATCCTAGGAAATAATTCAATTTACCCATCATACTCATTTCAAACTTGTTTGTCATGAGTTTGGCAAAATCATCACAAAGTTGCTTGTCCTTAGATCCAAATATTATGTCATCCACATAAATCTGGACTAAGAGTATTTTACCATCATGGTTCATGGTAAATAAAGTTTTGTCAACTTCACCTTTCTTGAAACCATTGTCCAGCAAGAACTTAGCTAAGGTATCATACCAAGCTCTTGCTTCTTGCTTTAGACCATATACAGCTTTCTGAAGCTTGTATACCATCTTGGTTTCTGAGGGAAGTTCAAAGCCAGGGGGTTGTTCCAAGTAGACTTCTTCAGCCAGTTCATCATTTAGGAATGCACTTTTAACATCCATTTGATAAACAATGAAGTCATTGTGAGCAGCAAAGGCTAAGAAAAGCCTAATTGCATCCAATCTTGCAACTGGAGCATAAGACTCATCATAGTCCAATCCTTCAGTCTGATTGTAACCTTGAGCAACTAAACGTGCTTTGTTCCTTGTTACTTCTCCAGACTCACTCAGCTTGTTTCTGAACACCCACTTTATACCAATTGCTTTCTTTCCTTCAGCAAGGGATACAAGTTTCCAGACTTTGTTCCTTTCACATTGATCCAGTTCTTCTTGCATTGCATTGATCCATTCAGAATGCTTTAAAGCTTCTTCTATGGTCTTGGGTTCAATTTCTGAAACAAAGCAGAGAACAAAGCTTCTACTTCTATGACATTTGCTTCATCAGCAAGTTCTTGAATAGTAGATACTTTGGATCTAGTCACTTGGCGTTTGTCAATATCACCAATCATATCCGTAGAGGGATGATCTCTAATCCATTTATTAACAGGTTTTCTGCTCTTTGGATCTGGATAAGTTTGCTCTTCAGCATTTGACTCTTCAGTATGTACTTGCTCAGTACTACTGGTATTTTGTTGTGTCTCTGCTGAGATTGGTTCATCAGCAACTGCTTGTTCAGCATTGCTGGTTTGAGGTAACTCGTCAGCAGGCATAGGAAGTTGCATAGTTTCACCAACATCTGGAGCAACCGCGTCTTTTGCTAGAAATTCTTTGTCATGAACTATTTTTATCTTGTCATGACTCGGGGGAGGAGAGTCATCATTTAGTTCAATTGATTTGACTTTCCTAGCATCAGATTCAGTTCTTTGCTCGTGTATGAGCAACTTCTTCATACAATCTGATATTTCTTCTTCAGCGGGAACTCCTTTTGACTTTTCATAGAATACAACATGCACTGATTCTTCGATCTTTTGTGCCTTTTTGTTGTAAACTCTATAAGCTTTACTATGCAAGGAGTAACCAAGAAATATCGCTTCGTCTTCCTTTGGTTGGAATGTTCTTAAGTATTCTCTACCATTGTTAAGAACAAAGCATTTGTAACCAAATACTCTTAGATGGGTGATGTTAGGAGGTCTTCCAACGAATAACTCATAGGGAGTTTTGTTGTAATCCTTAGTTATCAAACATCTATTTTTAGTATAGCTGGCGGTATTAATCGATTCAACCCAATAAGCTTCACTTATTTCAGTGTCAGCAAGCATTGTTCTGGCTGCTTCCTTAAGGGTACGATTCTTCCTTTCAGCAACACCATTTTGTTGTGGTGTCCTTACTGAGGATAATTGATGTTGTATGCCTTTGGAAGTGCAATACTCAGTTATGTACTGGTTTACAAACTCAGTACCATGGTCTGTTCTAGTGACTTTTACCTTGTCATTTTTCATGACTTCAAGCTTATTAAGCAAGTTAGGTATTTCAGTCCTTGTTTCAGACTTGTGTTTGATAAATACTACCCAAGTGAATCTTGAATAGTCATCTACCACCACTAGACCATACTTCTTACCAGCATAGCTTGTTGACGAAGATTCAAACAAGTCCGTGTGCAAGAGTTGTAAAGGTTTTGTAGTTGACGGTACTGCCTTGTTCTTAAAAGAAGATTTGATTTGCTTTCCTTGCTGACATGCATTGCAAACACCATCCTTCTTGAAAGTAACCTTAGGTAATCCAACTACAAGTGCCGTTTTAGACAGCTTGTTCAGCGTCTTGAAGTTTAGGTGACTTGTTCGTTTATGCCATAACCATGCTTTTTCAGCAAGGTAATCATGATTTGAGACAAGGCATTTTTCAACGATTGCTGAAGACCAATCTACAATATACAAACCTCCTGATCTTCTAGCAACCATAATAACCTTCTTTGTCTCAAAGTCTATAAGTTTACATTTATCACTTTTGATTTTGATGAAGTATCCTTTATCAGCGAATTGACTCATGCTGAAAAGGTTAAACTTAAGATTTTTGACATAAAGAACTCCCGAAATGGTAATGCATCCTAACTTCACGTTACCATAACCTTTAGTAGAACCAAAGCCTCCACCAGCAAACCTTATTGTTGGACCTTTAGACCACCGTCTATAGTTTATAAGGTTTTTCTTGTTGCCCGTCATGTGCTTTCCACAACCACTGTCAAAGTGCCAAATTGCATTGTTTGTCTCCGTGGCTGAAGTCTGCACAATCAAGAGCAAACAAGTTAATTATCCAATATTGGATGTCCATTAACATGTTCAAGAAAGCGTCCAGTGGAAACCCAAGTCTTGAGTTTTTCAACTTCGACTTGTTTTCTACTTGTTGAGGAACTAGAAGGTTTTGAGCCGAAAGATTTTTGATTATTGCTAATCAAGTCCACTTTCTGATGTGGTGTCTTGCTCGGTTGACCTTTTTGCTGAACATACTTTTCAGTAAGTTCTTTTCTGGCAAGGTTCCTTCTAGTCCTAGCGTTTTGAGTTTTGTCAGAACTCTTAGGCTTGGTTTTATTCATCTCTTTGAAGTATCTTTGCTGACTTTGCTTATACTCATGCAAAAGTTGACTTTGCTTGGTTTTGAAACCAAGTCCACTTTTCGGAGAATGCTGAGCTTTTGTCTCAGCAACCTTACTTGATTCAGGTTTGTCAACAAAGGTCTTCTGATTACTTTTAGTAATCTTTCCTTTTGACTTAACAAATTGCTTTTTAGCAACTTGTTTAGCGGAATGCTTTACAACATCCTTTTTCTTAACAGTTTGCTTTTCAGCAACCTGTTTTCCTTTTAAAGTCTTGTTACTTTGAGTAGCAACAGCGGGCTTTACGGTCGTAGTTACTCGATTGCATATTTCAGCAACCTTAGATTGACCAATCTGATAGAGTTCTGGTTGACCACTATCAGTTGCACGTACAAAGGTAATTGGTGATTTGTCTTTACTCAAGATTATTACATCATCACCTTCATACGTTGCACCTAAACCTTCTATCTGAGATGGATCTCTCAGATAGGAGTTTAGTTCAATCAGCGTATCACTTGCATCAGCATAAGATTTGAAATTGATTTTCATCTTTTTCATTTCTTGTATTTCAGCAAGCAACTTTAGAATTGAGGATTGATACTCTTCCAATTCTATTGCCATTTGATAATTCTTCTCAGTAGCTTCAGCAATCAACTTCTTGAGATGCAATATTTCAGCATCCTTCTTTTCTGACTCTTCTTTCAGCAAAACATACTTTTCAGTAGTTTGCTTGGTCAGAGTTTCGTCATTCGGTAGCTTCTCTTGCTGTTTGCTCAGAGTTTTCTCAAATCTTTCGATTTCTCCTTGAATTCTATCTAGGTCAATATCATCTTCACTTTCTGAGTCAGAGTTAGAGGTAGGACTGTTTACCTGACCGGCCATGAGGCAGAATTCATAGTTTGACACATATGGATAAGCTTCCATAGCTATTCCACATACTTCCTTGCCAATTTCTACATCAAGAGTGGCTTCTTCTTCTTCAATGTCTGAGCTCTCTACCTCACTGTCTTAAGAGCTAGTATCAATGCACAGCGCATTGATTTTTGCTTGAAGCTTTTTCTTTTCTTCAGCAATCAAAGCCCTTTTGAACTTCTTCTTCAGAAGGATTTGCTTGCTGAGCTTGCTTGTTCAGCGAGCTAGTCTCATTCTTGTATTTATGGTAGTTGTTACCAAGATGCTTTTTCAGCTTCTCTTTTGCTTTTCGCCTTTCAAGTTCCTTACTGATGAATATCTTCATGTTTTTAACAACTAAAGCATTTTCATCAGCAGGCTCTTTATCATTCTTCTTTTCAGAAGATGACGGCTTTGCAGCAAGAGCAATGTTTTGCGATTTTTCAGCAAACACATTTTCTCTTTGCTTTGTCTCGTAGTTGACAGTAGCAAGATGAGAGAACAACTATGTAGGTGTGATATTTGGCATTCCTTGATTATAATAGAAATTCTGAGTATGGATCCACTCTTGGTTCAGACTTCTAATAATGGTTTTCACCTTCTCAGAATCTGAATAGAGATTTCCAACTCCTAAGGCAGCCATCTCACTTACTAGAGTTGTGAATCTGAAATCCAAGTCTTCCAGTGACTCATTTGTACCTTGTTTAAAGTTCTGAAACTTTAACTTAAGCACTTCGAGTTTGTTTTCCATGGTTTTATCAGATCCAGCGCAAAGATCTTGAACCATTTTCCAAGCTTCCTTAGCAGTTTTGGCACCCCACAGTTTGCACTGTATAGTATCCGGAGTTGATCGAATGATGATGTTTCTTGCTCGGCCATCAAGACGGAATCTTTTGGCTTCGTCGGAAGTTCATTCCTCTCTTGGTTTTGGAACGATAGTATCGACAGGTTCACCTAAGATAGTTTCCTTACCAGATTTTGTGGTTTTGTGAGGAAAACTTCTCTCAAGTTTAGTGATCTTGATAGGTCCATCATTTATGACAGTGACCATTTCATCACTAATGGCCTCAAGATGTAGCATCATGTTGTTTCGCCATTTTTCATAGTTTTCCAGCTTCACCAAAGGAGCGTCTCCTCAAGACATCCTGTCAGCAATAGACTACCAAACTGATCAAGTAAGAGTGATTTATGGAGAGCACCTAAGGGCATCTAGGTTCTGTGCGGAAGGTTAAAGAACCTCCAGCTCTGATACCACTTGTTGGTCCCTTTAAACAACAAGAAAAGACTAGAGGGGGGGGGGTGAATTGTCTTTTCAAACTTTCGTCATTTAAAAACTTTCTCAGCAAGTGCTTATTACTTTTCAGTAATGAGTTTGCTGATACTTAACTTTCTCAGCATGTACTAATTACTTTTCAGTAACGAGTTTTACTGATACTTTAAAAACAGAGTGCGAAAGTCTTTATATAATAAGTGTTTTTTCAGAGAATGCTAGTTTCAGCAAGTGAGTAGAGTGACAGTGTACAAATAGTTAAGCTTGTTGAAAACTAAATCCGGTAAAGTAAATCACACAATTTGTACACTGTCACTCTACTCACTTGCTGAAACTAGCATTCTCTGAAAAAGCACTTATTGCATAAAGACTTCCGCACTCTGTTTTTAAAGTACCAGTAAAACTCGTTACTGAAAAGTAACTAGTACTTGCTGAGAAAGTTAAGTATCAGCAAACTCATTACTGAAAAGTAATAAGCACTTGCTGAGAAAGTTTTTAAACGACGAAAGTTTGAAAAGACTATTCACCCTCCCCCTCCCCCTAGTCTTTTCTTGTTGTTTAAAGGGACCAACATGATGTAATGGTACCTGACACGGATAGTGAGTCGAAACGCAGAGCCACAAAAAATGATGGAAAGGATTTAAGGATATAGTTGTGTTCAGTAAATTCAAACCTTATTAACTATGTTTGATGTCCACCATTTGAGAAGTTCCGCCTATTATTACGTTGAATGCAAATGAGTTAACGTTAAATAGGCAGAACTCCTCCAATGGTGGTCATAAAAAGGCTTAAGTATGCTACAACATTTGCTATGAGTATACAACTACAGAACTGTGAAATTTAATTAATGAAGTTTGTGTTTTCTGCCTTCACAAGTCTTGATTATAGACTTATGAAGTAGAAAACACCAAAATCATTAATGAATTTTGCACTGTCCTGCGTTATATAAAATATGAAGTAATATGATATGGTTAAATGTGATGTTATATTATATATCTATTGTTTGTGTTCAGCCAAATATAATCTTTTTAACTTAGACAATCTGACATGCTACGGGCAAGGTCAATAATAATATGAATTTCTTCTAATCAATATATTATAATGACCTCGCAGGAAGCAAGTCATATTGTCATAGTACAAATATTATGATTTCGTCGTCATCACACTATATGGAATTTATCTATTCATAGCTATAATTGTGTTCAGAACGTTGCATGTATTATAATAAAAAGTGTAAGAATTGGAGGTGTGTTCAAATAATTGGAGGTGTGTTAGATAATTATAATCTCATTGTCAATTTAATACCACTCCTTCGCACGATTCTATTGTTATTAAGATGATTTCTATATTTTTTAATAATACTAATAGAATCGCCGAAGGAGTGGTATAAAAATGACATTAGAGATTGTTGTTTACATCATCACACATACTTTCAAACCTCCAATACTTAATGAAAAATAGTGTATAGAGAAATAATGTAGTAATGTAAAGTATGAAATAATATGAAATGGAAAAATATGATTTTCCAGCAATTTACATATACTCATTAACTTTTTTTATATATATCATCATAACACACTGTACTACGTACGATTATGGTTTACATGAAAACCTAAGTACAAGCACACCACCCCAGGCTGAACAGCGTGCTCCTAATGGAAGTGCAGACGGTCCAGGCTGGGCCAGTGTGTTTGTACTTTTATTGCATGCAAACCTTATTAAATTCGGTAAACCTTATTAAATATTCCCATTCCATTATATTTGTTGTCTAGGCGATCCGAATCACTGTACTTGACATGGACTATCAATGAGATGTAATGGTCCCTGTCAAGGATAGTAACTCGAAATGCCGAGCCACCAAAAATAATTGAATGGATTTAACACTACAGTTGTTTTCGGTAAATTCAATCCATACGCCTTATATAATAAAAACATACGTGTTGAAATACAAAGTAATTTAAAAAATAACGTAGTAATATATGATATTGAATCAAAATAATGCAGTAATATAAAATATGAAAATAAAATGAAATGTTAAAATTAAATATGATATAGAATCTTATATACATCGTTTATCTTCTGCCAATATAACCTTTTTAAATTAGAGAATTTGATATGATTTGTTCGAGCAGTATACATAAAAATATCAAGTTTCCTTTTGTTGCTTACAATTATTTTCGAGCAGTATACATACGCAACTTAACCTTTATTTAAATACAGTACATAAAGATGATGCAGAATGTTTAAACACTTGAAGTAAATAAAAAAAAAGTTTAATTACACTCATCCAATTTACAGGAAAAAGATCATCCTATTTTTAAAACCGGCAATTCTTCTTCCATATAGATCAACTACTGCAAAAACCCTCATGTTCAAAAACTTCATGCATTAATCGAATTGACAAATTAACAATTTTATCTAATTATTTATATAATGTCGTAACACAGTATAAAAACAATTACTGTAAATATATGGACCAAATGAATGAAATTGTGACAGAAAAAACATACCTATATCGATTTGAGAATTAACCCGTCTCAACATGAAAAACTTGATACTGGAACTATGGTTGATAATGCAACCAATTTTTCGAACAACGTCGCGTTCTCGAGTACCTCATATTACAAAGATTTAATAATTAATCAACTTGACGAAATAAAATATCACGAGCAATGAAATTATATGAATAAACGCAAAAACTATATAAAAAATTATCATCAGTAATAGTCGAAAAAAGAAAAACTAAAACTCTTTCGAATCTAATGGATGCGGAGATGAAGAACACTAACCCATTAACATCGTCATTATCGACTTAATGCAGAACCTCAAAAAATTGAAATCTTCATGCTTTCGTATTAGAGTACCTACGTCCACATTCGAATCATCAATCGAATTATTGTTACTAACATATCAGAAAGAAAATGAAAAGATGAACGCGTTGGATGTCGTGTTCCAACGTGAATATCAAATAAATTTGTTATTTAGCCAAAGGCAATTCACAACTACAACGAAAACCTTAGTGTAGCAGTAGAATAACCTCGAGTGTCGATCTCTAAGGACTATAACTAGCTTTATCAAATCTAATTTAGATAATGGAGATTGGTGATAGTATGGTCCTTCAAAGCATAACGGGTTAATAATCATGCATAAATTCCTCGGTTTTGCATGGAAATCTTGATCTATGAATTATCCTGTTGTAATTATCAAACACTACGAAGATATAGATTTTGATAGGTCAAAGACTATTAAATTGTCCAATTGTGTTCCGTAATTATTCAACACTACGAAGATATAGATTTTGATAGGTCGAAGACCAATGAATTGTCCAATTGTGTGCAATAATTAATCAACATACGAAGATATAGATTTCGCTAGATCAAAGAAATAAAGCAATAACACGGAGTATAATGCGCGATATAGCCATTAGCAAAATTATCAACCCTTCGCTAAGAATTCACATACTATCACCAACGATAAGTTTAGCTACTCATAGTTGTCATGCAATCAACCGAAATCATAGAAGAAAACATGTTGAAAGATATATAAAAATAAGTAGAAAAACTGTAAGATACAATGTTACCGAAGGTTGTCAGTCTCCGAAGAATCGCGATCTTACAAGCTCCAAACTGCTATGAAAAAGTATCTCCTAAGCTATGAACCCCCAGAACAGGCTCTGGGAAGTTCCTACCTAAAACTACAGAGAAAGGTGAGAGAATAGGTCTGGAAAAGTATGAAAATCGGAGAAAAACTGAGCAACTATATATAGGCTTCGAAATAGTGTGGGGCGAAGGGCCCCACACACCGGGCGAGTCGCCTGAAGCAACTAATCTAGACTCTCATGCAAAAAACAATGCAACACATAAAATGGAGTCTCATGCCAAATAAAATGAACTAATCTACTGAATATATCAAAAAACATATGAACAAAAACCATATAAATCAAACATGAATATAGGTTGAAGAATGCCTCGATTGACTCATACACATCCACATAAGCACTTATGTCAAGACAAGATAGTCTCTCGTAACATTCTCTACCTGGACCTAGTCAGTGACGACGTAATGAAGCATGCTAAGATACGAATGGTGTCCCGTGCCTATGAAACTGAGGACTTACTACTGGCTCTCATCAAACGAAGGAGGGTTCCCTATAAAAGATAACACTCCCCTATTCTACCCATCTCTCAAGCAAAGCCTTAAGATTTTCACCATTTCCTGAATGGCAGGACGAGGGTGGTCTAGAACAGATGACACTCAAAAACAAAAGAAAAGATACAAAATTACAAACACGATTACGAACATTACAAGAATTGGAAAAATGAGACACAACACTTTGCTAAACTGGTATTTAGCTTTCTTAATTGTTTTGGACCCTTCTTTGCTTTTTTGGGGTCTTTTCCCTGTTTTTTTTCTTCTTTCTTTCCAGTTTCTTTTTTCTTTTTTTCTTTTTTCCTGGAATTTTTCTTTCTTTTTTTTTTCGATTTTTTTTAGCCAGCAGTAGCACAACGAAAAGAGAAACAAAATGACTCACAAACGACTTCCCCAAACCTATTCGAAAGAATAGGTTGGAGTACAAGATTTACGAGAAAGGAAAAATAAACTCACAATACGGAAATGAAAAATGAAAAACAACTCTAATGATAGCGTAACCCCCTCCCCAAACCTATTCGGAAGAATAGGTTATAAACAAAGGATCACACAACCTCACACTACCTCCTTCCTAGGCATTTAGCAATCTCAAAGCATGGTGAAGACTTGTTGCCTCTTAGGTACATAATTACTCGGGAAAACAACCATAAGACCCTAACATGCATCATCCTATTATAAAGGCCTTCGTGAACCGCAGTAGAGAAAACACCACTAAGTGAAGTCGAGACTACCAAGCTTAACTAAGAGCAATACATAAATGTGACAAGCCAAGCGAGAAAAACCTCAAACAAATTCATAGAGATGAAGCATATGATTAATGGCATAGTTAGTTAATCTATCCAATAAAAAAGTTCAAAAAATTCGGCAATAAACTCCATATAAAACATGCAAGACTATCCTAGGATGAATGCAGTGAATGCAACCTAAAAAACTAAGAAAGCAGTAAACGTGCAAATGCAAATGCAAACAAAGAACAAGATACCATACTCAACATGACAAAGCCAAAAAATACTTAACATCATGGTTCATTTCCCACCCCCCTCATAAAACTTAAGCTAGTCCCTAGCAAAAGAGAATGAGTAAATAAAAAGTGATACTAGATGTTACCGAACAGTTTGGCCTCGGTCGGCTGAGAGCGGACATGTGAAAAGACTAATTATCGGGATTGAAATCCCCATAATAGTCCCTCCACATGTCGGACAGGAGATCATTACCACTAATGTTATCCATTATCAAATGGAAACGAATCTTGTGCATCCGTTCCATTACTCCTTGCATCTTGGGAACCATCCTTGGCTCCTCTCCGTATCTACTCAAGCAAGTCCACGATTCCCTGAAAACTAAAATTAACGAAACCAAGAAAAACAAAATCTAAAAAATAACTAAGGGCATCAGATGGAAAATAAAAAGAGTAAAGAGGATCAAAACTCCTTTGGAACTCATAGGTGGGCGCATGGACCAGAACGTAGGAGTCAAGATCAAGAGTATCTGCAGCAATTGATTCAGAGACACCAAAATCTTCAGAGATTGGCTCCTCGACCTCAACACAACTGACGCCTTCACTCTCTGACTCAAGTGAAGCAATGGATTCAGTTATCACCTCCTCCACGACTTCCTCTTGACCAACAACCTCGACATCCGCAGGTAAGGACGTGGAATCCAAGCTAAGCACTTAGGAGACTTCATCAATGGATTCTTCTCCATATTCCTCTTCATCGGCAATGTCGATTTCCGGTGGCTGAATACTGAAGCGAGACGTCCATGCCCCTATCCCGGGAGGTGAGTCCCTATCCCAATGTTCCAGAAACTTGCTGGTTACTTCACCCCAAGTGCGCAACGATTTTTCCGGCGGGATTCTGAGCCATCTTCGAGCGTACCCTTCCAAGGCTCCCATAAATCCTCTCATACAAAGTTGCTCATGTGATAAAATAACCCCCTCCTCATTCTCACGAGGTATCCTCAACACACCTTCCTCGTATGTGTCTAAGAACCCTCTTGGATCATCACCCATTGAAAACGTGGAGAGAATGGAGTAGTACGCAGGATCAAAGTCATAATTCCTGCAATCGTCATCCAATGTTATGCAAGGCCCTCGAGGCATCACATACCGGGGCAACGGTGGTTGACTCATCCTTCATATAACTAGTTTTTGCACAGGAGGAAACAAGAAACCAAGGAGCAGAATACACAAAAGAAAAACAAAAACTTGCAAAGTAAAACACAAAGAGTGCAAACAAACACAATGTAACCGAGAACTACGAGAGCGCAAGCACGTAAGGTAACCGAGATCAGATTAGATGAATTTTCTGAAAAAGATAGGGGGGAAGAAATAGGGTAAGAAATTGAGATTTCCTGAGAGCAAACCCCCAGAGCCCGTTCTTCTGTAGGGAACCGAATGCTGAAAATATAAACAAATTAAATAGAAAAAAGGAGTATAGTCCCCGGAAACGGTGCCAATTTGATGAACGCGCTGGATGTCGTGTTCCAACGCGAATATCAAATAAATTTGTTATTTAGCCAAAGGCAATTCACAACTACAACGAAAACCGTAGTGTAGCAGTAGAATAACCTCGAGTGTCGATCTCTAAGGACTATAACTAGCTTTATCAAATCTAATTTAGAATATAAAAACAGCAGACGATATAGCAAAGGTTTTTCTTAACAAATAATGGAGATTGGTGATAGTATGGTTCTACAAAGCATAACGGGTTAATAATCATGCATAAATTCCTCGGTTTTGCATGGAAATCTTGATCTATGAATTGTCCTGTTGTAATTATCAAACACTACGAAGATATAGATTTTGATAGGTCAAAGACTATTAAATTGTCCAATTGTGTTCCGTAATTATTCAACACTACGAAGATATAGATTTTGATAGGTCGAAGACCAATGAATTGTCCAATTGTGTGCAATAATTAATCAACATACGAAGATATAGATTTCGCTAGATCAAAGAAATAAAGCAATAACACGGAGTATAATGCGCGATATAGCCATTAGCATAATTATCAACCCTTCGCTAAGAATTCACATACTATCACCAACGATAAGTTTAGCTACTCATAGTTGTCATGCAATCAACAGAAATCATAGAAGAAAACATGTTGAAAGATATATAAAAATAAGTAGAAAAACTGTAAGATACAATGTTACCAAAGGTTGACATGTCCGTTGATATCTAAAATTGTATATTTTTTTTAATATGTCGAACTTATATTAAAAGAAAGTAAATACAAGAGTCATGAGCACAGCTCAAGTCCACAAACGGACTGCAGAAAGAAACGTAGACAAAGTAAACAAAAAACTATACCCAGAAAAAGTAATTCCTGGTTGCAACCACGGGCCTCGTTAAAACCCATTCATAGAAAAACCCAGTGGGAAAAAACTATGAATGGGAAAAAGAGTGCCTGAGTGTTAATGTTGCGTAAGTCGATAGTAAGGCTGTCCGGAAGCGTCCAGAACCACCTGATCTGCAATGCAATCAATTTGATGAAGCCAGAATCCTGAAACTGGATGGTTGGAGAGAATATCAGCCACCATATTCCCTTCCCGATAAATATGAGTGACCTGGATGTCCATCGAATTAATGCGAGTTCTAGAACCCAAAGCCATCGATTTCTGTAGTGCCAAGGAACCCGCAGAGATCGAGAGGTAACTACATTCTGAACATAAGTAGAATCTGTCTCAATCCAAAGCTTGTGCCACCCTTGTTGGTATGCATACTCAATACTCATAATTGCCGCCACCAATTCAGCCTCAAAAGCATGTGAAGTGCCAATGTGCTGCACAAAACAACCCAAAACCGTGATGTTTGTGGTCCGGAAAACACCTGCCGCTGTAGCTGCTCCCGGAGCCCCTAAAGCGCTCCCATCCGTATTACATTTAATCCAACCTATGGAAGGTGGAATCCACCGAACTTCAGTAATCAAAGGAGCAGACCGCGGCCTTCCTGTAATGCTAAAAGATCGTAGAGTGAGCAAGTCCTCGATGGTGTTATGCATAGTGCCCTTCAAAAGGTTCTGATGCTCATAAACCAGACTAAAAAGAGTGTGCATGATGGAATTAAGAGTGAATCGCTGCCCCTCAAAAATCCATAAATTGCGACTTCTCCAAATCAACCAAGTAAGAGTAACAAAAACTAAACGCCAAAGCCTCGATACTTGTGTGCTGAAATGTCTAGACATCGCTTGCAGAACCAATTCATTGAAGCTGTGGCAATCTGTAAAAGACAAATGAAAAAGATCGAAAACACGAGTCCAGAGAGCACGAGTAAAGGACAGCTCACCAAGAGATGATCTACATCTTCCGCAACGGCATAACAAAAAACGCAGACCGATGGTCGCACAAAACCAATTCCTCTAAGATGATCAAGCGTATAGAGCTTGTCATGAATTGCCTTCCAGATAGTAATAGAACGCCGTGGGGGAATGAAATCAGCCCAAATCCAATTACCCCAGGTGACTTCAGGAAATGTGGGACGGGTGTGATGATAAAAGATAGCACTAGAAACAGCTCCATCCATGGATTTAGACCAAATTCGCTTATCCTGTTGGGGTGGCGCGAGATGATACGAAAAAATATCCTGAGCAATGTCAGGGTGAGCCATGATGAAGGCTGGAGTCAAATCCCACGTACCATTCAGGATGTAGTCCGCAATTGTAAATTCATAATGATGCCGAAGATGATCAGGAATGTGGAGTCTATCTGCAATGCAATACCCCAACCAATTATCCAGCCAGAAACGTAGTGAGGAATCTGAACTAGCCATCCAACGAGAGCCAGAAACTAAAGCAGGATAACAATCTCTGAATCCAAACCAAACTGAAGATCGAACAGAGGAGCGCAGCTTGCCTTGCGAGATATACCGATCCAGCAAAATATTCATGTAAGGCTCCTTATGTGTCATGACATCCCAAGTAAAACGTGAGAGAAATGACTTATTGGCAGCTACCATTGAACGAAGCCCGATACCACCTTCAGACTTAGTAACACAACAGCGTTTCCAAGATATCTTGACCGCACTCATCTTAAGAATATCACCCGTGAAGATGAAATTTCGCATTTTACCTTCTAGATCCCGGAGCAGAGACTTTGGCCAGCGATAGACCATCATAGAGTGTACGAAGGCTCCCTGAATGACAGATTGAACTAGGCAGATCCGACCTACCATGGAAAGGGAAGAACCTTTCCAGCGAGCAAACCCAAAATTAAGGTAACAAGATTATTAAGTATCACACACAACCACACTAGCAGTGCACAAGCAAGGTGAACATTCTTTTTAAGTAAAATCTTTAAATCCAGTTTCACTTAATAGCAAACGGGTTTGATATTTCAATATTTGTAACATCAATTGCTGAAAAGGCAACCTTTTAGTGGACTATATTCAAGTTTTTTACGAATTGTAACATCCACTGGTGAAAATGTAACTTTTAGCGACTATGACACTCTTTTTTAAATATATGTAAAATGTCATTTGTATATTTTTATACACTTACATACTTTGTTCATAATATCATTGCTTTTTATAATTTTCTTTCTCCTCTGCTGTTGAATAATCTTCTTATAATCGATACACCCACGTACTTTTTTAACAATATAATTTATCTTCTAAACTTTTCTTCCTCTTAGGTCCAATTATCCTTTTGAATTAACACATATTAAGCTCAGCTTTATATCATACCGTGGCATTGCCACGGGTTATTACTAGTTCTTAATATTTGTAAAGAAAAAGGAAAAGAAAAACCCATTCCCATAATATGTGTGAAAGATAAATGACAAAAAGGAGCACAAAAAAATGTTGTTACCAGCAGGATTCGAACACATGTTGCCAGCATAAAGAGAGAGCTTTAGGCAAATGTTGTGCACCACCAGGAGACAAATTTAGTTATCATTTTGCATTACAAGAATTCCCATGAGCAGCGACGGATGGATCCGTCGCTAAGTTTAGCGACGGGTCGGTTAAATCCAGCAACGTATGAGACCAAAGCGGCTTAGAACGTGTCCTTAAGCCCTCATGGCGTCTGAACTCATCCGTCGCTATATCTGCGACGGATGAGCTCATCCGTCGCTGAAATTTGCGACGGATGGGCCAATCCGTCACAGAAATAGCGACGGATGAGAAAAATAAAAGAACAATAATAAATTCGTTGACTCATCCGTCGCTGAACCTCCTTTATCACCGGGCAGAGAACACCGAAGCAGACATTCTTCTTTTCTTCTCCTCTTCTTCGAACCTCTTCTCTCCAATTCCAACCAGAGCTTATACTCCGTCATTGCTGAAGATTTGAGAAGAGCGGCACTTGCTGATAATGCTGTTGAAAAGATAGTTGCTGAACAAGCAACTAATCAAGTCCCAGAAATTGTTGCAGCTGCAGTTGCTGACGAACCACTTGCTGAGACTGCAATGGTTCAAGACCCAGAGGTTGCTGAAACACCACAAGAGACAGTATTTGACGACGCATCTCATGATGCTGAGAATATTAGACCAAGTTCACCAATAACTTCTATTGACAAAGTCCAACTGGTGCTGACTGACCTAAGCTAGCAAATGGACTTGGAGATTGATGACAACTCCAATAAGTCAGTAGACCCGTTCATGACAAGCAGTGAACTTAAAGGTCAAGATGTCTCTGCTCAACTTGTCAATTCAGAGACAAGGGAGATTGCTGAATCTGCACATCCTTCTCAAATAGAGCAAGAAAAGAAGTCTGCTGAAGAACAAGTCCCAGATAATGAAGATGTTATCAATGCTGAAAGGACTGAGTCACCACCTGCCCTTCTTCAGCAGGTAGTTAACTCAGACATAAGCAAAACTTCACTATCTGAAACTCTATATTTTGCTGATATAATTGTTTCCTTACAGACTTCTCAAGATACAAGTCAGAAGATTGTTGAAACTTCTGCACCAGAATCCACAACTCCTGTTCAGCAGGTAGATGAAGTTTTTGGTAAATCTACTAAGTTTGACAACTTAGTACTTGTATCTAATATAAAATTATTTCAGGATGAACAATTCAAGGATGCTGCTCAAGCTCCTGAAGCAATGGAAATAGTACCAGCACAACAAAGTGTGCAACATGAGCTTGTTGAACATCAGCAGGTAAATCATGTTACAGTTTTAGACTCTAAAACTATTTTCCAAAACCTTCCTGAACTTAATTTTATTCTTTTTCAGGCTCAAAAGGAGACCACTGAAGTGGTTCACATCACTGAAGATCTTGAGTAAGTTCAGAAGAACTATACTCAAACTTCAAAAAGAATACCTTGACCAGAGTTGCTAAATCTGTCAGCAACTGGCAACGGTACAGAAGGATGGATTTCTCTGATCTTCACCTTCATCTGTCGAACGAGAAAAAGAGAATCTCTTTACTGAGACTCGAGACCTTTGTACACTCAATACTTCCAGAAGAGCTGACATATTCTCATCTAATGAGCTCAAGTCTGATTGCTCTAATCAGGGAAAATATGAAAGCTAAATTCAAGAGTGCCTCTCCAACTGAACAAGCTGTGATGCTGAAGGGTTCCTTCGTACCCGTGGTGGCTGATCCCCATAAAATCAATGAAGAAGAGGAAGTAACTAGCGCTGCTATGTACAAACATCTCGAGTTAGTTATACTAACGGACGATGATGAAGACGAAGAGTATGAAAATATCCCAAAGGATACCAGTGATGATGATGAAGAAAAAGATTCCAAGGACAAAAAGGATGATGATGATGACAATCAAGGTCCAGGTCTAGATGCTGGTGGAGTTAAGCTGACAGTTGCTGAGACTGAAAATCAAGTTACTGAAAATCAGCAAACTGACCAAACTCCTAGTCAGCATCAAGACTCCACTCCTGCTCCTGCTGAGACAAGTACTCAAGCAACTGAACAAGTTGCTGAAACTGAAGAAGAGTACGTCAAAAAGCGTGCTGAAATGCACTTAGGCAAAAATAACCTTTCTGATGCCGAGTTAGCTTTACTCGATGCCAAGGTCACTGACCCAAACCTTGATGATGAAGATATGGATGAAGATTATCAAAGAGCACTTCAAAATAGTCTACAGATTCATGCTAGACATACGCAGAATCTACACATTGCTCAATCTTCAGGAGTGAAGAACACGGAAGTCCCCTCCCTTCCACTTACTGCAGGTGAAACTCCAGTTGTTGAGTTAAAGGAGTTGCCCTCAGCAACCACTCAACCACAAGTGTCTGAAGCTAAAGATTTAGGAACCAAGGTTGCTGGCCTTGATGAATCAGATGACGAAGAAGATCTCTTTAACTTTTCAGCAAATGAAGAAGAATTGACAAAGAAAATTGAACCCACAGAGGTTGCAATTCCTCTTCCATCTCTCCAAAATGATGAAGGAGATGCTGAAAGAAGTCGTTTGCTGAGAAATGATGATCAATTCGCTACTGAGATCAAAGCTCATTCACTTAGTCTCTCTTTAGTGCCGTTTCCTAATATTGAGGACTTTACTACGAGAATTAAGGCACTTATGGCTGTTCACAAAGCATGCCAAGAAGAGGATGATGCATTACTTGCTGAGAGTCCGCTTGATATTGGCAAGATACTGGCTACTGTGCTGAAACGCACTACTTCTCTTACCATAGCTCAGAAAGACATAAGTCTACATCACAAAAGCTATGAAGAAGATGTCAGTCAAGCACTCAAACTGGCTAAAACTGCATTGAAAAAGGCTGAGACTTTCATTGAAGAAAAAGTCGACAATGAGCGCAGACATGAGGAGAACTTGGTGAGTATTAAAGAAGAACTGTCCAAGCTTACTACTGATCAGCAAGGAATAATTCTCAAATACAGTAGCCTAAGTACTCTTGCTGAAAATTGCAATGAGTTTTTCTTTCTGCACATTCAACCGATGATGCAATCCATGTCTAAGGGGGAAGATAAACAAAGAAAATCTTCAAGAACAAAGAAAACCCCTGCTGAAGCGCCATTGATACTGCATGGACCACCTCCTAGAGAACCTCTTGCTGAAAGAGAGCAAAGTTCAAAGAAACGAGCTGAAACAAATTCTTAGTGAAATTCAGCAAATCCAAAAAGGAGAAGAACATCTGCTGAAACTCAAGAATACTGTCACACTGAAAGTCATCAAGATCTGAATGAAGATGATGATAATGATGATGACCAAACAATAGCTCAAGCATTAAGAGCTAGGCCTATTACAGCCTTAACTCCTTCTGGCCAATCTAAACACTTCTCTTCTAATTCAAGATCTTCAGCAAGAGATCAAGAAAATGCTAAGCCAAGAAGAACAAGGCAAAGACATGAAGAAAATAGGCTTGCCAGCATTGCAATTGGCTCTGGCATTGAATATACAAAGACCAGCAATGAGGAAACAACTCAAAATGTGATCAGAAACCTTCATGGTTGCTGGGTCATAAAGCTGGAAGATCTTTTGGCCAATGATTTCTTTCCAACTGTTGTGCTTAATCAAATGTACACTTGGATTGAATTAAAAGTGCAAAGAAAAGAAAGGGATCCTCCTCCCTGTTAGTAAAAGTGACAAGAAATTGCCTCTAAGGCTAAGCACCGGAAGTTTTAATTTTTTTTTTTTTTGATCTCACTAAACTGATATGACTATATTACATTTATTAAGCTAGGAGATATCACTTACGTGTCCTCCAGCAGATAGGCAAATTCACCGGGCAGCTGTTCTTCGATCTCCAAACAGAGCCTTGCAATCTCCTCGTCCGGCTGGTTGATTCCTTCTTCGCCAGAGATGAAATCTTCGTCAACAGAGTATCCAAGATGGCTCATCAACACGTTGATTACTTCCTTCGACCTTGGTATCCACGGGCAGTGGTTTCTATCAAGAACGCTAGGAGGTTCTTCTATTTGAGCTGATAGAGAGAATGAATATTTTCTTTCTGACTTTCAGAGAGAGTATTTTCACGTGTGTTGGAATAGAATGAAAGACTTCTCTCTTTCTTTCTGATTTAGTTAGTAGTTTGTTTAGAATATCACGTAAGATTTATTATCCCAGAAAATTTAATTGACCAGGAGACTTCAAAAGTCATCAACAAATCAAACAAACACATAAATCAAACTATTAAAAGAAATAGTTAAAAAAGAAAACAGGGAAAATAAAATAAATAAATAAACAAAACACATGGGGCAGCAAAACGCTGCCCCCATTTCCATCGACCAGCAGCTGGGTCGACCCAGCTGCCTGGTTCTGTTTTATCTATTTATTTTATTCTCCTTTCTTTATTTGGACCTCATTCTAAATCCCGTCCAAATGCAAAAGTCTTCAATTAATTAATTAAATCCAATTCAATTCAATAATTAAATTTCTAAAATATATATTCCATATATAATGAATTAATATTAATCTAATTAATGATAATTCCATTATATTTATATATAGCAATTCAACATTAATCTAATTAATATTTAATCCTATATATATAGCTCGTTTGTAGAAACACCACCTTGAAGTGTGACCCATAGGGCCTTGCATATTAAGTAATAATCTAATTAAGATCACAATAAATTCCTAGACCATTTATCGGACAATATTAATATGCAATGAACGTTTGTGAAGAAAACGAACCACCTGTAGTGTAGTGTACTTTGATATACGGTCCCTTCATTCTCGAATACTCGAATGAGTCTAGAATATGGTTATGTGTCTATTCTAATAACTCCATTCGTGGTTTCTCAATCTTATTAGTCGATCTATGAATTATGTCCAAACACCATTTTGACATATTCACATACGGTGGCCACCGGTTTGTGATCGCACTAAATATGAGAAGTGAGTATTCTCTCCTTGTATCTATTACGGAGGAATGAATCCTATCTTGGCCCAATCACTCACACCATATGCTTCCTAATGTACCCAACGCATGCCGTATCTACCCTAATTTAAGAGTGCAAGCGTTGCGCATGGTCAAAGTACATTATTTCACATATGATGTAGTATTGGCCACAAGTCTAAGGACTACTAACATCACCCTACACACCGATACTACCATAGACACTTAAATAGCTTTACCAAATGGTTTCTCGGTCGGGTACGCCAACACTCTCCAAAGTGTCCACATGTTCATTATGAATAACCAAGTTCATTCGTAGCAGTGAGACCTACTACATCCTCGAAGGATCTAATGCAACATATGCTAGCTTCAATCGCATCATTGATATCCCGTATCTCAATGACCTTCATCTAGTGGCTTATTTTAGGACTTAATTATTGACACACAAGCTCCCACTAACTTGGTGATTACCTTAAGTCCTTGGGAACATTTTATCGAATAATTCAAACAACCAAATAATATATTCATAAAAATATAATGCCAATTGTATTTAATAATGTATAGATAAATGAACATAAATAAATAACAATAATTGAATGTGATTAAGTACATATCGCCCCTATTGTAGGTTGTCTCTAGGACATATATACTTTCAATCTCCCACTTGGCCTAGAGCCAATCACCTACGTGTCTAACACCTATGTTGTTGAAATGTCTAACATGTTTGTCAATGTTCAACACATTGGTGAAAGGATCTGCCACATTTTCCTCAGTGGAAACTCGTTCTATAGATACTTCTCCTCTAGATATCATCTCTCTAATTAGATGATACTTCCTAGGTACATGCTTATTCTTGTTAGTGGATCTTGGTTCCTTTGTTTGTGCAACAGCGCCTTCGTTGTCGCAGTAGACCGTTATAGGACTACTATTAGGAACTACCCCTAGTTCCTTTAGGAATTCTGAAATCCAGACAGCCTCCTTTAAGGCTTCTGCAGCAGCAATGTACTCGGATTCGGTCGTAGAATCAGCCAAGGTGGATTGCATTGAACTCTTCCAAGTGACGGCTCCACCATTGAGTGTAAACACATACCCAGTTTGTGATTTGTAGTCGTCTGGGTCTGATTGGAAACCAGCATCGACATAACCACTCATTCGCAACTCTTGTTGTCCACCATATACAAGAAAGGAATCTTTAGTTCTTCTGAGACACTTAAGAATTGTTTTCACAGTCGTCCTGTGTTTCATACCTGGATTCTGTTGGTGTCGACAAGTACAGCTAAGTGCATAGGCCACATATGGCCTTGTACAGTTCATGGCATACATGATAGATCCAATAGCTGATGCATATGGGACCCTTTTCATGTGTTCGATCTCCTCATCAGTAGAAGGACTATCCTTCGTAGTGAGAGCGACCCCATGTCTAGCTGGTAAGAAACCTTTATTGGATCCATCCATATTAAAGCGTTTCACTATTTTGTCGACATATGTGGATTGTGACAACCCTAACAATCTTCGGGATCTATCCCTATGGATTTTGATTCCAAGAATGTAACAGGCTTCACCTAAGTCTTTCATCGAGAAAGTCTTAGATAACCATTCCTTTGTGGATCGTAACATTTGGACATTGTTTCCCATGATTAATTTGTCATCAACATATATAACCATGAAAACAATTCCAGCATCGCTGCGTTTAACATAAACGCATGGATCTTCCGCACATCTGATGTAGTCAAACGATTTGACTGCTTCATCAAAGCAAATATTCCAACTCCTTGAGGCTTGCTTTAGTCCATAAATGGATCTCTTCAGCTTGCAAACTAATTTGGGATTTGACTTAGATGTAAAACCTTCAGGTTGTATCATATACACCTCTTCCTCGAGATTTTTGTTAAGGAAAGCAGTTTTCACATCCATTTGCCAAATCTCATAATCATAGTATGCTGCTATAGCAAGTAAAATTCGAATAGACTTAAGCTTGGCTACTGGTGAAAAAGTTTCGTCATAATCGATACCATATCGTTGACTATAACCTTTCGCCACCAGCCTAGCCTTGTATGTCTGTATGTTGCCATCAGCATCTGTCTTCCTCTTGAAAACCCATTTGCAACCGATAGGTCTAACACCTTCTGTTGCATCAACCAAGTCCCATACTTGATTCTCATACATTGAGTCTATTTCGAATTTCATGGCTTCTTGCCACCTTCTTGAATCAATGTCCAACATTGCTTATTTGTAAGTCTTAGGGTCATCTTTGTGAGATAAGTCAAGTTCAAACTTGTCATCTTCCAAGAGTAAACTTATCTTCTTGGAAGCTCTCACTTCTAACCTTTTAGACCGACGGAGTGCGGGTTTGTTTGGATGTACTGGCTGTATATCCTGATTGTGAGATGGTTCAACTTGTTCAATCTGTTGAACAGTTGAAGGCGGATCAGATGCAGCAGTTGCACGTGGTTCAGGTGCAACGGTTGCAACTGTATCCTGGGGAGTTGATTCCGACATGACCTGTTGAACCGTTCCAGTCGGTTCAGTCAATGTCGACTTGGTAGGGGCATTTTGGGAATTTGTCAAATTTCCTAAAATGCTCCCACTGGCTGGCAGATATCTTCCCAAAGATGTGCTCGAGCCATAAGATCCTCCTTGAGCTCCCACTGAATCATTGTCATAACCATTTGACAATTCATTAATCTCAATGTTATCTTCTTGTTCTTGGATTTCCTCGAGTTCTATCTCATTTCTACTATGTTGCTTGAAGACATAAACATCTTCCAAAAAGGCAGCCTGTCTGGAAACAATGATGTTATGTTCCCCAGGCAGGTAGAAGTAGTAACCCTTGGTTTCCTTAGGATATCCAATAAAATAACATTTCTCACTTTTGGGTTCCAGTTTCCCTACGAGCATTATTTTCACATATGCTGGACAACCCCAGGCATGCATATGTGAAAGACTTGGCTTCTTGCCATACCATAACTCATACGGTATTTTCTCGACTGATTTTGGATGGAACCCTATTCAGAATATAGATTGAGTTTAGTAACGCGTATCCCCATAAGAAGATTGGAAGAGTTGTGAAATTCATCATGGATCTTACCATGTGTAACAAAGTTCGATTTCTCCTCTCAGAAACACCATTCATTTATGCTGTTCCTGGTGGAGTCCATTGCGATTGAATTCCATTAAGCTTTAAGTAATCCAAAAATACTTTACTTAAGTATTCTCCTCCTCGATCTGATCGAAGAGTCTTAATACTTCTTTCAAGTTGTTTCTCTACTTCAACCTTATACTCTTTGAATTTCTCAAAGGCTTCAGATTTGTGTTTCATAAGATACACATAGCCAAACCTAGAGAAATCATCGGTAAAGGTTATGAAGTAAGAATACCCACCCCTAGCTTGAGTTTTAAAAGGTCCACACACATCAGAGTGAACTAACTCAAGTACTTGTTTAGCACGAGTACCTTTTCCGGAAAAAGGTTTCTTGATCATTTTTCCTTTAAGACATGATTCACAATTCCCATATGATTCAAAATCAAATGGTGCTAAATAGTCTAACTTTCTTAACCTTGCAATTCTTGTCTCATTAATGTGACCAAGTCTGCAATGCCACAAGTAAGTGATATTTCTTGAATTATCAAGCTTTGGTCGTTTGTTTTGTATATGAAATAAATTATGTCTACATTCAAGTAAGTACAAACCATTCATAAGAGGAGCATTTCCAATATCAATACCATTATGCGAAAAATAACAATTATTATTGGCAAAACGGAAGGAAAACCCTTCATTGTCTAACATAGGAATGGAAATAATGTTTCTTACAATAGAAGGAACGAAATAACAATTATTCAATTATAAAACAAAACCCGAAGGTAAATTTAATCTATAAGTTCCAACACGTAGGGCAGCAACGGACGATCCATTTCCTACGCGTAGATCAATTTCCCTTGGTCTAACCTGTCGGCTATCAATGAACCCCTGCAAATTGTTACAAATGTGTAAACCACAAGCAGTATCTAATACCCAACAATTCGAGTTTTGTGTAGACATATGTATCTCAATGACAAACATACCTTGATGGGAGTCAGATGCACCATGCGTGGTCACAACTCTATCAGCAATTGCCTTCGGGCAGTCTCTCTTCCAGTGTCCTTTCTGCTTGCAGTAAAGACACGTCTCTTTCTCCATGTTCACCACCTTCTTCTGATTTCCAGCCTTGCGCTTAAAAACCTTGGCCTTAGGTCCAACCTTTGGCTTCTTGGTTTGCTTAGCCTTACCCTTTGAGCCATAGCCCTTAGGGTGAGCCTTCGCAGATGATCCAACCAACATAACAGACTTCCTCTTAGCTTGAGCCTGTTCATAGGTCTTAAGCATATTATGGACTTCAGGAAGTGTAGCATCTTTGGCATTCATATTGTAATTCATGATGAATGTGGAATATGAATCCGACAATGATTGAAGGATGATGATGACTGAAATACGGTTCTCAAATTTGATTCCAGCAGTTGCTAGTTTCTCAATGAGTCCAATCATCTTGAGCACGTGTTCATATACATTCCCTCTTTCAGACATCCTCATTTTGAAGATTTCTCTAAGAAGATCAAACTCAACACTCTTAGAAACAGTTCCAAAGAGGCTTTTGAGGTGCTCGAGCATTTCATATGGCATCATATTTTCATGTTGCCTTTGCAGCTCCATAGTCATTGCAACTAGCATAACACACTATGCATTAGCAGCAGCATCTTTGTGCTTCTGGTGAGCAACTTTGTCAAACTTAGCAAGCTCAGCAGCAGCAGTAGGAGAAGTGGGGATTGGTCTGTCCAAGACGTACTCAATTTTCTCTTGCCTAAGCACCAAACGAATGTTACGGATCCAATCCATAAAGTCTGGACCAGTAAGAGTGCATTTCTCCAAGATCATTCTTATGGATAAATTGGCCATCTTTTCAGACCTAGAGAAGTAAATAAATAAAACTGAAATTAATACTCCAAAATAACTTCTATGATCACAATCAGCGACTAAATAAACTAGGACTTTAGCTTTATTCAGTTCTCACTATTTTCACATACTCCTGACCCCTTTAGAGAGTACGAACCATTATTTTACAATAGTTGTAGTGAGCCAAGATCCATGCTTGCACTATTATAGCCCCAGCTATGGCTGATCACTATAATAATCAAACAGGTAGGTCTCCAAACCAATTGTACAATACAAATCTTGGTTGATCAAAACCATTTTGATCGATGTCCTCAAAATATGTCTGACGCTATGGCGACTCGACATAATTCAAGTAAGTCATAACCATCACACGGCACCAACAATGGCCCTATGAAGGCAACTTTCTTACGGCAAACGGAGTAAGCACTATGGTGCATATTACCCACGAGATTAGTAAGTCCATTTAACCTTCAATTATGATGGGTGTCATCATACGATTTAATCGAGACTTAGATTAATTGGGGAACATTTAAATGGAGTATTTATCACTTGACCAAGATCCCTAACATGCATCACATAATGGGTGCCGCCTACCCAAGGCTCATGCAATGCGGTCCAACAAGTAATGAGTGCCGCCTACTCATACATATCAATTGCGGACTAGCAAGTAATGGGTGCCGCCTACCCATGCATATGACAGATGCGGTCCGGACACTAATGGGTGCCGCCTACCCATACAATAAAAGCGGACTAACAGTATTTAAATACAATATTTAAATATTAAATTGCTCATGTAGACATTCAACACATGTAATACAACCAAGTTGGAGCATACAAGCAGTTGTTGTGGATTATTATCATTATATGTAAGTCATAAATTTAATTTATAAATTCTCTAAGAATTTCCAAAACTTTTGAACAAGTTTTAATAATAATAATATAATCTTCCAAAGCATTACATTACTATTAAAATGTAGCTTATAAACTATTTATAAACTATTTATTAAACTAACAACACGTTACTAAATATTATAAACTTATATTTATGTCTCCAAACACTTTAATCACCTTCCAAAAGTATTAATAGGGTTTAAATATAATTTATAAACCATTTATAAATTAAAAGGGAAAATCTTCAAAAAAACATCCGGGTACACTGGACATGGGAGGCGGTCAGCCTCCCATGGGGGGCTGACCTCCTCTCACGGGGGCGGTCCGCCCCTCAACCACAGAGAGGCCAAGCCTCTCGGGCTGTGAGGGTCGGACCGCCTCTCCCGAGCGCGGTCCGCCCCACGCTCCCAGAGAGGCCAAGCCTCTCGGGTGATGGGAGGCGGACCGCCTCCCCCGGGGGGCGGTCAGCCCCACACTCCCAGAGAGGCCAAGCATCTCTGGTGATGGGAGGCGGACCGCCTCCCCCAGGGGGCGGTCCGCCCCTCTCCTCCAGAGAGTTTGAGCGTTTTTTTCTTTTTTCTTATATATATCATTCCTTTTCATGTTCTAGTAACTCTTCTCCATAGCATTTTAGTTTGATTCGAGGTTTGTGTTTATAAAGCTTGAAATTACCTTTAAAGGAGTTTCAAAGCTCCATAAGCCACAAACCAAATTAACCTTGTTTCTTAAAAGGGACACAGGAGAAGAATTAAAACCATACAAAAGAATGATAGGGAGCCAAGCTCCGGTGGAGTACTATCTCCATTTTTGCCAGTTTCTTTCCAACGTAAATATAGTAGCCAAGCTACTAATGTAATTTATTTCCTTCGTTTAAATCTAATACAAAGAATCTGGAAATAAAATTACATACAGTAATAAAACCCATGTTTTGTTTTCCTTTCCTTTCTTAAAACCAATTAAAATCTGGAAACTTTAAACATAAACATACATATAATAATCCACAACAACAATTATTATAAATCATAAATGAATATAGTCATGATTCAGCCTAGCTCTGATACCACTGTTAGTAAAAGTGAGAAGAAATTGCCTCTATAAGGCTAAGAAGCGGAAGTTTTAAAATTTTTTTTTTTTTTTTTGATCTCACTAAACTGATATGACTATATTACATTTATTAAGCTAGGAGATATCACTTACGTGTCCTCCAGCAGATAGGCAAATTCACCGGGCAGCTGTTCTTCGATCTCCAGACAGAGCCTTGCAATCTCCTCGTCCGGCTGGTTGATTCCTTCTTCGTCAGAGATGAAATCTTCGTCAACAGAGTATCCAAGATGGCTCATCAACAGGTTGATTACTTCCTTCGACCTTGGTATCCACGGGCAGTGGTTTCTATCAAGAACGCTAGGAGGTTCTTCTGTTTGAGCTGATAGAGAGAATGAATATTTTCTTTCTGACTTTCAAAGAGAAAGTATTTTCACGTGTGTTGGAATAGAATGAAAGACTTCTCTCTTTCTTTCTGATTTAGTCAGTATTTTGTTTAGAATATCACGTAAGATTTATTATCCCAGCAAATTTAATTGACCAGGAGACTTCAAAAGTCATCAAAACGTCCAAACGCTGCCCCCATTGCCATCGACCAGCCTGGGTCGACCCAGCTGCCTGTTTCTGTTTTATCTATTTATTTTATTCTCCTTTCTTTATTTGGACCTCATTCTAAATCCCGTCCAAATGCACAAGTCTTCAATTAATTAATTAAATCCAATTCAATTCAATTAATTATATTTCTAAAATATATATTTCATGTATAATGAATTAATATTAATCTAATTAATGATAATTCCATTATATTTATATATAGAAATTCAACATTAATCTAATTAATATTTAATCCTATATATATAGCTCGTTTGTAGAAACACCACCTTGAAGTGTGACCCATAGGGCCTTGCATATTAAGCAATAATCTAATTAAGGTCACAATAAATTCCTAGACAATTTATTGGACAATATTAATATGCAAGGAACGTTTTTGAGGAAAACAAACCACCTGTAGTGTAGGGTACTTTGATGATACGGTCCCTTCATTCTCGAATACTCGAATGAGTCTAGAATATGGTTATGTGTCTATTCTAATAACTCCATTCGTGGTTTGTCAATCTTATTAGTCGATCTATGAATTATGTCCAAACACCATTTTGACATATTCACATACGGTGGCCACCGGTTTGTGATCGCACTAAATATGAGAAGTGAGTATTCTCTCCTTGTATCTATTACGGAGGAATGAATCCTATCTTGGCCCAATCACTCACACCATATGCTTCCTAATGTACCCAACACATGTCGTATCTACCCTACTTTAAGAGTGCAAGCGTTGCGCATGGTCAAAGCACATTATTTCACATATGATGTAGTATTGGCCTCAAGTCTAAGGACTACTAACATCACGCTACACACCGATACTACCATAGACACTTAAATAGCTTTACCAAATGGTTTCTCGGTCTGGTACGCCAACACTCTCCAAAGTGTCCACATGTTCATTATGAATAACCAAGTTCATTCGTAGCAATGAGACCTACTACATCCTCGAAGGATCTAATGCAACATATGCTAGCTTCAATCGCATCACTGATATCTCGTATCTCAATGACCTTCAGCTAGTGGCTTATTTTAGGACTTAATTATTGACACACAAGCTCCCACTAACTTGGTGATTTCCTTAAGTCCTTGGGAACATTTTATCGAATAATTCAAACAACCAAATAATATATTCATAAAAATGTAATGCCAATTGTATTTAATAATGTATGGATAAATGAACATTAATAAATAACAATAACTAAATGTGATAAAGTATATATCGTCCCTATTGTAGGTTGTCTCTAGGACATATATACTTTCACTCCCTACCCAAGAATCATTGCTGCAAAATGGTTGAACTTGGAGATATTAGTAAGAAGAACTTCTATTGGCAAGAAGCTAAAACAAGAGCCTGATTTGATTAAACCAATAGATGTTGCTTACTATAGTGATCCTTTAGCCAAGAAGTCAAAGAAGAAATATGGCTTGATTCCTTATGAGTATTTTTATCTCACGGCCAAGGATCAAGAAGAAGATCTTCTCTGGTTAAGAAAGATTCATGCCGACAAGGGAATTTCAGATACACAACTTCTCCATGCCAGCAATTGGGGCATGCACTTGTGGGTACTTCACTACAAAGAAATGACTGGTGAAAACCATCATTATACTGCCTGCAAGAATGCAAGGATTATTCAACTTGAAGTCCGTAAGCTACTTGAAGATTACTAGAAGGCCTGTGTTGAATTCTCTGCACTTGCTGAGAAGAGTGTAAGGGAGATTCTGAGAAAATCTTCTGCTGGAATAGCTTAAGTTCCTTGTAAAAGCTTTGTTTGTTTTGTTTGCTGATTTTTATAGTTATCTCTGAACTTTCTTGTAAACTTACTGAAACATAACTATCAGCAATAAGCTTTTAACTCTTATTGGTTTTTGATTATGCAATCTATTTTTGCTTACTGTTTTATTATTCAAGTATGTTTGCATTATTCAACTGATTTATTCAACATCAGAAACCTCTAAAAGGGTAATAATTAATTTATCCATGGATTGCTAACATCAAAAAGGGGGGAATTTGTTAGGAAACTTGTAAATTTTGATGAGTAATTAACCATGCTAAATTAAGGAAAGTCCAGTAACTAGTACTCTTAAGGTCCATAGGAATTTAGAATTTTAAGGACATTGTAAAAGAGGAACGTTTGCTGAAGACTTAGTGTAGGTACTATTTAGGTGCTTTAGTTTGCTGATGATGTACTTTGTTTTTACAAATGAACTATTGAAGCACTAGAACCGTTCAGAAACTTGAAGAATTCGAAGACTGAAGACTTAAGAAGATTTCTGAAGATGGTATCTACAAAGGCACATGTTGCTCAGAAAGTGGAAATTTCAGCAACAGCTTGCATAAGTGAAAATCTATATGACAGAGTAAGTTGTGCTTGCTGAAACTGAGACTGACCGCTTGCTGAAATACATATGTGACCTCCTTGCTGAAAGTACTTGCATTTACGCTCCAACGTTCACATTTGAATTTCATTCAAATGAACATTAAATGCAAAAGTAAGCATGCAAAGAACATGAAGACTAGAAGACAAATGAAGGACGCTGCTGAAAGTACAAAAGCAAGATAGTGACATCTTAAGGAACAAAGCCTTAGGTGTTTCTTAGATTACTTGTTATAGTTGATAAGTTATACTCAAGTCATCTCATCCCAAACCTCTCTAACTGATAAACACCCTTTTTTCAGGCGTGAAATACAGGGGGAATTAATCAAGCATAGTTTTGCTGATTAAGTGTCCCAAGTTTGGTGGAGAACAAGGTTTCGTTCTCTAGTTAGGTTGGAAACGAAGCAAGTGTGCTTTGGTTTCTGAAGAATCATTCTAGATAGGTGTTGTAAGGAACCTCAAACTTATCTTAGTGGATTCATTCCTAGAAAGGACAAAGTGGATTAGTTGAGAGATTACGCCACTCTCAGATACCACTATAAAAAGTGTTTGTGTGATTTACTTTACTGCATTTAGTTTTCAACAAGCTTAACTATCTGTACACTGGCACTCTGCTCACTTGCTGAAACTAGCACTTACTAAAAAGCACTTATTGTATAAAGAGTTCCGCACTCTGTTTTTAATAGTACCAGTAAAACTCGTTACTGAAAAGTAACTAGTTCTTGTTGAGAAAGTTAAGTATCAGCAAACTCATTACTGAAAAGTAATAAGCACTTGCTGAGAAAGTTTTTAAACGAGGAAAGTTTGAAAAGACTATTCACCCCCCCTCCTCTAGTCTTTTCTTGTTGTTTAAAGGGACCAACAAAATGGCATCCTTAGTTGAAGAAGCATACGCATCCTGCCACAAGGTTTTTGCTTTTCCTATATAAAGATCATCTACTCTTTAACCTGGTACTTGTATATACGTACTTCCTACTTGAGTGGCATACATGTAGTTAGTTAGTTCTATAACTTCCAATAACCTTAATACCTATGAAACTATGCATTCCAATCATTGAAGTCCATTTTCAAATTTTCTTGATTTTTCAGGTATTTTTCTACTTTTTAAAATGTGTATATGATTTATTAATCGTTCATACTTATACATGACTTGTTAATAATTTTTATTCGGAGCTTGGAACTATTGATCGATGTGGCCGTTGTTGCATTTCTAGCTGATTCACATTCTGATTTTCACGGTAAGCAATTCTCTTCGTTGTTGTAGTTGGGGCATTGCCTTTTAAAATGCACGTTTCAATAAAGTTTTTTAAGTTACATTGGGGAATTTGCCTATTGTATGAAAATTTCATATGTACTGTTAGATTGGGCATTGTCTATCGAGATATAAACAAGTCAGTAATGTTGTGTGCATAAGGTGATTTCTTTGGCATGCGTATTTGATAATTTTCGTGTAGTATAAGAAATATGGGTGTTTGGTCTAGTGGTATGATTCTTGCTCAATGGGAGACATCGCGAGTTCGATTCTCGTAGCGCCCTTATTGCATTTAAATATAATTATAGTTTAGGGAATATTACTTCTAGATCCCCTGCTAGATGACATCTTTTCATCTGAAGGACCGTCTTGCAAAGAATTAAATTCAGGCCCATTTGGCCGTTCCGGTGTTGACCACAGAATTTTGAGATTTTCTCTCTCATACAACCAAACATGGCCTTATATTTTACTTATTAATTTTCACTTTTTTTTTTCTTTTTTCTTTTTTTTTTTTCCTTTTCTATTTTTCTTCCCTTCTTCTTCTTCTCCAAGCCCACTACCGGATTCCGGTACAGTATCGGACTTGATGGGAGCATGTAAGCTCCCAAATCGGAGCTTAGTACGATCTGGGAGCTTTCAGAAGCTCCGATCGGAGCTTCTGTAAGCTCCGATCGGGAGCCCGATCGGGAGCTTCTGTAAGCTCCGATCGGGAGCTTCTATAAGCTCCGATCAGGAGTTTACAGAAGCTCCCGATCGAAGCTTCTGTAAGCTCCGATCTGGGAGCTTACAACTCCCAATCGGAGCTGTGGCTCCGGTCACCGGTGATAATTCCGGTGACCGGAGCTGTGTGAAGAAGAAAGATGGAAAAGAAAAAAAATTAAAAAAGAATTTAATTTATGTTAAAATAAATTTGGGTTGTATTGTAAATAAAATAATTTGGGATTGATTTATAATAACGTTTTAGGGGTATTTTGAAATTTGTATATATTATATGGTTTAATTTTGCATTACATAGTGTCATTTTTTATAAAATAGAAAATATTAGGGATTATTGTGCAATAAATATTAAATGAATTCGTTTGGGTGAGAGAATAATCAGATTTTCCGGCAAGGGTAAAATTGTCTTTTCCATGTTTTAGTTCGCCGGAAGTCAAGATCGTGGACCTGGATGTAATTAAAATCCATCTAGTTGGAGACTATATGTAATTGATGAACTAATGGTCCGTTACATGTAATTAGGACATCTAAGAGGGGTATTGTATGTAATTTGCCCTTTTATCATATTGTAGGTGAATTAAAGAAATTAAAAAAAAAATTTATTTTTAGAAACAGGTTGAAAACAATTTTAATCATTATATTTTATATAAAATATTAAAAAAAAAAATTAGCGAAAACCATCCGTCGCTATATTTGCGACGGATGAGCTCATCCGTCGCTAAGTTGGCTGGTCTGACCCGGGAATTTGTCCATCCGTCGCAACAAGGTCAACGGGTCATCCGTCGCTAATTCGCGACAAATTAGCCATCCGTCGCCAATTTTCTGGCGACGAACAATATAGCGACGGAATTCTCATCCGTCGCTAAAAATTCCGATCCGTCGCAAAATGATTTTAGCGACGGATATCCCAGAACTCTTGTAGTGTTGTTGCACGTACAAATTTAATTGTCATTTTTGGGACCCTAGTATATTTTGGGTTGAACAGGCCGCATGGGCCCAAAACCGGTCTGTATATTGAAGTAGTAAGTTTAAGTATACTTCATTTATCAAACGAGGTATTTGCATCGCGGACAAATACGAAGTTGTGCAAATAAGCACAAATCACAAACAAAACAAAGAGGTATTTGGCGCACATACAAATCCACTTTTCAGCTAGGGGACACAACTTGGTATTTGTCCACTTGCACATTATTGAATGCCATGATCCTTGTCGTAAAATTGTTCACAAGGGAGTGTGTTCAAGGGGAATGACGATATCTAATATATATTAGAGTAACAAATTGGATGGTTCACACCGAGGGATCCGGTTCGAGGTAGTGAAATAATAAATTTGAAAGATTACCATGCATGATGCATCTAGCTATAATTTAAGAGGGATCCGGTTCTCTCTTATACTTTCAGTTACATTACCGAGCAAGATCAACATTACTGATTCCTATCTATTTGATTCCTGTTATTTGTGGTCATCCTTAATTCCAGTTGAGTGTTGTCCTTGCATGTACTAATTGTGACATTGAATTAATGAAATAGTTGGGGGGGGGGGGGGGGGTTTAAAAAATCTTATAATAGCTTGTTAAGAGCTTACCACTGTTTATAGTTATATTGTCTCGGTCAATATTGTTGTCAAAAGTGATCAATTGTGACCGAATATCGAACAATATTGCATTCATTTTACTTTTTCTTATTGTCAGACTGTCATGATTTGGCTATATATCAAGACAAATAAATTATAGTTAAGTACATCAATATTATTCAAAAATTGTGATCACCGCAATGAGATATGAAATACTACTATATAATTAGAATTTTAATTTAAGAAACAAAAGATATCAAACTGTCCAGAAAGAATTAACTATTACTTTTATCACGTAAGAATTTCAATCAAGAAACAAAGGATAGCGAATAACAATGATGTACACAAAGCATAAAACTACAATACGAAATACTTGACTTGTCCAACAGTTGACCTAATTCAAATCCACACAATTGTATCTCCAAAAATTAAATCCACCACCATATCAGCTTCAAACAAGCGAAATTTAGCTCAGATAATTTCAGGCGGTGAACTCATCATCATCGGAAAAGTACCGTTGTGGTATTTGTCAAGATGGAAAGGCTTATATTTAATTTTCTCCAACGTGATCGTTACTCCACGCATACGTTGTATGAATTCAAGAGCCATATCCTCATAGTTGATATATGAAAGATCAGATGCACCATTATCCCTGATTTGTTGATCAATGCTAAACAATTTCATGATACAATAGGCATACATAGATGGCAAGTGATCCGAATCTATGGCCTTCCTCAAAAGCTTATATGAAGTAATTTTGTTCTCATTGGTGAAAAATTCCTCCTCCACATGGAAACAATTACTATTAGGTGTTGAATAAAACTTATATTAAACAAAATTGAATGAAATATTGACTGTTTTTTAAACGGTTAAAAATAATAAACTACCATAAGAGATATTCATAAGACTTAACTTACCAATGCCTTGTGGAACACGAATTCCATGATGCAGACGGTTATAGCACTAGGCGACCGGGATAATTCAAATTGAACTTTGTTCTTCCCCAAATTGAACAATTAGGGTTGCCGAAGAAATTGGGAACAGAGCACTTGGAACGTGATGAAAGATATGAAAATTCGCTAAGTTACAAGGATTCTAAGAGAAAATATCCCCAGAACAAGCTCTAGGGTTTATGTCTGGAAAAATATGATGAAAGATATGAAAATTCGCTAATTTTGGGATATATATATATAGAGCTGTCGGAAGCTCCGCGGCGCACCCCCACGTGGCGGTGCGCCCCGCACAGGCAGAACGCGGCCCGTGCAGAATTCCTCCTTTGGATCCTCGAATTCGGCCCCTTGCTCGGTTTTGAGCTCCGAAACTTAATCTCTTGGCCTTGAAACTCGTCTCCGTACTCCTTGACACACCATGGGTGATCTCGTTGCACCAAAACATCATTGTTTCGCCATGAATTACATCCAAAAATGCAATTTCCACCTAAAACCTGAAAAGAACAAAAGAAATGGAAACGTGACACTATTCTAACAAAATGCACTAAAATGCATGCAAGAGGATAGCTAAATTGGTGAAAAAAGACTCGAATGATAGTGTAAAAAACACTGTCATCATTGCAATTCTCCATAATATTATTAATGATATTGCTCAGAATTAGAAATGTACGTATGGCCTAAATCACTAAAATAACATATAATATAAATGTATTTATTGTTGTTCACACAATTTATCATGCAACAACATGGTGATGTTGTTCTTCACTCACCTTTGCGTTCGATTCGGTGTCATCATCAACATTTTCATCTCTATCCTTCAATTCCATCTTAGTATCATCCCCTGAGAAGAATCCTTGAACAGAATTATGATTGCAGACACATCTTTTCAAGTGGTATTTTTCGTCCAAGTGTTTAGTTAGTGCTTCATCAAATCGAAACATTCTATCAAATTAGACTAGTAAGTCTATCATACAAATTATTCGGGGGTGATTTGCGGTGTCCGGGATCAAATCCGGGCACCCGGGTCACTGGCGCTCCCAGGCGCACCGCCCCGCGTGGGGCGGTCCGCCTGGGGTGCCCAGGGGGCGCCCAGGCCCCTGCTACTCCCGGGTGCACCGCCCCGGGTGTGGGGCGGTCCGCCTGGGAGTGGCAGAACGCCCGAGCATTCTGCCCATCCTGGGCGCACCGCCCCTGGTGTGGGGCGCTCCGCCTGGGAGTGGCAGAAAACGCCCAGGCGTTTTGCTACTCCCAGGCGCACCGCCCCGTGTGGGGCGGTCCGTCCGGGAGCTGCAGACTCCTGGGTCCTCCTTTTTTTTTACTTCCGAATACGAAAAATATCAACCTTTTACCAATTTTATCACCTAAAACACACTTTAACAAAAAGGAAAAATACTAAAGACTCACAAAACAGATGTTCGATGTATGTATGCAATGAAAGAAAGCAATAAAACTCCGGGTTGCCTCCCGGAAAGCGCCATTGTTTAAAAAGTCTCTGACTCGACTTCTTTTCGCTCTTTAGTTCTTGTCCTCACGGGTACTAGCAATAGGCGACCGGGATAATTCAAATTGAACTTTGTTCTTCCCCAAATTGAACAATTAGGGTTGCCGAAGAAATTGGGAACAGAGCACTCGGAACGTGAAATCTAAAATTGACTGGTGGGATTGTGTCGAAATTCACGAGAAGCCGTTTTACTTGTATTATTGCTTAACATTGTAGACTGTATAGCATCCATTTGTGTACTACAAATATATGAAATAATTAGGGTTCATGTAAAACATCCCAGAAATTGAATACATTTTCGAATTTTAAAACATGAACAATAGTATGTTAATGTAGTTTTTATTATTTCTTTCAATATTTCTTTCCTCTTGGGCATTCAAAATGATTTTACGATTAAACTTATCACAACCTACACGTAATGTAAAAACCGGTGAAAATATTTGGTTTTCGATTAAACCCTACGTTGTGATATCAAGGGTGAAAATATCCATTTGATATCCTCCAACCCTAATCCCCAAATCCTACACCCTAAACTCCAAACGCACCGACTGACTGTAGCATTAACTGGACTTTTAGATGAGATCTTTAAATAATAAACTAAATAATTTGTATGATAGACTTACTAGTCTAATTTGATAGAATGTTTCGTTTGATGAACCACTAACTAAACACTTGGACGAAAAATACCACTTGAAAAGATGTGTCTGCAAGCATAATTCTGTTCAGGGATTCTTCTCAGGGGATGATACTAAGATGGAATTGAAGGATAGAGATGAAAATGTTGTTGATGACACCGAATCGAACGCAGAGGTGAGTGAAGAACAACATCACCATGTTGTTGCATGATAAATTGTGTGAACAACAATAAATACATTTATATTATATGTTATTTTAGTGATTTTTAAAAAGTCTCTGACTCGACTTCTTCTCGCTCTTTAGTTCTTGTCCTTACGGGTACTAGACTTCCCCTTCATCGATCTCTTCCTCATACCTAGTACCTGAGAATGAGAAATAACATACGCAGCAGGACCACTATGCTCATTTATCCTCTCTTGGCAACAATCATATCAACTATGCTTAGTTCTTTTTTTTTTTTGCCACTAAATAGCATATAAAATTTTATTTTGCCCCCACCAAGTTCATTTTTTTGCACCCACATAAGTTTTAAAAATTTATTATGCACACTTTAAATTGGTTGGAATTTGGAAGCATATATAATACATGAAAATATGTATTATTCTGTATAGTTATATTAGTAAGTATAAAAATAATGGAAATGCGTAGAGATTAAATTTCTACCCAGCTATCTGTAAGAAAATATGGTCAGAGTTACCCCTAGGGTACGCAGCGGAATTACAAAAATTTTCTTAACATGCAGGTTAATTGATCATGTATATAGCGTATATATTAAACACGTTAATCAGAAGACTTACAATACTCCAAAAGCAAGCACAGGTATCAAGTCTTCGTAATAATCCGGTGAATCTTCTCCTTCGTCGAAGTCGAAGATATCTGCAATACTTTGATTATATGCAAGACAATAAAAGTTAGTTTCCAGCTCCTTGAACCTCAACATTGGTATCCACGGATGAACAGCTTATCGGAAAGAATGCTAGGATATTCTTTGTGTGGCCAAGAAGATGGGGCGGCGGTTTTTCCTCTGGTGAAGGGTGGTGCGCGCGTGGCTTGGGAGAGGTAGGGGAGAGCTTTTATTTTCTCTAAGAAAACTGGTAGACTAACTGTGTGTTTAAAATCTCTCTAATAGTCTACTATATATAGTAGTCAATTGAAGCCTAAAGAATAATCAATTAGACTTCATAAAGGAATAAGAATCTAATTCTTATCACACTAGGAAACCAATTCAAGTCTAGATTCGTTCTCAATCAAATTAAAACTCAATCAGGAAAATCTAACTTATCCCTTGACTTCTAATAGAGGAAGGAGTCGAACTCCTTCCCCTACTGCTGCTGCGCGCGTGCGCGTCCAAGGGAGGTTAGGTGGGTCCCGATTTTGGGACCCACTTATAATTCTAAGGCAATCCAAATTCCAAGTAGATTTTGCCCATGTGCATATATTAATTCTAAATTAACATATCCTTTCAAATCAAACCTCTTATTATATTTCTAAAATATAATCTTTAATTGTATTTACATAAAATACATTAATCAGCCAATTCAATTAATAATTCCAAATCATTAATTGAGCCACAATTATTATAATTAATTCCAAATCAATTATAATTTATCAATCACAGTTAATTGCGATTCCATCTTCAAGGATATTCGGATAAGCTGAATCACCACATAGTGACCCATAGGGCCTCATTGTATTAAGCAAGTCCTAGACTAGGCAAAATGGAATTCCTAGACGGTTCCATTTGCAATATTAATACATGAGGACGTTTGAGAGGTTTCTCAAAGCAAACCCTTTCGTTGTGAAGTTTGTTGCGCTCAACGCGGCGATGGTAACGTTCCTTCATCTGACTGACTCGAATGCATCTAGGATCGATGAAGTGTCTATACCAATAATACATCCACGGGCGTCTTCAGTGAGTTGCATGGTGAATCCAATATCTATTATGACTATCATAATAATATTGATACGCTCGTCAGCGGTTTTTTACCAATCACAACTATGAACGACTATGAGCAGTGCTCTCCTGTACTACACATGAGAGATGAATCCTTCACAGAATCACTTATCATCCCCATTTGTATGTAGCCATAATCCTGGATCGTGTCTTGGGTCAACTGCTTATACAGAGCTGACATCGACGGGTCCACCAAGGATATGGGGCAACAAATGTGATGACAAAGTCCTGTAAGTCCAAAGGACGACTGACATCACTTCGAAAACTTTCCGGTTCCCATAGACACTTCGGTGTAGAGTATACATCGATGGGAGTTTCCGGTGGGTACTTCCATTGTTCGGTAATCACCCTTCGAACAACTATGCGGAGTTATGGGAACGTTTCTTGATTGTCCAACAATCCGTTCCGTGGCCGTGGGATCGGCTCACACTTGCTCTAACAAGTATAATCTCCACGCATACTAGTCTCAGCTGGTTCATTCAGACCCCTACATCCCAGATGAACCTCGACTAGGGAGAGTTTGGGATAGATGATAACTATATAGTTCCCACTATCTGTGTGATCGGTCATCTATCCGAGGGGACATGTTTAATATCAATACAGGCAGGAATATAGATATGACATGTTGTATGCCTGGTGTAATATAAATATGAAAGCGATACTCAATAGTCAAACAAAAAACATATATTATATTACGTTGACCTGTGTAATAGTACATATATGCCCTTAATAAGGGCTGCATGCCCTTAATAAAGACTGTCTCTAGGACATATACACTATCGATCTCCCACTTGGACTAGAGCCAGTCACCTTTATGCTTAATACCTAGATTAGCATAATGTCTTAAGTGGACATCCACTGATAAGACCTTGGTGAAAGGATCTGCCACGTTGTCCGTGGTTGAGACACGTTCTATAGTAACTTCTCCTCTATCAATAATCTCACGTATAACGTGATACTTTCTAAGTACATGTTTGTTCTTGTTTGTAGATCTAGGCTCCTTGGCTTGAGCGACGGCGCCCGTATTGTCACAATAAATCTTTATTGGACTAGGAGCAGGAACAACCCTCAATTCCTTCATGAACTCTGAAATCCAGACAGCTTCCTTCGATACTTCTGATGCAGCAATGTACTCGGCTTATGTGGATGAGTCAGCAATCGTGGCTTGCTTAGAACTCTTCCAACAGATAGCTCCTCCGTTCAATTTGAATACGTATCCTGTCTGTGACTTAAAGTCATCAGGATCTGATTCAAATCCAGCGTCGACATAACCAGATATCTTTGATTCTGGTTCTCCACCAACCACCAAGAACATTTCCTTAGTCCGTCGTAGGTACTTAAGAATGTTCTTTACAGCAGTCCAGTGAGGTACTCCTGGATTCTGTTGGTGTCGACAAGTGACACTAAGCGCATATGCCACATCTGGCCTTGTGTAATTCATTGCATACATTATAGACCCTATTGCCGAAGCATAGGGCACACGACTCATTGCCTTTCTTTCTTTTTAGGACAATCCTTAACTGATAACACGATCTCATGCCTAGCTGGGAGAAAGCCTCTCTTTGAGTCGTCCATCTTATAACGCTTCAGTATTTTGTCGATGTAGGTGGACTGTGTCAATCCTAACATCCTCTTGGATCTATCTCTATAGATCTTTATCCCTAGGATGTAGTTCGCTTCACCCAAATCCTTTATTGAGAAGGTACTTGATAACCAAACTTTAGTCTCTTCTAGCATAGAGACATTGTTTCCCATGATCAAAATGTCATCAACATAAATGATCATGAAAACGACTCCCTTGTCGCTGTGCCTGGTGTAGACACAGGGATCTTCTACGCTTCTGACGAAGTCAAACGATTTGACAGCTTCATCAAAGCGGATATTCTAGCTCCTAGACGCTTGCTTTAGCCCATAGATGGATCTCTGTAATTTGCATACAGCAGTTGGCCTGGTTTTACTAATAAAACCTTCCGGTTGTACCATATAGATCTCTTCCTCAAGGTTTCCATTGAGGAAGGCAGTCTTTACATCCATCTGCCAGATTTCATAATAATAGCAGGCAGCTATCGCAAGTAGAATTCGAATGGACTTCAACTTTGCTACCGGTGAAAAGGTTTCATCGTAATGGATGCCATACCTTTGCGTGTAGCCTTTCGCCACAAGTCTAGCCTTGTGTGTTTGTACCTTGCCTTCGGCATCTGTCTTTCATTTAAAGACCCATTTGCACCCAATAGGTCTAACCCCTTGGGGCAAGTCTACCAAGCTCCAAACTTGGTTCAGGTACATGGAGTCCATTTCCAATTCCATGGCCTCTTGCCATTTGTCTGAGTCAATATCATTTATTGCCTCTTTGTAGGTCTCGGGATCTTCCCGATCTGATAAGCCAACATCAAGTTCACTGATGTCTTCTATCATAAGGCTTTGCTTCTGAGGTCCTTTTGGGATCCTCTTCGACCTACGGAGCTCGACTGGCGCTTCTGTCGGCGTTTTTGGTGCTTTCCTTTTCTGACTTCGTGTAACACGAACATTATTAGTGGGCACTGATGCAACCGGTCGCGCGCTGCGACCCCGTTCCCTAGAGGGAGGCTACTCTTGTGCAACTTGTTGCACAGGTTGATTGACAACGGGTTCTATTGGTGTGGTTTCAACTGTTGATCTAATCACAGGACTCCCACTGACTATGACATGCCTAGCAAGTGTCATATCATTACCCTTGTCTGCTTCGAAAGCTCCCACTGAACTTGAGTCCAAATCAGAATATTTAGAGAACTCATGTTCGCGCGTGTCAAAGTCTTGAATTTCTTCAAGTTCTATCATGTCATCTAACCTCTCTTCTTCGAGGTATTCTGCTTCTAAAAACTTGACGTTTCTAGATACTATCACCTTGTGATCTTTAGCATGATAGAATTCATAGCCTCTCATCTGACGACGATAGCCTATGAAATATACTTTGACACCCTTGGCATCTAACTTATCAGTGAGCATCAGTTTGACTATCGCAGGACAGCCCCAAGGTCTAAGATAGCCCAGTGAGGGCTTCTTTCCTTTCCGTAACTCATAAGGAGTTTTCTCCACTGATTTAGATGGTACTGATAGTGTATATGTCCTAGAGACAGTCCTTATTAAGGGCATGCAGCCCTTATAGAGGACATATATGTACTATTACACAGGTCAATGTAATGTAATATATGTTTGTCGTTTTACTATTGAGTATCGCTTTCATATTTATATTACACCAGGCATGCAGCATGTCATATCTCTATATCTGTCTGTATTGATATTAAACATGTCCCCTCGGATAGATGACCGATCACACAGATAGTGGGAGCTATGTGAGTTATTACCTATCCCAAACTATCCCTAGTCGAGGTTCATCTCGGATGTAGGGGTCTGAATGAACCAGATGAGACTAGTATGCGTGGAGGTTATACTTGTTGGAGCAAGTGTGAGCCCATCCCACGGCCACGGAACGGATTGTTGGACAATCGAGAAACATTCCCATAACTGCGCATAGTTGTTCGAAGAATGATTATCGAACAATGGAAGTACCCACCGGACACTCCCATCGATGTATACTCTACACCGAAGTGTCTATGGGAACCGGTAAGTTGTTGAAGTGATGCCAGTCGTCCTTTGGATTTACAGGACTTTATCATCACATTTGTTGCCCCATATCCTTGGTGGACCCATCGATGTCAGCTCTGAATAAGCAGTTGACCTAAGACACGATCCAGGATTATGGCTACATACGAATGGGGATAATAAGTGATTCTGTGAAGGATTCATCTCTCACGTGCAGCACAGGAGAGCACTACTCATAGTCGTTCATAGTTGTGATTGGTAAAACCGCTGGCCAGCGTATCAATATTATTATGATGGTCATAATAGATATTGGATTCACCATGCAACTCACTGAAGACGCCCGTGGATGTATTATTGGGATAGACACTTCATCGATCCTAGATACATTCGAGCAAGTCAGATGAAGGGACGTTACCATCGCCGCGTTGAGCGCAACAGGCTTCGCAACGAAAGGGTTTGCTTTGAGAAACCTCTCAAACGTCCTCATGTATTAATATTGCAAATGGAACCGTCTAGGAATTCCATTTTGCCTAGTCTAGAACTTGCTTAATACAATGAGGCCCTATGGGTCACACTATGTGGTGATTCAGCTTATCAGAATATCCTTGAAGATAGAATCGCAATTAATTTGGAATTGATTGTGATTGATGGATTATAATTGATTTGGAATTAATTATAATATTTAGTGGCTCAATTAATGATTTGGAATTATTAATTGAATTGGCTAATTAATTGTATTTTATGTAAATACAATTAAAGATTATATTTTGGAAATATAATAGAGGTTTGATTTGAAAGTATATGTTAATTTAGAATTAACATATGCACTTGGACAAAATCTACTTGGAGTTTGAATTGCCTTAGAACTATAAGTGGTTCCCAAAATTAGGACCCACCTATCTCCCGTAGGACATGAGCGCGCGCGCAGGAGGTGGAGTAGGGGAAGGAGTTCGACTCCTTCCTCTATTAGAAGTCCGAGGGATAAGTTAAATTTTCCTGGTTGAGTTTTAATTTGATTGGGAATGAATCTAAACTTGATATTGGTTTCCTAGTGTGATAAGAATTAGATTCTTATTCCTTTACGAAGTCTAATTGCTTATGCTTTAGGCTTCTATTGACTACTATATAGTAGACTATTAGAGAGCTTTTTCATGATTCTGAACAATCAATTCTTAGAGAATTATTCTACCCAGTTTTCTTAGAGGAAATAAAAAGCTGTCACCTCCTCTATAAGCCACACGCGCGCGCCATCTACCGGAGGAATCGCCGCCCCGTCTTCTTGGTCACACAAAGAATATCCTAGCATTCTTTCCGATAGGCTGTTCATCCGTGGATACCAAGGTTGAGGTTCTAGGAGCTGGAAACTAACTTTTATTGTCTTGCAGATAATTAAAGTATTGCAGATATCTTCGACTTCGACTAAGGAGAAGATACACCGGATTATTACGAAGACTTGGAAGCTGCTTTGGAAGTAAGGTTAGTCTTCTAATTGACGTGTTTAAATATATACGGCATATACATAATCAATTAACCTGTATGTTAAGAAAATTTTTGAAATTCCGCTGCGTACCCTAGGGGTAACTCTGACCGTATTTTCTTACAGTGGTATCAGAGTCAGGTTAATTGATTACGTATATACGTATATATATTGTATGATTTTGTAGATATGTGGATGCAATTGATTCTATGATTAATTCGATTTTCAAAAGTTTTGTTTTTATATAAATTTAGAATTTATATTTTTCAAAAAAAAAAAAGTTTTATTTAAAATATATATATTGACCGGGCCGCCTGCGTGACGCAGGCGCCCGTGACCGCGTGCCGCGGGCGCCCGGCGCCAGCTGTCGCAGGCACGGTAGGGGACGGGACTGGTCCCGTCCCATATTTTAATATATATATATTTATCGAGTTGGACCCAAAATCAAATTTTGAAAATTTTGAGGATTGAATTTTATATTTGGAATATAAATATGATTTAATTGTAATTGTTTTTAACTAGAGGGGTTAAGTTTAATTAGTATAAAGTTAAAGGGCTTATTTGTAATTTATCAATTTATTGTTTATTGCAAATTAGTCCTTCTACTTTTGAATTTTAGATTTAACACCTCCAAGGTTTTAAAATTACAATTAAGTCCTTCGGGTTTCCGAAAATTGCTACTTGGTCAATAGAATTTTCGATTTTTCAATCTAATCCAAATTTTCAATTTTTTCATAGAGATTATAAGTATGGGATTATAATTTTCATAATGAAATTATGAAGCCATTTGGCATCCACATAGGCTACTACTTGTTTCATATGCTCGATATGCTATTGTTTGACAATGCATGTTTAAATACCAAGTATTTTACTTTCCGTTCGACCGCTATGCATGCGAGGGTAGGCGGCGCCCTCTTATATGTCGGACCGCATATTTTATGTATGGGTAGGCGGCACCCATTATGTGCTTGACCGCGTTTAGAACTAGAATGGATAGGCGGCATCCATTACGTGTAGACCGCTCATGCATGATGGGTAGGCAGCGCCCTTATTTGTTTGTAGATGACTGATAACAACCCTCAAGCGACAAGCCCCAACCAATATAAGTACAGAAATATATATATATGTATGTATTTCTGAGATGCTTTCCATAGGGTGCTTTAATTCTGAACTTTCATTGCGTTTTCTTGTATTGGCGACCTCGTCTTACAGACTCGCAGTGATCGTCAGATTAGAGTAAGCCTAAGGTTATGACTTACTGCATATTGTATCTAGCGACCTCGATAGGTACAATATGTAGGGCATCGGGTTAAATTAGATTTAACAACCAAGAGTTGCGTGACGCAATTGGATAGTCCTACCGGTCATATTATGTTGTGCGACCAGCCCCCGTTGGAGTATAGCATAGTATGGATTTGGATCTTGGCCACTACAATAACTTGTTGGACATAACCCGTATGTTTGTTGTGGGGGGAAGCATATGTGAAAATAGTGGAAGCTAAACAGCTAAAGGGCCTTGTTGTTTAGTTATGTTGACTGTGTATTTAGAAATAATATTTCAATAGTTGATTTATTATTTTCGTTCTATATTATTCCTCTTGGAAAACCGAAATGGCGAGTATCTCGCTCCGTGCTGTCTTAGAGAAGCAAATTTTGACCGGACCAAACTTCCTAGTTTGGATCAGGAATATATGTTTGGTGCTGAGGTACGAAAGGATTGAGTACCTCTTGGACGAGGCTAATCCCGTGTGTCCCGAGAATCAGACTGCCGATCAAGTTGCTGATTTGGAATCAAGCCACCAAGGCAAAGTCTGATAAGCATCATGAGGATGCTAGATCCGCGCAGTGTATTATGCTGGCGGCAATGAGCAATGAGCTGTAGAGACAACATGATAGCATGTTGCCGTATGAGATGCTAAAGCATCTTGAGTCGCTCTTTGAGACGACAGCTAGAAGTGTTGAATTTGATTTGATCAAAGAGATACACGGATGCAAGCTCAATGAAGGAGGGAACATGTCTGAACATGTTCTAAAGATGAGAATAAGATCATGGTGATTTTGTCCTTCAATCATTGCCGAGTTCGTATTCGCAGTTCATCGTTAACCACCATGAATGCGAAGGACGTAACACTGCCCGAACTCCATAATCTGCTGAAGACATATGATCAAACTCTTCCTAAGAAGGAAAAGTCGATCATGTTTGTTGGGCAACCGTCTGACCTAAACCCGAGAAACAAAGGTGCTAAGGGTAAGGGAAATTCGGGAGCCAAGGCTAACACTTCGAGTGATAGGCCTAAGCGTCTAAACCAGAAATGGAAGTTCAAGAGAAGCGGAACGGTACGCACAGATGAATGTCTTTTCTGTAAGCAGAAAGGGCATTGGAAGAATAATTGTCCTAGACTAAGGGCAGATCAAGCTAAGAAGCCGTCGGCTTCTAGCTCAGGTATGTTTGTTATTGAAATGAACATGACTACTTTTGACTCCAATGGTTGGGTATTAGATACAGCTTGGGGCTAGCACATTTGTAAAAATGTGCAGGGGCTAATTGAATACAAGCTAGTAAAGCAAGGTGAAATCGACTTGCATGTTGGGAATGGCAATTCAGCTGAAGCCAAAAGCGTTGGACGCTGCAAGATAGATTTACCTTCAGGACAATGTTTAGAACTTGATAACGTTTATTTTGTTCCATCCATTGTCAGAAATATTATTTCCATTCCATTGTTGGACAATTTGGGTTTCTCCTAATACTTGTTATTTTTCATTAAATGACCAGTATTATGGAAAAGCTCGCTTAGTGAATGGTTTATATATTTTGCAAAGTAGTCTACCTTTATTTCATATACATAACAAACAACCGTCTTCAAGTAGGAAGAATAATCCATCTTATCTATGGCATTGTCGGCTAGGCCATATCAATGAAACACGGATTCAAAGACTAAGGAAGTTGGAATACTTAGAACCATTTGATTTTGAATCATATGGTACATGTGAGTCATGTTTTAAGGGTAAGATGACGAACAAACCTTTTGTTGGACAAGGTGTTCGTGCCACTCGCTGCTTAGAGCTCATACATACCGATGTATGTGGACTTTTTAAAGACCATGCGCGTGGGGGTTATCCTTACTTCGTTACCTTTACTGAATATTTCTCAAGGTAGGATATATTTATCTTATGAAGAATAAATCCGAGACCTTTGGGAAATTCAAGGGTTTAGAAATGAGGTCGAGAATGAATTGAACCTAAGGATAGTCACTCTTCGATCAGATCGAGGAGGTGAATACCTAGTGAAGAATTTATCGACTACTTGAAGAAAAAATGGAATTCAATCGCAATGGAACACCACAGTTAATGGTGTGTCTGAGAGAAGGAATCGAACCTGTAGACATGGTGAGATCAATGATTGGATTTCGACTCTTCCAACCACTATGGGATATGCACTACAAACTGCAATCTACATTCTGAACCGTGTACCATCTAATCAGTGGAGAAAACTCCTTATGAGTTATGGAGAGGGAAAAGCCCCTCACTGGGCTATCTTAGACCTTGGGCTGTCTTTGCGATAGTCAAACTATGCTCACGGTAAGTTAGATGCCAAGGTGCAAAGAATTTTCATAGGCTATCCTCGTTAGACGAT